>JANEYF010001108.1:0-137500 GCA_029963845.1 Rhamnusium bicolor
ATAAACATGGACAATTACATGTACCTACACCTACTTCAAGTTAATGAAAAATGTGACAATTGAAATATTAGTTGAAAAATGCTGTTACAGAGCTAACCTCAATTTTTAACAATTATGAATTATGACCCTCGATAGTAGAAGTTTCTGACAAATCCACCTTTCGTGACCCAAGACAATCCTAAAATACTACCTGGATTAACTGTCGAATTCTCCTTAGCCAGAGAAGGAGCGGGATCACGATTCATCGGACCAGAACCAATACTTGGCATATCCTCAAGTACTGCCAAGATGGCTATCTCAACCTGGGCTGAAAGGAAAACTCTCCAGTATTGGCAAGAGTTACCAGGATTAGTTCATTCGAAGGCGTTTATAAAATACCCTTTGAAATCAAGAGCTAAAAAAAAACTTTTAGAGTTAAACAGGGTAAACCTGAAAACTCTAACAGGCCTATATACCAGGCACTGCCGACTAAACTATCATCTGCATAAACTCGGCCTAGCGGAAAACGCCGAGTGCCGTCTATGCCTGGAGGATGATGAAAAGGCAGACCACATCTTATGCACCTGTCCCGCTGTGGAGAGGATCCGATTCTCAATATTTGGCAAAGAGCAACTGCTGCCAGAGGATCTGGACACATTCTGACCCAATAAAGTTATCAGTTTCATTAAGAGACTGAACTTATTGGGTGAAATATAATTAGGCGTGAGCCACAATAGGCCTGCTGATGGCCGCAGTAGAGGGTCTACTGAGACCCACTCACAACAAACCTAATCTAACCTAACTGTCGAATTCCATTCTGATATTCCGAATCATCGGGATGCTACCTTCCAGTCATAAAGTGAAGGTACTGGTACTGCTGTCTCCAACTTGAAAATTTTGCATAACCCCTACTTTTTTGTGCACTAGGGACCATTAACTTGCTCACATCGTAGACGGAACTCTCAGTTTTACATCTCTTTTGAAAGATGGTGATGCCAGCAGGTTCGCTCATCCACAATAGCTAAACGCCAATTTTATAACAACAAAAACTAGCATCGAACGTTTGAGTGAGTATTTACCAATCTGATTTCTATTAACCCTTAATACAAAAAAAAAATGAACAGAACAGAAATGAGAAAGCGTATTTCAATAGATAGATAATGGCGTTTTTATTCTAGTTGTCTAGTTGTCAAAAACATCAAACTGTTTCTTAGATGTAAAGTCACAGAGCGCAGAGGCTTATTTTTCCATTATCATACTGGGTTTGTGTATCTTTTAGATAAGAAGAATAATTTTTATGGTAGTAAGTATCAAGAGAGAAAAAGGAAAATTAAGAGGATGCCACAAAAAACATTCAAAGATAATTTCTATAAAATACACGAGTAATTTATTTGTGGTTTTTTTATTTACTATTATTCAGGTAAGTGTAGATATAAACTAATTTGGAGAAATGTGCACGTATATGACTCAATATTGATCAGTTTTTTGCATAATAATGTATACAACTCGTTGATATTCTCGATAGAAGTTAGCGAGCTGATTTCCCCTACTAAAGAATAACTTATGGATGTCAAAAAATAAGGCGTGACTAATGCTTTAAAGTCTCTTTTGCATCATTAACCACTTTGTATCATGATTTGCCCTAAGCGGTGTTTTTGTTGAAAACACGTGATTTTTTTACATGCCACGCGACGTGTAAAAATTATTAATATGTTTTGGACAAATCATAAAGTTTATAAAGTAATCAATCATAAATTATATATTTTATGTAAGGTTTGAAAGGATACTTATGTAACACTCAAATAATTTTTTTCAAAAAAAAAAAGTATAATATGAAGCAAATAAAATATCAGATTTTCATGGCCTGCTGTAAATGGTAAAGAATTCGGTAAATAAAAAGAACAATTATTTTAATTTTGTTTTGTTAGGTATGTTTTATTACACTTTTGTATTCGTTCCTGATAAATAAATGTGAAATAAACTAAAATATTTTTGATTCCATAGATAAACGACGCACGTCCAAACATTTTGAGCACTTTTATAACAAATTTTTATAAGTTTATTATTGTAATGAAACCTGTGTGATGTGTATCATTTTTCACAATGGTATATTTAAAAAATACTTAATAAAAAGCTGACCAACTTGAAAATAAAAATACATTGTTTTTTAGACGCGTGCTTTTTGAAATGAAAAATGACCGATTAAATTATAATTTCCCCATTATTTGCTTGTGCATGTTTTATTATATTATACTACATGACTTTAATTGTTAGACACACTTTAAAATTTATTGATATTGTTTAAAGAAATATTTGTGTTCGTCCACTTCTTAGGCATCTGCTTGTCTGTGATTACCCGCTTTCACTCAACAAATTTTTGGTTGACAGATTATATTTTATGTATGTGATACTATTACTAAAAGTGATATTTTATTTGTTTCGAAGAGATTATTTGTAGATGCAACTCCTATTTATAATTTTGAAACCTGAGCCTAAATTTTTTCTCAAGTAAAAGTCCTAAAACCCTGATAAACTTAGTCATGTTTATTTCAGATGAATTTTAAATTCTAGGTTCATTCCACTCGTAATATATCAGTCTCCAGTTTTTTCAAATTTCCTGGTTTCCGAATTTTCCTTTTTACTATGAATAAAAATCCTGTCGGTCTGAAACATGTCAGCTTTTTTACTCTGTTGGGAGTACACGCCTTTTTTTCGTATTTATAATTCCAGGAGCAAAAATGAACGGATTTTGTATTTCCCTATGGTTTTGAGGGCAATAATCTATAAATATGCTAAATATCAACTTACTAGCTTAACTAAAAATATATAGACCCTATTTCTCACCTTCTCCTCGGTCAAATTCATGTGGTTTTGAATTTTTTTTATGCTTTTCGGGCCATATCTATAACTGTGTCAAATCGCATCACATTATATCTCAACTAGAAGTGGACTTGAAATTTCGGATAATACAAACATACTTACATATATTGTTCTTATTATATGGGACTTTTTCTGTAGAGTTTTTGCTATGAAGAATATCAATAAACTTTAAATCCCAACGTTGTATAGAATTCACTGTAGATTTTGGAGATGCTAACAGAAATTGTTATTTATATAACAAGATCAAAAAGTGACTTCAAGTCCCGTTGACGCTCGCTCTGGAAATTGCCAGCTCCCCAATAGACACTTTCCAGGTGTGTTGCGTACAATATTTTTTTCTGCAAAACCATTCTTGCCAGTCTTAAAATCTTTTTAATTTGAAATCATTTTCAAACAAAACACAAAATTCAGCTGACAAATATCAGATGCTTAATTTCAAAAAGTCTGGACTGATAACGATTTTCAATTGTTTTTTTGAAAGCATATTCTTATGATCATAAGATATATCCTACAACTTTCCTCTTTAATTTTTTTTCGTATTCTCAAAAATAAAATCTGTAGCCATAGCTCAAAATATGAGGAAACACCCTGTACAAATATAAACGGATGTAATTTACATCAATTTCTCAAATGCATTCGCCAAATTGACTACCACTATAAATTTAGGGCTCGTTGTAGGAACATGTTTCAGCCAAAATTCAGCGGAACTTGGTTTAAAATACAAGGACATTCTTGAATTTTGTGCCAAGGTTAGCTGGGCCACGTTTGCATAAGTGGTTCCTGGTTGTATTAGTTTATGTGACAGGTTTTTTTTTAAATATTCTTACATTTGACACTCTATATGTAGTATTTATTGTGTTTAAATCTGTCGGATATCTGGTTACGTCCCTGGTCCAACTTTAGTGCTTTGTTCATTATTTTCATCAATAGCATTATAACAGTTGTAGTAGTAAATTTTCTTTTCTACACAGATGATTTAAAAGTTTATGCTGCTGTTAACAGTTTTAGTGCCTCTCCGTCTTCATACAAACTTGAAGTCAGAAGAACAAATTATATCTAAATGCTAACAAATGTAATACGCGATTTCTACAATACTAGCATCATATTTCCTTTGGAGTAGAATTAGTCATTTTTTATCGAATTTAGATTTTTGTAGCTTATATCTACTAATGAACCCGGTAATGGTACAGATGTGTTGTAACTTTAGGAATATAAATACAGCATTTTTTCTTTACTACATCATATCTTAATTCCAATTTAATATAGTTATTGATGCAAAGTCTGCTGTTAAAATACTTTCTCCTGTAGAATCGACATGTTGCGATAGACTAGTTTTGCTCCAAAGGGACGATTTATTACAGTCGTGTCATGACAGTGCTCGTAAGACATGAATTTAAAGCGCGAACTTGTCATGAATTCAATATAAACATAGAAATATGATTATGAATGCACATGAACATTAATATAAACATAAACATGAAAATGAATACGAATGTTAATGTGAATACGATTGCGAGTGCGAATGCGAAGGCAAATGAGAATACGAATATGAATGTGAATATGAATGTGAATATCAATATGAATATGATGAATGTGAATATGAATATGAATGTGGACATGATGAATACTAATATGAATATAATCATAATCTTTCCAGCATCGAGATATCGTCATTGAGGCTTCAAGAAAGAAGGAAAATAAACATTAAACATTTTTTGGTTTTAGACTATATTTTTGTATAATAAATACATAACATTTATACAACTTATTATTACGGTAGCCATTCTGTGGCCCCTTAACAAAATGGCTTCTTTGACATACAGTTACATGACTAGTCTTAGAATATCTATGATATTTTTTGTGAACATAAATGTTCCTACTCTATTTTTTGGTATTTTATTTTTCAATCTATTAAGCCGTTTTACAACAAATACCCTCTGTATTATTATAGTATACATAAATATATACAAACAAAATTGTACTCGTAAATTTAAATAAAAAATAAATATACATTTGTTTATATTATAAATTATAAAGGAACGTAAAAGTATAAACAACCGGTTACAAAAATTATATAAAACATACATCTTGTTATTCCAACTAATAATTTCAATACATATCTTAATCACTATAAGAGGTAACGAAGCAAAATTTGGAATAATCTCATAAGGTACCTACCACTTTCCATCTAGTGTATTATTACATATTAACCGTTTTCCATTTCCAAGAAAATTATACGAACTTCTAAATCTTCAATGTGTTTTAAGTTTATTGCCGGAAAAATATAAAAAATTTAAGTGAAATTTTTTTGAAAATATCTACTCACTTTTTTAAGTTAGATACAGCCACGACTATGAACAAATAAAATGCAAAATTGTGTAGCTATGTAGCACAGTGTCTTATACGAAAGACTATACCTTTGTTTTTCATTTGTTTTTCTTTTTGACCTAGGATTGAAGTCTCTTTGAGGTTTTCCAAGATCCTCTTTAATTAACATTTTCCATTGGAAGATACTGTTAAATAATTTCTTGGCAGTTGTACCTAAATGTCAATACATGTTGACACTGCCGTTTGATTATTAATTAAAAATCAAAAGTATCTATTCTTCTTAGAAATTGGAAAACAAAAAATGTCTGGTCCTTTATTACTTACATAAATTTTAATAAGTTATATTTTATAGCAGTCAAGTTTTAACCCCTGAAGTATTAGTTACTGTGAATAAAGTTTATAGTATCGTTTTTATTTTCACTACAATCCAGTGTTCTTTTTTATTATATGTGTATATTATTTATTTTTATTATATATTCACATTTTCTATGAAACAACAAATTTTCTCGTACACGTTGGTCAGTATATACTCAAAATAACCTGTAATATATTTATTTCTACAATATTTTCCCATGTAAACAATAGTAATACTGTATTGTTAGGTCTGCAATATAAATATATTGAAAAGCATATCACAAATTTTACTATCATTGGAAAACAATATTTTTGAAAAATGACACAGTTTTAATAACATATTAAAATATTGGCTATATTGCATTGGGTAATTTTTTTAATGGCAGAACGTCCATTTCTAAATTTTTTTCTTGACATCCTTTTTTTGACTGCTGAACACTATTTTCGAGTTGAAAACCTCCGCCCGGTTATACTTTTCGAGATATTGAGGCATAAATTGCCAAATATTTATTTTCTCTAGAAATGCATAAATTACCAAATATCACATTATTCCACTGCCTATTGCACTATTTATGCACAATTTTTTTGGGTAATTTATATCAATAGGGATCCATAGAATACTTTTTTAAACACATTAACTTTAATAATATTTACTTGCTATCCTCATTGAATATGCATAATATAACACAATTTTCCAAAAAATGCAAAATTAATAGCAAACTTGAATACAACGAGGAAACCTTTCAATTGCATAGGCTGAAAATATCTATATAATCAGTGGCGTAGTTTCAAATTTTGCTAGCAAAAATTACAGAGCCTCCTCTCCCCTGAAAATTTAAGTTTACAAAGAGTTTACAGTGCGATTAAAGTAATGTGCAAAAGTCCAGGGACCGCTATAAACATTTGTATTCGGAGCTAAATGAATAATCTAAGGGCGGCCAAATTTGAGAAAAATCCAGAGAAGCTGTAATTTAAGAATTGCTCAGTTCCACTCAAATAAATGTTATTACTATCATAAAAGTGAACAAGAAAAAAGTAACGAGGACATTTTGAGGGACACTGCATAAATTTGCTAATATCAGATCTTTTAAATAAATCTTTCAGTAAGTTGTTACCAAATTTAGGGCAGCCAAAATTATTCTTGCCCTGAGGCCTATAATGGTCTACGATGGGCCCTGCAAAAAGAAGACTATATTGATATAGTCGAACCGCTGCTGTAAGATTGCAACGTTCATCTTAAAGAGTCAAAGCCATAAATATTTTATTCGTTTCAATTGTCAATGGACCAGTTGTGCATAGATACGCATAAGTAACATATTTACGACTATTTTGTTGGAAAATTGTAGCTTTGATTGAAACCAATAAGATTAAAAAAATTATGGATTTGACTGTTTAAGAAGAGGGTCGCGGCCCTACTATATTAGCCCCTGGAGCCCCCGACGCCTGGGATTCCCAGCAGCCGCTATGTTTCGCTATAGCCGAACGGAGAAATTTGTAATCAGCAGGAAAAAATGGGCACTAAAAAAATTAAAAATGAATGAAAAAAATTACCCTGCATTATAAAGTTTAGTGCAATAAAATGTGGGGAGCAACGCATGCCCTGTCGAATATTTATCCGGCTGGATATCCGCTACATCCTTAAATATTAGTAGTACGCCATATTTAAAAAAATAATTAAAATATTCAGAGTAGTCGACAATATACTAATAAATATATTGAATAAATTTGGTAATTTATAGATGATAAATATGAATAATTTGTTTGAAATGATCAAATTATTCGCATACAATTTCATCTATTCACAATTATTAAGATCAGGTTTTTGTAACCGGTGTTTGGGTAACATTTAAAACACGTAAAATGTTATCACAGACGCCGCTGCTGCGGTTGTGTGTCTCTTTACACATTTCAAATTTACTAATATTATATACATTCAAACATTGCACTGGTTATACCACTACATTATATAATAAAACCTATAACAATAACGTTTTCTTTGAGTTCTGACTAGAAGTGAAAAATTCTGGAAACCGCAATGGGTCACTACGTGACATCAATGAAAAGTAAAAGGAATATGAGATAATTTTTCTGTGATGGGCCATTGATATAAAAATATGGCGAATTAATGCAAATTTTTGTATTTAAAAACAAAAGAAAATTCGAAATTGTTTAAAATTCTAATAACTTCATCATATTCCGTGACTTTACTTCTTCAATAGGTGGTAGAAAAATATAAATTCTACGATGATTATTTCTGAACAATGTTGATGTTTTTTAAACCTGGGTCTTTATTATAAATAAAAAGTATGGTCACTTTGAAACTAAAGTTTAAAGAAGTACAGCTTCTTTATTTGAGTAGCAGTTAATTCAGAATGTTTAGAAAATTGTTATTATTTTTCGACAGTCTTTTACAAGTTAGCATTTTATATTTGTCATTATGTCAGGTCAAGAAATAAACCTATACTTCAAATTCTGGTATGAAATAAAAGTTCCTTCTGCTTTATGTCTAGTTTAAATTGATTTTTGTCAGACTTTTATTCACGATCCCATTTTTCCCATAATTAATTTCTCTGTCAGCACCACAGTACCGAAAAATCATTGCATTGTTCTTTAAATAGCGGACATAAAATCTTTTATAGCAACAATTACTTTTGATAATTAAACTAACAAAACTGCCTCAAAAATATACATTTTATATGAACTAAGATAATGTCGGTACCAAATTGATTATAATTAAAACGTTCGTATTTACATTTTTATATTTTCACGTTTTTAGGAAATAAATTCTGGAGCAATTTGAACAATTACGTTAATTACTATCTTTGAAACTAAATTTGTAACATCAAAACTTGTTATTAAACCTGATAACTCGCCCTTATAACAATAAAATGCCTCACTTTGGGCGCCAGTTGTAGCAATAAAAATTAACAAGTAAGTACTCCTAGGTCTGGGCTCTAAATTCTGGAGCAATTTGAACAATTACATTATTTACTATGTTTGAAACTAAATTGGTAATATCAGAATGTGTTATTAAACCTGACAATTGGCTCTTATAACAATAAAATGCCCCACATTGGGCGCCAATTTTAGCAATAAAAATTAACAAGTACTCCTAGGTTTGGGCTCTAAAATGTGTCACTAACATGCTGGATTCATTTATTTCTACACTCAGTTATAATCCTGTGGACCCACATAAAACTAACTAAAACTAAAATTGCAAGTGAACTAAATGGATGCAGATACGGAAACGTTCAGTTCTAAATCATTTTACGCAAGAGCCGCGTTATGTGGGCTACCATAAACTATTTAATTGCAGTGGCATTATAACCTTCAATTTCTTTTAGTATACAGTAAATTAATTGATTGAAATATCATTTCTTGATTACAATTTAACACTAAAATAAGGACTAGGTTTCGATTAGATTTATAAATAAATAAATTGCAGAAAATTCAATATTTTGGAAGAGAAAAAATTCTGACATATTTGGCTAAAGTCTGTGTGGTTTCGTTATTCAAACGTTTTTGAGGCTGTAAGTTCTCTTTTCCTGACATTTAAAATAATATCAACGTGATTAATTCTAAATACTGTTTGACAATAATCCGATTATGTACACTACTTTACTTAGTTTACATAGTCAATTTTCTGGTCCAGTCCGAACCAGGAGACGAGTTTGAAACAGGTCATGCATAATGGGGGTATGACCCCAGAGGAGGCGCTCCAAGGTGTGGTCCAGCATGATGACTTATGGAGTGAGGTGCTGGCGGCTATATTTGAATACAAATTTGCACCGGGATTGCTCCAATATGATCCTGGGGATGGAAATATTGAGGCTGCAACAAAATAGAAGATAACTAAGGTTTTAAAATACACGTATATTTTCGAATTTATTTGCGCAATTTCTGCATAGTATGCTAAATAAAATATTTGGAAGAGTTTTAAGGTATTCCTTACTTAGAATTCATAGATTATCTCACTATTTATCCTCATTTTCACTTAGCTGACATATGGTTAATTGGCTAACAAAAAAAATCTGAAGAAAAGTGCTTATTCATTTTTATTAAGTTTACAACATTGTCATATACAGGGCGTTTCATTGAGGGCGTTTCCTTGAGGTCGGACCAACTGGCGTAAGGTGATAGAGGACCCCAAATCTCATCGATTTGACCCCATTTGTATTATGCGAAATTTGTTAGTTTACGAGTTATTTAGGTTTTCATATATTTTTAGCTAAACTTCGGTTTTGCCTATTTTTGTCATTTTGGCTTAACTGTTAGTACTAACAACATGATTTTTTTATGCATGTAGTCCAAATAAGCTTATCATCCTGAGAAATATTTTTTTTATTGGAATAGAAACTAATTGGACAAAAAAATCTTAAAATTTCATTAAAACAAAAATCATTCCCTTAATTTTACAAGACTAGCGAAAAATAAAAATTTTAGTAAACAACCTATAAACTTCTCTATTTTACTGACAATCAAACCCACAAATTTCATTCAGCTAGCCCCATGAGTTCACATCGAAAATTTTAAATATTATGCAAAGTGTAAAAGCCGAAAATTTCACTTTTTTAATTGAAAAGCAGAAGGTATCATGGGTGAGGCCTGCACAAGGATGCAAACCGTGGACATATGTGTTTCGGACTTATGGTCCTCATCGGCATGGTGCTGCTAAGTTGAAGGATAGGCACAACTTAGAACAACAACACAAAGGAAATCATTGACAGCAGCCAATCACTCATTTGTGGGTGCAATTGAAAGATCCCGTGTTTACAGGGCGACAGACAATATACCTGCGTGGAATTCCTTGCCTAAGGAATGTAAAAGAACGTGGAAGATTTTACTGCGGGAAGAAATATCCTATATAATTTTACATTCCTTGGGTAGAGAATTCCACGCAGGTAGCTATAGTTGCCTCCGTGACAATATTGTCTGCCGCTCTGTAAACACAACTGCAGCTACAAATGAGTGAATGGTTGCCTGTCAGTCGTTTCCTTTGTGTCGTTGTCCTAAGTTCTGCCCATCATTTCAACTTAGAAGCACCATGCCGATGAGGACCGTAAGCACGAAACACATGTGTCCACGGTTTGCATACTTTGTGCGGGCATCTCACATGATACCTTCTGCTACTTAATTAAAAAAGTGGGATTTTCGCCTTTTTACGCTTTGCATAACATTTAAAATTTTAGATTTCTCGCTAGTCTTGTAAAGTTAAGGAATGATTTTTGTTTTAATAATTTTTTTTTGTCCAAATAGTTTCAGTTCCAACCAAAAAATTATTTATCAACATGATAGGCCCACTATTCGACTACATTCATAAAAAAATCTTGACGTTAGTATCAATAGTTAAGCCAGAATTACGAAATTTGTGGACAAAACCGGAGTTTAGCTAAATAACACGACCACCTAAATAACTTCCAAACTAACAAATTTCGCATAAATGGGGGGCCAAATCGATGCGTATTGAGTTCCTCTTACACCCTGGTCAGTTGGTCCATCCTCAGTGGAACACCCTGTATAAAAATAACATTATGACCTATACGTCAATCATTATTACACGGACAGATGGTACTACCCTACGATTCTAGCTTGGCACTTGGCGAGGCAGAGAGAAGAAAGATTGCTAGTGTAGGACAGAGACGCATTAAGCCGCTTTACAGTGAAAGGGCTATATTGTTACTTAATGAACACAAAAGTTATGATTGCCATCTGAAAATGGTAACTATTTAAAATGGCTACCAATTAAAGCTGGCGATAATGAATTTGTCGGTATCTGGCACTATTTGTTAGATTTTGATTTTTCTATTTTTAATTGAAGTTGTCATTCGAAATCGGATGAACAGAAACAATATCGACAATTACAATTATTAGGCTACTGTTTTGAAAAGGCAATCACACTTTTTTGCTTATAGTAGATTCAAATATTACAAAGAAAACATACAAACATGTACGTCATATTTCAATTTAAATATTTAAATAGACTTCGTATATTCGTAACATAATGTAATTTATCTTATTATGGATGCACATTAGAAAATCATTAAGAAAATAGCAAAAAAAAAATCGTTAAATGTCTCATTCTGTATAATTTTGTTTGCAATCAAACTTCTCCATTGAACTGATATATTGCAACCTAACGGAATAAGAATAAAAAAGAAACTGAAATATAATTCCAGGTTGAGAAGTCATGAGTAGCCAAAATTCGTGATAAATTTTGATGGAGAAAAGTGTAGTTGGTTCATATTTGATTTTCAAACTTTATCTTGTTTAGTGGCACCATTATACATTATTATTCCTTCATTGTTATTCAAATAAAAATCATTTAATAAAAATGATAGGTGCAACATTCATTTATAGTATAACGATTTATTTTGTGTGATTAGCATTACCAGAACATTTAGTCTCTGGTGTTAGAAAAGATGGTATGTCTTGAAGAGTTTGTATCGAGGTTTATTGCTCTGTCTCTGATTTTATAAATGTTTTTTACTGTCTGCTATTCACGGTTCAATTGAAATTTGTTCTACTGTAATTGGGATTTGATATTATTAAATGTTTATCATACTGTACAAGGCGGTTCCGTAGAATATGATGAATTTCAAACTCACTTCATTTGTGACGGCGCGGCTGGAAGCAGTAGCGAAAAAATGCAAATCATGAGAAGCGGCCATCTTTTCAGTTTCTCATGTCAATGTTAACCAATGTCGAACTAGTCAGTATAGCATTGAATCTTCGCTGTGCTTACGTTTTTGGTGTAAATGTGTTGCTCAAGTGCAGAGAAGATTTAGATTACATTTTCAAGGTGCTCGACATGGTTCTATTCCCTTAAGGAACATCATAATGAAGTGTGTTGAAAAGTTAACGCTACTGGTACTTTCCATACCCCGAAACAGTAGAGCGAGTGTTTCTTGTGTACATACCGTAAGCCTAGTGCCAATGAATCGATTATTAATATTACCAGTACATTAAACTTTTCAACCCACTTCAAGGTAACGTTCCTTGATGGAATAGTGCCATGTCGAGCAACTTGAAAATATAATCTAAATCTTCTCTGCACTTGAGCATTAGATTTACATGCTGGCTTGGCGGACATTGACATGAGAAACAGAGATTGCAAAGATGGCCTCTTCCCATGATGTGCATTTTTCCGTCACTGCTTCTCACCGTCACAAATGAGGGCTAATTCAAATCTATCATATCCTACGGGACCATCCTGTAATAACATTGCAGTAGGTATGTTATGAACAGAGAAATTACTACAAATAACTGTTTTTTGCACAAATGGCAAGTTGCACTTTCTTTCAACATAATTATATTTCCTTATTATTATATTTTCTTACATCTTATTCTAAATAACTATCATTGTCGAAATTTGCAATAAAATAAAAATATCAAAAATGCATGCTAGCCATCCTTGGAAAATTACAAAAGCGATAAGAAATAAATAATGGCACATTGTTATCTTGTTTATCTAGTCCTTTAAATAGTTGAGTGCCAATATGAATAAGATCACAATGTATAATGTATAATATAAATTGTACAGGGAGATTCCTATAACGTTTGCACCCCAATTTTTTGGTTTGTCTTTGGAAATAAATTAAAAATGTTTAACGTAACTTATAGTATTGTTACGCCACTGGACTGTATAGACTGAGACTGGAATTGTACGAGAACGGCCGGAAATGTTCTGGAATGTTCTAAACCGCGTGGATGGATGTATAAATAAGACGCACGGTGGGCCGAGTTTCAGTCTTAAGTTGAAAGTGAACAAATAAAGAAGAAATAAGAGAGACACTTTAAAGTGTTTAATTGTGATTTTAGTTAAGACAGTCATTAATCTACTGTTGTTAATTACTAATTAGTTAATAAAGTAGTGAGTAAATGTTACCTAGACTTTCAATCAACGAATCTACTAGTAGAGGTGTTTGTGGGGATGGCAAACATGTAACAATTATTAATCTATTGTTGTTAATTTTTAATTAGTTAATAAAGTAGTAAGTGTTACCTGGACTTTCAATCAACGAATCTACGAGTAGAGGTGTTTGTGGGGATAGCAAACACGTGTGTCGGAATTGGATTGGAAAAATTTCTGGAATATTCGAAAAGGTTCTACAGTGTTCTTCTCAGAAAACTGGTAACACGGAAAATTAAACTACTGGACTTTGTTTGGAGGACTATTTCTGGAATGAATAGTGACTTTAAAGTGGATTTTCGAGAAGTTTCTAGAACATTCAATTTAGAAATACTGCAAATACACGAGTGCCGCTAGTAATAACGTGTTGTGGACTGAGAAAAAGGGCTACTAGTGCAATTTCGAGAAAATTCTAGAACATTCTATTTGGAAACTACAGGAGACACGCGAATTGTGTCGAGGCAAACGTGTTATAGACTTAAAAACAACACTATGAGTGACTTTTAGTGAAAATTCTAGAACATTCAATTTGGAAACCACAGAAGATACGTAAACGTGTTAACGGGAGCCTAATGAAGCATTATAACGTTGGGACTTCGTGTGAGCGAATGGCAATAGCAAATGATCGCATGAAGACTCGTTATGATCTTAAGGCTAATTTAGGAGGGTACCAGGCGGGAGATCTGGTTTGGCTATATAACCCAGAAAATAAGAAAGGCAGGTCCCCAAAACTTCACCAGCCTTGGGAAGGACCATACAATGTCGTCACCATACTAAACGACGTCGTATACCGAATTCAGCAGAGTCCAAAATCAAAGATGAAGGTGGTGCATATACAGAGACTAGCTAAGTATGCAGGGAACAACGAATTGCCTGACCGGGACGTTCAGCTTAAGGAGGGTGCAGTATTACGCCACTGGATTGTGTAGACTGAATAGATGAGACTGGAATTGTACAAAACAGGAATGTTCCGGATTGTTCTAGACCACGTGAATGGATGTATAAATAAGACGCACGGTGGGCCGAGGTTCAGGCTTAATTTGAAAGTGAACAGTAAAGAAGAAATAAGAGAGAGACTTTAAAGTGATTAATTGTGATTATAGTTAAGAAAGTCATTAATCTATTGTTGTTAATTACTAATTAGTTAATAAAGTAGTGAGTAAATGTTACCTGGACTTTCAATCAATGAATCTATGAGTTGAGGTGTTTGTGGGTATAGCAAACACGTAATAGTATTTTTTTCCAAGGATTTCGTAAATTTCAACAAAAAAAAAAACAGTTGATAGTCAAATAAAAGTGGGAAATGCAAGGCAACATTTTTACAATTTTGAAAAAGATTTAAATTCTGTTTCCAAAAATATAACATAACATATATATTTACCTTCATATTTAGTAAAATACTGATGATAATAATTGAAATAGTTTATATGAATAAATTTTATTTAAATTTAACAAAGGAAATAACATCAAATCAAGCAAGTAACATCAAATCAACAACACAAATATCTGAACGAACAAATAACATTTACATTTAAAGGAACTGTTCAAAATGTCCTCCACTATTTTCGACACAAATAGTATATCGTTTGTATATATTATTCATTACATTTTGTAACATCTTGGAATTATTTATATTTTCTTTTTCTGCCGAAATTTTAACCTTCAATTCGTCTACACCGTTACTTCCATTTTTATAGACTTCAGTTTTCAAGTGTCCCCATAAAAAATTATCCAGTGTATTTAAGTCTGAGCTTCTTGGAGGCCACGATATAGTTCCATGCTTTCCTATCCACTCTGAGTATTTGTTATTTAAAAAATTCCGAACAGGTATAATATTATGCACAGATGCGCCATCTTTGTGCCAAATAATATCATTTAAGAGACCTATAGGCACTATTCTGTCAATATGTTCCTCTATTTTATTTTGAAGTAAATTAAAATATGTGACTATAGTCAAAGCTCTATTAAAGAAAAAGGGTCCTACAATTTTATTGTTTATTATGCCACACCACACTCGTATTAAATTTCTCCCTTGGAATCTGATTTCATATATTTTATGTGGATTTCTACTGACCAGCAATGCGAATTCTTTCTATTAAATATGCCTTCTGTGTTCAAATTTGCCTCATCACTCCATAATATATAATATATTTAAAAATATGATTGTTCAAAGCAAATCTATTTAAAATATTATTGCAGTATTCTACCCGTTTGTTTTTATCATCTTCATGTAACACTTGTATTGGTTGTATTTTGTATGGCGTATATTTATGCTTTTTTAAAGTTTCTTGGATGGAAGATATATTTAAATCTCGAGCAGCATCACGGATCGAACATGGATTTTCCTCAAAATAAAGGTAATATTTAACGCAGTTTCTTTTGTTAACACAGTTTTATGTTTATTTCTATTTTCTTTATTGTGCACTGATCCCCTTTTCCTAAATCGTCTATTTAATTTTTTCAAAATAAGTGCGCTGCAGTACTTGTCAGGATATTGAGCGGTATACATTTTATCAGCAGCACAAGAATTTTTATCACTTATTAAATAACATTCTAATATATTTTTTTTCTTCTGCTGAGTAAGGCATTTTTAACTTTAAATCAACGTAAACGTAATTACTTAGGTGACAGTTCAAAAAACATTCAAAGTCAACTCGGTGTTAAATTATTTCAATTATTATCATCAATATTTTACTAAATATTAAAGTAAACAAACATGTCTTCATATTTTTGGAAAGAGAATTTAAATCTTTCTTCAAAATTGTAAAAATATACATATTTCCCAAAGATCATGTCAGAAAGACTGCAAGCCTTGCTACCATGAGGAAAAACAGCAAAAAAAACATTGCTTTATTTTTCCCACATTCAATTGTTTTTTTGTTGAAATATTCGAAATCCTTGGAAAAAGTACTGTAAGTTAATTTATTTCTAAAGACAAACTAAAAAATAGGGGTGAGAACTTTATAGGAATCACCCTGTACATCACACTTATTATAAATAATATAAATATCACCGGTTTAAACCATTTGCCTTCATGTAATTATTTTTAAAAAATTCAAATTCAAAACAAAAGTTGTTTAGATTTTTTGTCAAGCATAAAAGAATATAAAGCAAGATGTTAGAATCGTACCAAGTATTAACTGAATTCCTCGACATGGAAATTCAAATTCATCCAGCGACGTGACGCCGTCCGACCCGACGGTTAATTAATAAGTGTTGCAGAGCTACGCAGAGCTGTACTAAACCTATTCAGGTAAAATAATAATGAACATATTTTAAGTTGTGATAATTTTTTTATTTCTATAAATAATAAAATATGAAAATGTGATTTTATAGAAACAAAATTGTACAGTTATTGTTTAAATTTGTGTTAATTATTTATATATTTGGTAGCTCAGAGGCAGCTCCTTGGGAGACACCTGGGCAGCAGCCGCCGGCCGTATCTGAGGTTTGAGAAAAAGAAAAAATAACGGCCTCTTGATTACTTATACTTCTCTTAAAATGTACTGTTTAAACATTTGGACTAAATAATAATTATTGGGGTAAAATAAATGGGCTTTTATACTTTTATCAATATGAATATATCAGCACACTGTCTTAGTATTCTGATTTACTGTAGTAATCCGTTTGTACTGGTCCTCGGAGGTATCAGAATAATGCTTTTTTGCTTTGCTCCTGATGCTTTTCTTATTTTTAGTGGTTAAGAAATGTATGATTCTTAGATTAGCTAGTAAGATATTGCATACAGTTGTATGTTTTAAATTATTTAAACAATCTGATGTAATTAAATATATAACAGATCACCGTCGCTAGCCAAAAGTTCTAAGTCAACGCTTGCAGCGACACAAAAACAATTTGTTGCACAAGGGGTGATCATATTGAGGCCCATGATTATGACACTGCTTATATCCTGTCAGCACTCGGAACTGGCGCAGGCCCCGGGCTATGACGTTTAAATTATTAAAATGTGCACCAGCAGCTATTATTAAAACAGTGACTTGGATTGTATTTATTACATTATTTTTTGTTTTGACCTATTTTTATTGTTCTCTAGGTAATTTGTTATTTTTTTCTTTGGATATACTTTGCCTTTGAAATATTCGGTGGGTAGCAAAGACCCCCTGACTCATCCCGAATGGCGTACATGCACATTAATTATACAGCGAGAGTTGTTTCACGTCAACCAGGCATTAAAGTGAAAGCAAATGATGTACCTGTAGAGTTCCTATGTGGAATACTATATAACGGGATTCATCCTATCATTAAAATAGTTAAAATAAAAAACTAATAGCAAAATACACTTATTCAAAATAACAATATGTACGACTTCTTTCTCTGGGCGAGGAAGCAGAGTAGTTAACTAGACAAATCAAATAAACTTAGACTAAATGAATCAAAAGAAAAAAACAAAGATCTATATAGCAATTGCCAATTCAGATCATACTAAATATCAATCCAACCTGATCCAACTTAATTAGTTGTTATTGGGCGCCACCATATAGGGTTTAATAAAATTATTTTAACCGAATTTATAAGGAATGTGTTCCAAATTATCTATCTTACAAAAACGGACCATTACAACTATGACGGTTGTCACTACAGGTGGAGAGGGGATAAGCCATATACGTCATTATCGGGTTTCCTATTAACGCCTGGTCGACTTGAAATAATTCTCGCTGTAAATTCGGTTAGGAGTACGATAGAATACTAAGTCGAGGGTCATTGAGACCTGAGACCCAAGTTACATTCTTTGTTACCACAATGCGTGATGACTTTATGAGTCGATATTATTTCTATAATGCATACAAATGTTGAAGGAACATTAAAAGCTGTCTATGTGTGCTTTTATCTAAAAATAATATATGCTCATGAAGACAAATTAATTCAAAGCCGCTACATTGTTCTAGTGTTAATTAAATTCACTCATAACTCAAAGATTCGCATCTTTAAAGAGCACCCAGCGATTTCAGCTTTGTTTGTACTCTTTCACTAAAGTGATGAACACTAACATATCACGGCACAGTGAATTTATGAGTGCTTTAATGCAATTCATTTGTGTTGTCATAGTGAATAGGCAATTTACTATAATTTATGGGGTGCTCCATTTAATGCGTCGCCACGTCGATAGAATGGAATTTCTTTTCAATGCTAACGTAGCAGTCGAATCAAATACATATTAGGAGAATGCCTCTCGGCCCTTCTGCAAGGATCAGTCACGGTAATATTTACGAAGACTAAATGGTATGCTAAGTTGTTGCTGATGATGACAAGTGACAAACGCACCCAATGTTGTGTTTACCTTGCACTTCAGCCTTCTTGAATAAAACGAAATTGCTTATTCTTGATATTAAATTTATTTTAAATATTTAGATAGTCACTATAAAAATAATCTTAAATGAATTACATAAAACATGTACGTGTATGAGCCTGCACAGCAAATTGTGAGGTCTCTAGTTAACACGTTTCTCGAAATGGAAATAACACTTGCATCCCCTTAATGACATAATGCCTTGATTGTGCATTGTTTCACCCCTCTGGAGAGTGAACATTACCCGTCATTTAAGCGCCCCCTCCCAAATAAGGATATTGTTAACAAACTGCCCTGATGTCTATGCATGCGGCAGGATTGTCCCGAAATCATGTACTTTAATGGATATTTTGTACACTCACGACCATTAGTTCTGGCCCACTTTATTCCTGTGGGAGGGTTTATTAGCTTTCGTCACAATTTATTATCATTTTACTTTTATTGTTAATATTGCCCGATCAATTCATTCAAAGCACATCAGATCTATAAATCACAGACGTAGCTCATTTTGAAACATAACTGCATCCTAAAATATTCATAGTTTTACAAATAGTTCTTATGATCCAATTTAAAATATCACTCCCCCATTATATATGTGTGTTAATAAAAGCATTTATTTGTACACATTTAGTTACGTTATTTAAGTTTGGTAGCACAGTGGACTAAAGTGTTGAGTGACAAATGCAACTGGTTTTACTATCTGTCGACTTCCGGGTTCAAATCCTGGTTTAGACCCTGACAAAGTCAAAGAGAATATATGTGTGCCCGCGTCTCTTCAACAGTGTAGAGGTGTTTCAAAACCTTATGAGCTGCGACCTTCATATGCGCAGAGGCATAACTCCGGACGTCGTCGGCTTAGTTACACCACTTTCTAAAAACATTAGATTTATTGTTTACATTTATCCTGAGCTCCCGTTGTATACAGATGGTAGATAGCTGAGTCAATGTTTTAAAATTATATTGAGGAATAAGCTCCACCTTTTGCGCATTTCACGGCACATAAGGTTTTGAAACACCTCTAACTCCCGCCTGTGTCGGCTCTGGATTTGGGCGTGACACTAACATGTGTATAACTATTTCGGTTTTATTTAGTTCGAGAGTTCGACCAGTCCACAGTCCATGAAGGGAAAATAGTCCGCATTCGCGCCGTCCGTACCATAGAATTCTAGCGGCCGCCGCGTCAGCTGGACTTGCAGTACTCGGACCGATACTCGTACCAGTCGTACCTAATTTAATTATCAGTTAAGATAAGTTCCATTAGTTTAACTAGTCGGACCTGTTCCAAGGTATCAATTCCAGTATTGTTTAGCCATCCCTAAAAAATTCAGTGTTATAGCGGCCGGATTTACTTATAATACTTTCGTGGCAGAACTTATTTCTAAATAGGTAGTAAACCAGATGAAAATGCTGACATTTTCGTAACATTCTTCAAACCTCTATTGTTCAACATGTTCTTTTGAGATATAAAAATATCCACTTCTTTAATATGCGTCAAGTTCTACTTTTAAAGTAATAAGAGAAAAAATAGATATCATAAAAATGGAAGATATACTAAGTACCATAGATTAGTTGATCGTAAAATTTTTGAACTTTTAAGAAGGCGATCCAGGAGTTACTTAGGGTCGACTTTCATAACTATATTAAACATATTGAAAATGAGTTACCTTCCAAAACAAAAAAATTAGAAAATAGAACTATTCCTTCTGAAATGATACTAAAAGATACTACTGCTATTGATGGTTCGGTTCAAATATTTGCAACTTATTTTAATCACACTTTTCTGTCCCAAAAAGGACAATCATAAATACAGTAAACTACGAATCCAACTCACATCACAATTTATGTAATATAAAATTGACAGAAGTCAAACAAGGATTAAAAAGTCTTGATCCTAAAAGGGTGCTGGTTCAGATTCTATACTAGTAGTTTTTGCTAAATAATGTTATGAAAGTCTTGTCCCCCTTTAAATCTTTACAATCAATCACTTCATCTTGGGTCTTTTCCTGCAAAATGAAAGACCGCCTGTATAACACCTGTTTATAAAAGTGGTCAAAGAAACATGGTAAAAAAATTTTAAATGTATAAATGAACTGTATTTTCGCAAAATTCTTCGAATCTTTTATATACGGATATATTTTTTCTTTGGTAAAATCACAAATTATGTTTGACCAACATGGATTTTTTTAAAAGCAAGTCCTAGATTCGTGGGACGACCAAATGCAAGTGGATGCTGTCTACACTAACTTCAGCTAGGCATTCGACAAGATCGACCATGGCATCTTGTTGGGTAGGCTTGCTGGTGTGGGTGGCATATTGTTAATGTAGGTATAATCTTATTTAACTGACAGGCATATTAGTAGGTCGAAGTGTACGAATTTTCATCTAATACCTCAACTATAACATCGGGGTACCTCAAGTATCACATCTGGGGCCCTTAATATTCTTATATATTAATTATTAATGGGATAAATCAGTGTCTTAAACATTTTACATTTTTAGGTTGTGCAGATGATTTTAAATTATTTTTAAAACTTTAAGAACCTGCAGACTGCCAAAAGTTTCAAGCAGACCTGTTTAAATTTGAAGAATTTTGCAACAATAATAATCTTTGCGTTAATATTAATAAATACCAAACAATAACCTTTATTCGTAATAAAATCCTACTTTTAACTAATACATTATAAAAAGTGATACAATTCAAAAACATACCAATGAAGTTAGAGTTCTCGGAGTAACATTTGATAGCAAAATATTGTTCGATACATATATCAACACGTTAGTTGCGAATGCTTGGGTTTGTTATACGACAATCAAAGTGTTTTTCTAATGTCAAAGACATATTTAGTCTATATTATTCTTTTATATTTAATAAAATAAATTTTGCCACGTCAGCATGGACTCCTCAATATAATATATATATTATACGAATAGAAAACATACAAAATAAATTTTTAAAACTGTTTTGTTACAAGAACAGATTTAATTTTGGTTTATGTATATTGGTACTTTTGCCATTTTTTGTAGCGTTGACATTTTTAAATAAGTATTACTCGAAGTAAAAAGTTAGCAGTTAAAACACTTCTAGTTTGCCAAATTAATTTTTATATTGCTAATTTCTATTTATTTTTTAAACTTTTGATCATTCAAAATTTCATGTTCATTTTTTCATGTTTGAGTAAACCATTAATAAAGTAAATATCGTGTAATTTCTCATATTTTACAAAAACTAGTACAAATTATTTTTTTTTAAACGACTATGTACAATCCTTCAAAATAAGGATTTTGTTTCTAGTGAAATAGGAAGATATATTTTCTAAAGCACGATATTTCGTCAAAAATTATGTGGCATCTTTAGTAAATTCTACAATGCAGTACCTTCTCTGAATCATGGTTAAGTGTTAAGGGGAAAATAAAATGAAATAGAAAATTTGAGAGATCAAAAATTGATGAATAGACTTAAAATGTTTAAATCATTTAAGTAGGAAAGTGTAGAAAGTATATTAGTGGAATTTATTTATAATGTGTGTATATGTATATTAAATGATTATCGATCCCAGGAGATGTGAATAAATCTGGCAGAACGTTGATAGTCTCTCATAGTTAATTTTAAAATAATTTGTTTCATTATTTGAAGCGAGTGTGACCTATATGACATGAAAATCGAAGATCACAGGAGAACGTTGAACTTAATCTAACTTGAATTTTCTTTTATTTTTAGCATACCCCTTCCTGAAAATTACTTTACAAAATATTTTGTCAAATCAAATTGGTGTCTGGGCTCAGTTATATACACTGAATGGTGGAATGTGACACAAATACAAAAAATTTATGTCACGTTTAAATTACCTACCTATTAAAATTTTAGAAAATAAATAGTCAGTTTTGAACATTAAACGATAGATCTAAAAATAATATTAGAGTAATAAATATATCAGGATTTAGTATATAAAAGAATTAGTAAATAATTTTTAAAAATATGTTACATTTTGGTTTATTGCAGAGATACAAGAAATTCAAAAACTCCATAAAATCAGCGACAAAGATATCGCCTGGCGGCATTTGGCAATATGCAGTGGCTTGCCCTGAACTTGAAAGCGCTTAGGACATCAAAGTCATTTTTACTGGTGAATAAAAGTTTAAAATCACTTCATATATGGCAGAGAAAAACTTGTCCAAAACGTCAAAGCACCAACCAAAACTATTTGAAATATTAACCAAGTCCTTCTTAACAATATTTGCAATTTCAAGTACAAAATAACTGTACCCTCAAAGGTATTTCAGATAACGACCACTTTTATCTACAGGATATTAGACAAACCCTTACATATTTAAGGTAAAATAAAAATTCCAATAGAGAGGTGATATCATTTGCAAATAGTAAATATACTAAAAATTATACCTAAGAAGGTACCAACCAAAGGCGTAATCCTCTCGCTTTATTTAATTGAAAATTATATAAGGCAGCCACCCATGTTCTAGCTGATTTACGATATTATACAAAGAGAAGTGTTCAAGCTTTAAAATTGCGATTGCCCACTTTTTCCAATTTTAAAAATAGGTCTGGAGTTACACCTTCACAACCTGTTAAAGCAATTAAAACAAGTAAAATATCGTTTTCAACGACACCAAGAGATGCTATTTGTACAATAGCATTCTAAAAGTCGACTGTTTCTTCAAGTTTTTACGTTAAACCATAAGCCTTTGCAATTAAATGTAGCTAGATTTTCCCTACAGTGAATACATAATATAAATAAAATATGTTTCTTCGCCATGTATTACAATTTTTAGATTATTATTATTTTTAGCAGCATGAATAAATATCATGACAAATTATTCTAGTATCGGCTTTCAAGTGGTGTGATCTTTAATATATTACTTTATGGTATGATGACTCTTTTTAATTGAAAACATTTTATTGGACCCTCAAATCCACTAAAAAGATCAAATCCTTTATTGCCTTACACAGTTACACCTATTAGCACTAATACAAAGAAGTTGAACTAATTACATTTTACTTTCAAAATCAGTAAAGGAATTTTCAAAATCAGGTGAAATTTTTGTACAATGTTGAAGATATTTAGACACTTTTTTTAACTTTTACTACAAAAATTGCGAAATATGCGATTAATATACTATTAAAAAATAACTTTGACTTATTTGATGCACTAAGAATATTGATGTACATAAAAATACTGACCTGCTGAACTAGGAATTGCAGCATGAGGACTCATAAAGCTGCCCAATTTTGCGCTGTGATGGTAAGAACTCATAAACAGCTCACTTTGGTATTTATAACTGCTTGGATCACTTGTAGCGGGCTGTGTTGCAGCTGCGAGTCCTTGGAAATCGAACTTATACGCGTACCTTTTTCCGTGCACTTTGGTCATGATGTTTTTGTCGTAGTAATATCTGAAACAAATAGATTATGTAAAATATATAAAGTCTTCAGTATTTATAAATAAAAAATTAGTAAAATTTTTTATAAACTGAACCATTTTTCTGAAGCTGAATCGCTAATTAAAATAAAGGGACTTTCATAAATGTTATCCGTTCCAACCCGATTTCAGCTCAAGGGATATTTTCGTCTTGTTTTAAAAAAATTGAAAGAACAAAGACAGATGTAGTTCAGGTTAGAATCGAATGAAAGCGGATAACATTTATGAAGACCAATTACAACAGTATAAATAATTTTGTGACAAACTCCTCCTGAACAGTTTACAGGACCTTGGATACTATTAAGCAGACATATGTACGATACATAAATACGTCATTAAGTAGTTATTTGAATTTAAAAAACCAATCAGTTTTTATGGGATGAAAGTCTTTTTTTTATAGAAAACAACTTTTTTAAAGAACCGAGGTTTTCGATACGTTTATTGTATCATCTTCGGGGTCATTAAAATTGAGTTTCCTGTTAAAAGTTATCATTAATTATTTGCAGGTGTATCAAGAATAGCGATATGATGTTTAAATAAATACATATATAAAATTAACTTGACGCGCGTCTTTATATTTGACGAGTTAATGCTATTATTTATTATAATAGCATTAGTATTATTTATTATAATAGCATTAGTTCGCCAAATACAAAGACGTGCTTCCAGTTAATTTTATATATGTATTTAAACGTCAAATCCGCTATCTATGATACACCTGCAAATAATGATTGTAGACCTTTTAACACGGGAAACTCGATTTGAATGACCGTGAAGATGACAATAAACGTATCGAAACGTCGGTTTTTTAAAAAAGTGGTTTTCTATAAAAAAAGACCTTACATTTATCTAATTTTAATTTTGCAATCCTTCAACAATCGTTAGTACCTAACGTACAGTTATAACATTTTTCACATGTTACAATATTAATATGAATTTTCATCATGACAAATCCATTATTGCATTTTACTGAAACGAAATAAGTCAGTAATGTAATTTTTCTCCGCTCTAAAAAAATGTTTCAATTAAGCGTAAGGGATGTGAATACAATCCTAAAAATAATTTTCCATTATTGGAACAATCACGTTCCAGAAATGGCAAAAAAAATTGTTCGATAAATGCATTAGCCGTTATCGGCCGCTAATTGCTACAAATGAACACAGCAATGGGATTACTCCACCCCGATCGAGCAGTCGGCCCGCCAAACTAACAACCCTGTTCTACTCCAATCGCCCACCTTTAAACTTCGCAACAACTTGTAAAAAGTACTTCGAGGGCTTCGCTGGTGGACCACAATATGACAAATGCTATTTGCTCCCGCACTGATCTAAAATAGAAGTTTTTTTATTTCGGTCAAATGTCGAAGATTGCGATAGTAATTCATAGAACGATTGGATTCGTTCCAGCTTTGTCTACTGAAAATTATTAACGTAATGGCCGGCTTAGATAGCCGGCGTACAAAGAAGAATTGTTAATATTGTTCAATTCAGCTTACTTTTGCTGTGCTAATTACTGGATCTTTACAATAATGAAAAAGATATTATTTAAAATATTTCAAGTTATTGTTGAATACTGATCGACGTAATGCTTAACCTATGAATTTCACAAATTTTTTATGTTTATGTAATTTTTAAATATATACATAAATATACAACATTTTTAGATGCGAGTACCAGATTGTCATCAACGTCCAAATTTTCTCTTTACACAAAATTATGATTGGACGATTTCGCAATTAATTTCAATGGTCACACTTTAATGACATAACGATCAGTTTCGCAGTCGACAAACTAGGTAATTCTAGTAGTTTATATTTAAAACCGCTACCGTAACAAATTATTCAGACTTATTGAGAATTACACTTTTTATGACTTTTGTTATACAGTGTGTTCCCAGATGGAATGGACAATAGGAAAAACTTTATTGTTGGATATGGATATACGTAAAAACTTAGTCGTCTTTGAAAAGATCTTTGCGTATTAATTTATTGAAATAATTTTAGTACCCGCCCCAGAACTTACCTAAGTGCTCTTGACAGTTTGTCGTAGTTCATATTTGGCTTCGATTTTCTTTCTCCCCATCTTCTGGCAACCTCGTCTGGATCTGTTAACTTGAATTCGCCATTAGTGCCTTCCCACGTTATACATGCTGCATTTGATGAATCGCTTAGTAATTCTAGAAGAAATTGCCACAGTTGAATTTGTCCAGAACCTAAAGAATATTTTAACATTGAATAAAAGTTTTAAAAGTAATATATATGACCATGAGAGATATTGAGTAATTGAGCAAATTGTAGGATATTATAGACTTAATAGTATCCGTGTTTTCTAGCGGAAACCAAGAATTTACCTAAAATTATTTTTGTCTGTCTTTGTAAATATATTGTTCATCGTATCCCTTAAAAAATCAGAAATTATATTAACAATGAATCGATTTTAATTAAAAATCTTAAGGTGACCATATCTTTACGCGAAACTGTATATTTTCATCTTAAAGCAATATATATATATATATATATATATATATATATATATATATATATATATATATATATATATATATATATATATATATATATATATATATATATATATATATATATATATATATATATATATATATATATATATATATATATATATATATATATATATATATATATATATATATATATATATATATATATATATATATATATATATATATATATATATATATATATATATATATATATATATATATATATATATATATATATATATATATATATATATATATATATATATATATATATATATATATATATATAATAATAGAAAGGTGGAGTTTCAAAATTGAGTCCATCCTTAACCAGTGAAGTTCTTTAAATTTAAGAGTAACATGGTCAAATCTCCTTAAATTATAAATAAAACGACAACATGTGCTTTTGTAGGGATTTCTTGTAGCAGCATCTAGGCAGGGATAATAAACAATATTAGAGTAATAAAAAATAGGTAGAACGATTGATTGGTATAACTTTCTCCTCAAATAATTGCTTAATAATTTGTTGTTCGTGAAAAGCAGTTTTAGCGATAAATAAGATTTTTGAATTAAGTTATTAACGTGTGGTATGAATCGTAAATGTATGTTAAAGATAACGCCTAAGTTTCTTGCTTGTTCGATAAAATCTATTATTTTATTTCCAGTTTTAATTTTCATATTATTTTTGAGTTCCTTATATTTATATTTAGAACAAAACAGCATAACCTTAGATTTTTCTGGATTTAACTTTAACTTATGGTCATCACAATATTTATTAAGTAACTCTAAGTCATCATTAATTAGTTGACTTGCTTGCTGGTACCTTTCCGGTTCAAAACTAAGGCTTAACTGGCTATCATCGGCATACGATTGCATATTACATGTTACAATAGAATTGTATATATCTCTTGTGTATATTAAGAACAATAGTGGCCCTAAGATGGAGCCTTGTGGAACTCCTGATTTTATTATCTGAGCCGAAGAATATTCGCCTGTGTGAATATTAATTCGTTGAGACCTTTCTTTTAAGTAAGAATTAAAAAAACGCCACTGCTACCTCATCAAGTCCAAAAATCGAGTTTTGCGCATAATAATGCATGGTCTACTGTATCGAACGCTTTCGAAAAGTCTAGTAACGTCAATACCGTAGCTTTATTATCATCTAACTTAGTTAAAATGTTGTCTGTGAGATTGGCTAAGGTCATAGTAGTACTATGATTTCGACGAAACCCCGATTGATGCAGCGGAAATAACTTGTTATAAGTAAAATAATTTTCTAATTGCATGTAAACACATCTTTCCAAAACTTTACTAATTACACATAAGAGACTAATGGGTCTCAAATCATTAAACTCGTTAGGATTAGACACCTTGGGTAATGGTCTTACTATAGCATCTTTCCATTTTTGTGGAAAGTATCCTTCTAAAATATATTTGTTATGTAAGGAGTAATCACTGGAAGACAGAGCTTTAGCATTTGTAGCGATATATTGTCATATGCCTTATAACATTGCCAATTCTCTCGTGTCTTGTTTTGGTTGTGTTTTGACAAGGCAAAGTCCCTCTCTCTCATCATACGCCTAATACCGTGTGTCATCCAAGGAGCTGGTGGTTTGTTCATGCGAGCAACGCGAATCGGCGCATGTATATGGAAAATCGCTAATATATTTTGTGTTAAATATTCCACTTTATCGTCAATGTTTTGCATATATAGAATATTTTGCCACTGTATTGATTTTAAATGATTAATAAACATGTTCTGGTCAAAGTTGCTGAAGTCCCTGTAGATATATGCATTTTTTGTTTAGGTTTTACTATTTCTACATTTAAATAACAATACATAAGTCTATGATCTGAAATTAAATCAGCATTCAACGTGCCGAAAGAATTTAAAATATCTGAATTGTTTATAAAAATTGGATCTATTAAAGTTAAACTATTTGGAGTTATACGGGTAGGTTCATCAATTTATCTGACAAAAATTATAAAGTAAAATTATTCTGTGGGAAATAGTTAATTTACATTTAGATCGTTCACATTTTCAGTAAATAATTGTTTAAATGGGTAAGTTTGATAATTTGATAAATCCATGCCCTAAAATTTCCCATGTTAATATTTCGCATTTAGAAAATAATTAGTTTTAACAATATCTGACTGAGGAATAAAAATCCCACAAGAAAATTTGCAGCCAATATATTAAATTGTCTTTGGTTTCCGGTGTTAAATGTTGCGTGTGGATTTTTATCGTGCCCCACATGGGTATTATGCCTGGTTAATAATTCCATTTCTACTATAACACGTTTCATCGATAATAAGAACAAACGGAGAAAATAACGGCACTTTAACTTTAATATAATCAATTTTAATAATCTTCAGTGCTTTTGTAAGTCATTATTCTCAAAACTTTATATTAGCTGTGCACTATAAAGATATAGAATTAGGTCGAGTAAAACTCACCACGTTCACATTCTTTACTGTGCCCTTCCTATAGTAGTTCTGGGATTTCATTTTATAATTTAATTTACATTTGGAGCATATAAATAGGCATTTCAAATATCACACAGGCTTTGTTCGAATACCTCAGCAAAACTTCTTAAACGAAAAACGAGTTTGATGTAGGTGTAGTACTGTAGTAGATGTTGATGTCAAAAATCTTCTCTGCGGCCTCTAAACTTAAACAGTCGGTTTATTTCTCCTTTATATTAATACAGATTTTATTGTGTAATGCTGTGTATTTGGATAACGATAGTTTTATTCTTGCAAATTTTCCGTAGAACAACCAATAAATGCAATTCGAATTAGAACGTATATAAAAATTTTAGAATATACTAGGGTTGAAATCTTAGTGACCTCGTATTTCATATGATCATCGATTCACCCGTGGTATTGGTAAGATTTTTAAATATAGGTATGACAATGGTTCGCTCAACGGGAAATAAATTACAACAACATTTAGGCAATCTAAAAGACTAATTTGAAACAACCGAAAAGTCGGGGATTTATAAAACGAATTGTAAGAGCTATAATCAAAAGTACGCTGAACAAACTAGACGATCAATTCAAACTAGATTCAAGGAGCATATGGCTCATCTCAAATATGGTAGAACAGATAAGTCTAGTGTTACCCAACATGCGTTTGAGAACAATCATTAAATATATAGTAGTAGTGTAGAAATGAAAGTATCGTGGTAGCTTGCACCTGATTGGTACACTCAGATCACTTGACACTCTTTCAGTCGCATGATTTGGCATACACTACACAACCAGCATGGAACACTGAAAAAATAAACCACTCAGATATGTCCACTCATCATCGACATCCACCTCGACCGGGTCTGCGACCGCGATCATGACCTCCATCGCGAGCATTCCATACCCTAACTTAGCGTTTACATATGAATAAAATAGCACTGCAATTCCGTTGAGCGTACAAACTTTATTTAGTGGGTGAAAGTATAGTTTATTACAGGAATTCTGTACATATAAAAAATTCAAAGGCTGCCGACCCACCTACCGATAGTTATTTGAAGGTAGAGTGGGGCATGGTTTATTTTTTCATGTTAAATAATAAATATGATACATTACTTAATACGTAAACATCATTATTCTTATATAAAGTATGTTCTGATATAATTAAAATAATAAATCAACAGGAACATACTTGTTTTAACTAAGATTGTACGTAAAAAGATCTGCGAAATATAGCAGCTGAATATTTTGGCATAGTAAGGGCATCTTTCTTGCAAATATGACAATCATGAACCATATCTCTAGTGATCAATTTTTCTCGAGGTAACCAGGTATAGAAGTTGCAAACAGACGATGCAAAAAAACCAAATAACGCAATTTTACGAAATTTTCAAAGTTTAGCCAATGCAAATTCCTTATTTTATCAGAAATGTGATCAAACTTCCTGAATCCAAATATAAAGCGACAGCATGCGTTTTGAATCCTCTGAATTTGGCCATTTGTATTTTTTTTCCAAACAAGGATAATATACTAAGTCGCAATAACCAAAAATTGGTATAACTAAAGTTTCATACAAAGTTTTTTTCACAGTAAAATTTAGGAGATGCCTATTTGATTATAATAATTTTAAATGAATATAAGATTTTTGAATTAACTTTTTTTACATGATCTTGAAATCTTAACTTTTCGTCTATAATTATTTATAAATTCTTTGCATTTTCGGTAAATTTAATAGATGTATTTTCAATCATTATGTCTAATTGCGTTTCAGTAATTTATCGTATTTAGTTTGGACAAAAAGTACAGCACAACATTTATCCGGATTAAGCTTCAGGTTATGTTCTTTTGAAAACTGCACTATACATTTAAGATCTTTATTTATATTGTGAGCAACCTTTGCAATGTCAGAAAGTTCAAAATGGTGTAAAATTTGTGTTATTTGTTGCCTACTGGAAAAGTTTAAAAAATTTAAAATATCTGCTGTGTATATAACAAATAAGAGCGGCCCTTAGACAGAACCTTGCGGGACACCAGAAGATACAGGTTTTCTTTCTGAATAGTTATTTAAAAGTTTAACTTTTTTGTGAGCGACCTGTTAAGTAAAAATTAATGCTTTAGAAAAATCAAAGGAGATTAAAACTGTGGCCAATTTTTCATCACGGGCCTAATAATATTATCACACATGTTAAGGAGAGACATCACATAGTACTAAACGGATTGATGTACTGGTATAATAATTTCTTTTTTGCTAAAATAATGTTAATTATAAACAAATTAACTACTTTCTCCAAAATTTCCGATAATACAGGCAGTAAGCTAATGGGGCGTAAGTCTTTAACTGAATTTGGCGAGTTTATTTTAGATACAGGACAAATAATCGCCTCTTTCCATTTATCCGGCGAATATCCACATTCCAGACAACAATTAATGATATGTGTGAAATTATCATGGGCGCACAAAGTTTTAACATGGTTAAAGTTATGTCATTACAGCTACAAGCATCTGATTTAATGATTGCAAGAGTGTTTAAAACTTCACCTTGATCGACCAGGGAAAACTGAAAAATTGAGGTCTCGTCATACTTGTTATTATTATAAAAGTCAGTCATAATATTACACACAGAAGATTTATTATACACTGTTAGAAAATAATCATTTATTTCAGAAACATCATTTATACATCTGGTATTTCTATTTCCTTACTTGATTGAATGTTCATGTCTTTAAGTTTTGCCTAAAATATTTTTTATTTTTTTTCTGCATTTGTCCCGTCTAATAGATGCTAAAGTGAAATTCCGAATATGTTTGTAAGAATTCCAGTTTTTCGTCAGTTACATTTAATTTGTATTTTTGTAAAGCCTTTTCCCTTTCTGCTATCATAATTAATAACACGTCTGTGAGCCTTGGTGCATTAGGTTTATTTACCCTTACCGTTCTAAGAGGGGCATGCTTGTTAAAAAGTTTTGAGATATTTTCTGAAAAAACTGCATTTTTTTCATCTATATTATTGATGTAGTAATATAATCCCAACGAATATTATGCAGATCTTCTGAAAATAACTCATTATTGAAATCTGTGTGTAATAAATTTTTGTTTATAATGATATTAAGGAACTTTTATTCTACAAAATACTCATCTGTGATCAGAAATAAGGTCTGCATTTTCCATACCGGCACATCTTGCGAAAAATACACCATGAGTGCTTTCGATATTGAGGAGATAGATATTGAGATTATAATTAATTATATTTTCAAACATTTCTACTGGAGGTACACGTTTGTATCTTCTTTCTGGGTATGATAAAATTCGTCATAGCTTTGAATCGATATTCTAAAGTAATTAAAACATTTTTGCTTCATCTTGAAGCTGGTTGAACAGCATATAAAAATTCCCTTGTAATAAACAACAGTTCACTATTGGATGTACCCAGTGTCTTCTGTTTTATTTTTTTTTTTTTAAACTTGCAATTCAAAGTACATACAACTACACGCTGTCAAGTGTCCATGGCGACTGGCACTGGATCAAGAGCAAAAGTCACTGCGTCTTCTTTCTGCTGAATTTCATGTCTGCGACAAGTGTGCGGCTACCGTTCCGTTTTATTTTCACTCGTGTGCAAGTAATTTTTGAGTTTCAAATTTTAAAAAAAGCCAAATTTATCCCAGCATTTCATTATGCTGTCAAAGTGTGTACAAAATTTCAATTTATAGCATTACATAAACATTTAGACAACATATTTTATTAGCTTCATATAATAGATTTGATTTATAATCCTTCATTAAGAAAAAATTTTTTCATAAAGTCAAAAATACATTTGGGGTCTTGTAAACTCTTTTCAACACGTCTATTTTGCTCATCAACTATTTCATCCTTTTCTTTGAGCTCTAGAAATAGTTTGGAAACTTTATTTCAAAAACTATAGTGTTTTTTATCGTCTGTTCCATAACAGCAACGTAGAATAAATCTATAACATAACCTAACTTATTCAATTTCTGCTGATTTTTTTTAAAATATTTAAAAGTCGAAGTTTTAAAACAGGTACAAATAAAGTTTTCTCTTCGTACTAAGGTAAAAAAAATCTATGTGAATGAATTTATAGTTGTATTTATAATTGTATTTATAAAGTATTCACTCAAACAATACCTACGTAAAACTGGCAAAACTGCGGTACCGTCTTCGCTTTCATTGGCTGTTTGTGTTTGACGCCAAACCTAGTCGGATGACGTCATAAGACAAAATTCAAAACTTTGATATTTTTTTAACCCCTTTCAGGGCTAAAAAAAATCTGAAAAATTCTGTGTGCTCATATTTATAAATACTATCGAATAAGCAAATTAAAAACACGTGGGAAATGCCCATTGTGGAAAAAAATGAATATAAACAACAAAACCTCATAAAAATGTTTAAATCAATAGCTAGAAATTTTGTTAGATTATAAAAAAAAATAATTAACTAACGGTCGATGTTATTTTATATGGACACTTCTTAATATTCACCAAATCTGTCGTATTAATTAAATCTTTCCCGTGAAACAAAATATTCAGATCAACGTAAGCGATAAAAATAATTACATTACATATAAATTAATGAGAAACTTTGCAATTCAAATAACAAATATAATTTAATTGCATAATATTAATGTTCTCTGGACATGTGTCCAGGTTTCCGACCAAGTCCAGGTGCTGGTGGGCAAGGAACGTGGTTAAATCACCGACGCCGGAACAACATGCGTTCGTTTCCTTCCGTCGCCGCCACATTTACAAGTTAAATCACATTTGAATTTCTAATATGGCCGTTTGACAAAAACATGATTACTGAATTATACAGTGCCCGGTACATTCCTGTAAAAACGCGATCATATAACGGGCTATGCCGACAATTTATTTTGTTATTATAATTAGTAGAAATTGACGAGCGATTATCAGACTGTAATTTTAAGAATTTATGCTGAAATATATGAGAGACTATAATTTTGCTTTATCTTAATTTTAATGAATTTTTACGCAATATTGTTAGTATAGTATCATATTAATTACTTTTGACGACTATTAATCTGTCCCGAATTCGAGTGTCACTATCTTTGTTATCATAAGAGATATATAGAGTCGGTTAAATGGGGAAAGTTTTGAGGAACGTCATGACAAAATTATAATCATATATAAAAATTTTCCTTCCGCTGTGGAATTTGAAAAAAAAATTTAAAAAAAACGTACAATTTTCAATTGTTGATTTTTCCTCAAAATTTTAATTTTTGAAATCTGTAGCATTTCTGGAGCAATTTTTTAAATAGAATAGCCCAACTAGCAAACTACCCTATAATCATTTGTTTAAGACAGAAATATTGTAAATAAAAGTTGTTTGGAAGCTGTGGATTTGTAAATTAGCTGTATAAAGGTGTTATATAGATGTTTATAAAACTGTTTTATTATTTTTAGGCACTATATTAATACAACTTTTATAGAGGAATTTATAAAGCAATTTTGCTTTTTAAAATGGTGCACTTTTTGCACTTATAGAATTCTTATAATGATTGTGAGAACTTTCCGGAGAGCAATTTATACAGTTTTAATACTTATAAATCTTTTAATATTTGCTGTAAGAATATTCTTATGAAATGCTAGTTGGGAATCCTATGCAGTGAGATTTACTCTACGACGATTTGGTTTTTAGGAACCATCATCAACTCATAATATGGTAGCCATATTGTATTGTGACATTTTTAGAGAGACCACATGATGCTCATAAATTTCGTGATCTGATTTTCAAAATATCATTCATTGTCACCAATAATAAAATTATACTTTCATTCTGATTAATAATAATAATGACAATAATAAAATTAAGGTTTTTACATCTCTTTTCATTACATTTGTCTACCTTCACTGCTGAAGTAGGCTATGAACAGATTAATAATAAATATATAGAAGCAAACAATCGAGGCTTATTACTCCTATCACAATTGATTAAGTAAGTAATGGCATCTAATGATTTATACATAACTGATGTTAATTAGGTATTTTTTGCAAATAAGTCATTCGTTAAGTCTGAATATTTTGAGAACTGTTATTAATTATTTCTTTGAAATCTCTAAATTTCTAAGGATTTATACAAAAAAAATAGATTATGCCGTATACCCCAAAATGGTAACAATAAAACAACACTTGTGTTTCGGAATTATTGTTCCTCATCAAGTCGCAACATACTTTAATGAATAGCATGTGGAAAGGGATAGATCTCGAGGAAAAATTGATAAGTAGACGAAAGTACAGTACAGAGTACTCCATTTGCGCCGTCTTGTCTAATGTGTCACATTTAGGGCCTCAATCGGAGTAGGTGTCGATTGCTCTGATCGAAGCCCTAAATATGGAACATTTTTTAATCATATTTTATTAGGTTCGATTAACTAATATTTAAAGTGATAAAAAGTAATACACGTGTCTGTAAACAGTTATTCAAACACGACGCCCTAACCCCTATGTTTTTTCGCCGAGACGCCGACTGTGCCGGTGTCGTGGTTGACATGATCAAAGACAGTAAATAAAGACAAATGCATTTTGAATATTCTTCTTAAATTGCAAGATTATATCTCAGTAAATCCCATGTTAATAGAATATGGCGCAATACGTTGGTGATTTGAAAAACTAACTATGGTGCCAAAACTGTAAAATCATTTTTTTTGTTCCAGCAGTTCAAAAACTGTTTTGAGGTCATGGACATTAATTATGTTCATGGTGGTACAGCTTGATAAACCTGTCCCTTCGAGATCAATAAATATTCAGAGAAACTATAAACACTATTTAAATATATTTAATTTTTCGCATATAAAAAACTGTTATTGTTAAAAAAAGAGCAGGATAACTTTTAATATACAAAGATCATTAACATTTGCACTACATTTTTTATTTCGTGATAACAGAAGTTAAGCTACTTCTAATGTGGCAAGCACTAATAACGAGAACCGATGTATTAGTCCGTGTGTCCTTCGCATGAGAAAGTGAGAGGAAGTTATTATATTAAATTCATTTATATATTCCGCCGCACTCCGGATTTTGAGCAGTGTCTGATCTATTACTTTCAATGACGTTATGTCTTTGAAATTAAAACTGTAATAAATCATCAGTAGAGATGGGCATACTAACTCATACATCACACGCGCTATTACGCTGTACCAGCATATTTATGAACGAAATTTACCACCAATTCAGGCAGTCTGTTTCTACGCATCAGCGTGTGCGTATGTCACATGCCGAGTGTACACCAGTTGCGTTGGAACATTTAAATCTTAAAACATGTTGAGCGAATTCCAGATTTAAAATTTGAAGATATATTGGTAAATACCGTCTTTTACATCTCATTACTTTCCACGAACGAAAGCATTTACAATTCGTTCGGCATTAATGAAATAAAAAACATGAGTTTCCATATGCAATGTTTATATGTGATCGTATATTTATGTTCACTGTGTATTATTCCACTAAGGTTCTAGACTAAAAACTGTTCCATCTATTTTGAAAAAGTATGTCCCACACTTTAAACTATAAAATTGCTATGTTAAATAATGCAGTATTTTCATTGATCTCAGATGAAAGCTGAAATGCTTATATTTTGAAAATGTATTATTTTTAGTATTTCTGGTGTCGAAAAAATATATTGGTATAAAATAGTTATTTTAACTTAAAAAAGTTAAAATTGTTCATAATTACGTCACTATGCGCATACTAGAGAAATCACCAAAAAATTTGTTGGAACACTGGGAAGATTGGTCCTCATATTATTTCTGTTGTTATTTCTGTTTTAGCATTTCTGTTAGTATATACATTTGTATTAAAACATTCTAAAAGTCCAAAATAAATAAGTTGACTGTAGATTAGATTATTATAAAGCTATATTTTTACAATAATAAACAAACGAAAGATGAGGTTACGGTCGAATGTCAAATTCGGTACAATATCATACAACTGCAGTTTATAGGTCTGCTCATTAGTCTTGATTCTGGCAAATTCAAGCAAAATTGTCTCTTTTCAACTTATGTTAAATCTCTCTCCGAATCTTTTTTTTTTCTTACTGGACACTTTCTAGAATCAACAGTAATGACCAAACCTTATGAAATACCATAAAAATAACTCCATTTGGCGCTCTATTTGAATTTGCCCTTAGTGACATCAAGAAAGTTTGACTTAATTTTTTCAGTTTAAATGAAGAGAAAAAAATAAAGAAAAGATACGTGTCTCTTATTTTATCTCTTGTTTTCGATTTTAGAATATAAAAAATGGGAATTACTCCATTACATATAAGTTAATAGTTGATGAAATGACAAATGCAAAAGAAAACAACATGGCAAATATTAGAATGGATGTTTTACAACTGTATGGACCGTCGTCACTCCATTTACTTGTCAGTAAAAGATTGCAAACTGATGTGCGGAAACTATATAACAAGTAATAAAGATGCATGAGATGAAGTGTATTAATGTAGTCACAGATGCATCATAATATATGGTTAAAGCTAGCCGGTTAGGCGCTGAAAGTTATCTATCCGAATGTATTATATGTAACCTTTATCTGGTAGCCGAATAAATTCGAGGAGGTTATCCAGAGGTAGATGCATTAATTTCAACAATAAGCCATATTTTTGTGAAAACGACTAATAAGTATCCGTTTGGTTTGCTCTGGCATTCCACTTCCTTCTCAACTTATTTTAACGCGTTGGACAAACTGACCAAAGCAGCTTTCTATTATCAATAGTATTTTCAAGAGATAAAGAATTTCGTTCTACAATTGAATCCCGGTAATTCACAAGCCAGTTCAGAGGCCTAGCAGTAACTCAGTAACATTTGTCGAAATGGAAACTATATTACTTATGCAAATATTCTCTTGTAGAGTGTCTGAGTCGTTGCTGCCTTCCGTACAACACAAATGAAAGGTAAGCAATTTTATAAACCATAATTAATTATATCAACTGTGCGATAAGTAAAATACATGCATTGTTATGTGACGCCGCTGTATGTACAACTTTTTGCCCAGCTCTAAGCAGATTTATTTTAAAGGTTGGATAGAGTGCCCAATTTATTTTGCACTTTTAGGTAAATTATTAAAATGTTGTGACGTTGGGAACAGTTTATATCGCACATGCGTCATGGGTTATGTGGCTTGTGGCAAACACTTACAAGCTCTTTCCTGTTCTGGATCTCGTAGGGTTAACATCGAGTTCATATTGATAAGTAATATATTGATTGTGATATTAAATGTTTACTGAATAAAAGTGTTTCATTTAAAGAGAAGTAGTGTCCAAGCAAGAGACATAACATTGGCGACGAGATTAAACGGAAAATGCGGAAGAATTTCCACGAGGTGATAAAATTTTATGCGCAAGCAATTGGCGTAGTTTCCTCAAAAAGAAAAAAACGGCGGTACAGAATGGTTGTTCATGGTTGGCAACGGTGAAAAGTAGAAAGCGATTTTTAACATTGACGTCATTTTTGACAGTTGTAGTTCACCTGTCGTTGGAGTATTTGCCTGAAGATAACGTAAAATATCTTTAATTGGCTGTATCACGGAATTTAATCATGTGATGGAGGATTGGAAATTATGGCAAGAAAGACTGGAGTCCTATATGAAGGTAAATAAAATCGAAAATAACCTACGAGTTGCCACGTTACTTTCGTTGGTAGGAGGCAGTACTTATAAAATAATGAGAGATCTATCATACCCTGACTTGCCAAAAGTTAAAACTTACGAGGAACTATGCAAAATTTTAAGTCAGCAATTTGCACACCATTCATCAACTTGGCGAGAACGAGTGAAATTTTATTCAGCACAGCAAGATAACGGCAAGAGTTTCGCAGATTTTTATGCAAGAATAAAAAGCCTGTCAGTCGATTATAAATTTGGAAGTAGATTAGAAGAAGTCATGAAAGATAAAAAGATGTCAGGATTGCGAAGTGGAAAAGTGCTAGATCGTTTATGAGAAGAAGAGGTTACGAAAAGTCTGAATGACATGGTCAAGTTAGGTATGCAGAAAGAAGAGTACGAGGTCCAGCGTGTAGCAGAAGTTAACAAAATATCAGGCACGTTCCAGACGTCTCAACTCCAAGTGCCAAAGAGCCTCTCAAACAGAGAGGATAGTAGAGCAGCCAGTTCTTCACGTTGGCAGAGGGGGGCAGCAGGTTTAACAGTGAAGCATAAAGGTGGCAATAGCCAAATGCGAAGTAGGCTCTGTAATTCATGTGGTAAAAATCATCAAGCACCTTGTAAGTATGAAAATTATAATTGTAACATCTATCGAAGGCGGGGACATTTGGCCAATGTCTGTAAAATGAAGCAAAAATCTTATAATTATCTGGACATAGACACTGAAATGGTCGTCGACAAGTCTGAAAGTATTTTTGCCCTCACTAAATTAAGTCGTGACAATAATGACTTTAAACTAGACATCGTGATGAATTTGGTTGTTATATCGAGGAGTGTTTTGTCCTACATGGTGTAATCAAAGCGGGATCCGTGCCTAGCTGTTGGACGTGGAGATCCTGTTGGAGGTCAAACGTTGATCACCTTGGGACCTGGAGCTCAAACTCTCGTCGTTCACCGCGTTTGTGCACAAAGCTGAATCAACTATGAGAACTTCGTCAAGGGAACTCGGTTAACACGTAGTGCGACAACATAACTGTATGTATAACTTTTATTATGTGATATTGTCTCACGGCAGATTTAGGTTGTGCGGACATTATTCTGAGGTATTCATAAAGTCGGAAAAAGACTTATTAATTATTAGTTGTTTACTTTGTTTTATGTGTAGTTTGCACTGATTTCTGATAATATATTTTGTTTTATTTTAGCTCGTACATATAATTTATTTCTGATCCTGTACCTACCCCTTTTCAAATAAGTGATATTAACGTTTCGGATTTTACAATTGCTTGTAAAAATAAATAACCCGAACGGAACTTTACAATTTAACGTTGAACAGTATTACTAAAAAAGTTCGATTTTATGTTATAAAAAATGGTGGCCCTATAATCAGAGGGCCTGATCTTTTAAATACGTTCAAATTAAGCTGTCGACAGTCAATATTCTCTGGGAGTTCAAATCCTAAAATTTAAGTCTAATAGATAAATATTAGCATGTTTTTAATAAAGAAATTGGCCTTTTTAAATATAAACAAATTTCTTTGCAGGTGAAACCTGAAGTCCGACCTGTATTTTGAAAACCGAGAACTGTGCCAATGCATATAAGCAAGCGTTAGAAGAAGAGCTCCGTCGACCTCAGAGTCATTGAACCAGTAGTGGAGACCAGCGAATACGGGACGCCGTTGTTGGTGTTGATACCCAAGACGGACGGTACCCTTCGTGTCTGCGGCGATTATAAGTCGACAATCAACAGGTACTTAGTGGATGTGACGTATCTTTTGACTGACATTATCACGCTGTTTTTAAAATTACATCAAGGTGAGAAATTCACAAAAATTGATTTATCCGCAACTTATAATCAGTTTGAACTGACAGACAAATCTAAAATTTTTTTGTCTGGGTCTACTCATAAAGGCCTCATGAAAGTTAACAGAATGATGTATGGAATTAGTCCTGCATCTACACTTTTTCAAAAATCATTAAAGCAATTGTTCCAAGGAATGAATTGTGTTGGCGTTTTCGTTGACGATATTTTAATTACACGAAAAAACGAAGAGGAACACCTTGTAAACTTGGAAAGGGTGCTGGAGAAACTATCTAATGCAGGCCTTGTCGTGAAAAAAAGAAGAATGTCATTTCATGCAAGACGAGATTGAATATCTTGGTCACAGCATATTCAAAGCGGGACTACGGAAAACTGACGATAAAGTAAAGGCAATTATAAGAGCACCAAGGCCCAATAACGTAACGAAGTAAAGTCGTTTGCAGGTCGGGTAAACTATTACAGCAAGTTTGTACCGAATTTGGCATCGAAACTAAAGCCCATGTACTACTTACTTAGGGAAAAATGTGCCGTTCCAGTGGACAGAGGAGTGCGAACGTGCATTTGAGGACATAAAAAATGAAATTGCCGAGGACACAACCATAATTCACTTCAAGTCAAATCTGCCATTCATTTTAACCACAGACGCATCAAACAGCCACATTATTCCACTTGGAGAAGGCTAATTGCATGTGTTTCTCGCAAACTTATTTTTGAATTTTGTCAAAGGCAGTGGCGCCGAATTTCCAATAGACAATGTTATGTTACGGAAAGAAAAAACAAAGATGCAGAATTGAAAGAAATCTTAGATTATCCCCAAAAGATAAATGTCCAAACAAGGTAGAAGGAAAAATTGGTACCATATTTTAGGAAACGAGAAGAAATTAGTGCCACTGAAGGCATTTTTGCTGTGGGGGAATAAAGTGATCATCCCTGAGACGTTAAGGCCTATTTTGTTGTGTGAACTTCATACTGCTGATCTAGGCATAGCAAAAACCAAATCGTTGGCAAAAAGTTACCTATGGTGGCCTGGACTCGATGATAACATAGAGAGCCTAGTAAAATCCTGTTTGCCATGCTTGCATCAGCGTGCAGATCCACCCAAAGCAGAGTACTCACCTTGGGCGGCAGAAACAGCTGTTTGGACAAGAGTGCATGCGGATTTCTTAGGTCCTATTAAAGGTACTATGTTTTTGATTTTAATCGATGCATATAGCAAATTTTCAAAACTGTATCCCATGAAAACCATAACAGCAGAAGCGAAAGACGAAAAACTAAGAGACGCGTTTAGCAGATTCGGAATCCCCACAATTTTGGTGATAGATAATGGTGATAGCTAGTTTCTAGCAAATTGACGACATTTCTGTCCAGAAATGGTATTAAACACGTAACAACACCGGTGGGACATCCACAATCAAATGGCCAGGTAGAGAACATGGTGAAAACATTTAAAATTATAATTAAAGCAGCATTGTTAGATGAAGCCAACAAACATGAGAAGCTTTTGACGTTAGTCTCCAGATTTTTGCTTTTATATAGAAACACAATCCATGAAGCAACTAAAGAAACCCCTGCAAAGATAATGTTTGGAAGACCCTGAAGATGAGATTTGACCTTCTCAAAAATCGAGAGGAAAACATACCAACAAAAATAACTGACAACATCCAAAAAGCTCAGGGGAAGCAAGGAATAAATTATAGCTCAGGAAAAGCTTGTAAATTTACAAAGGGGGAAGCAGTAATTATTAGAGATTTCCGAAAACCGAACGAAAAAAGTATAGACAACGGCTGAAATTACTAAAAAAATTGGAAAATCAACGTACTTGTGCCAAGTCGAAGATACTGAGATCATTTGGAAGAGGCACGATAACCAAATAATAAGTAGGAAAAGGATAGATCCGGCGCAAAGAGTAAATACAGGTCGGTGTCGGAAGGTAACAGCCTCCAAAATAGCTTACGACTCTGCAACTATTGCAAACCAACTGAACGTAAGTAATCGTAGTGCAGTGCCAGAGACCAATTGTGACGCGAGGGTTAATAAACTTTTATCTGACTCTTTATCTTCCAGAGATTCATTCGAATCCTTAGTGGACAGCATTAGTGATCACGGTGACGCCTTGCAGTGTGATGAAGACAAGTCATCTTCGGATGATTCGATACAAAGTAGTGATAGCAAAACTAATAATAGTTCTTTTCTTAGCTCGACGAAAGTCCGTCTCAATTATGCCAGAAGTGCAGTTGTTCTCACCACCAAGGAAGGGGTTCACACTAAATCACCTATTTCTACAACCAGGCAAATGCACCTAAGGAACCGAGAGGTTATATCACCCAAGAGAAGCCGGAGACTTTTATCCAGGCCGTCCACAAGGCCGGTCAAGTTCAAGGACTACGTTATGGACTCACCATAATGATTTTATGCGTAGTTTGTAAATTTTAATCATATGTTTGTTATTACAAAATAACTGTTAACTAGAGAATGTAAAAAATGTATTTAATGCAGTGTGTTATGGGTAGAGCCCTAAAGAGTGAGAGGATCATAATATTTTAAGTGTTATAATATTTTACAATTTTGAAATGGATGTACAACATGAGAATATTGCAGATAGGGAAACTTTTACGTTGTATAAAACTAAAGTAGAATTTGCAGATAAGTTAGAGGGTAAGCCTTAATACCAGGGCTACTTTAAAGCCACAAGGCCTGGCTCGAATGGTAATGGTAATGGCATGTAAAAAAGATCGAGGGCAACATACAGTAGGCCATACAACACGCTTCTTGGATCCAGAGTGTGGTGCAATACACGACAAGCGGTAGAGTTTTTACTCCCAAAATCCAGCGCTTAGCAGCCAAATCATAACGTCAACTATACTCTAAAACTGACAGTGATGCTTACCATCAAGTAGCACTGGCTAGGTAGGATCCGAACACTCATGGCTATAAAGCGAACATTGAAGAGGTGAGGAGTATGGAGCAAAACAATTTTTTTCGTACGAACCCAGCAATTGCACACTTCGAGGCTCTGTGTAGAAGAAGTGTGAACGGCAATCAGTACGGAGGAAGTCCAACAAGCACTTGATGGTACCAAGAACTTCACTGCCGTCTGGCAAGAGTTTTCAACTCATAGTTGAGCAAGAGGCAGCAGATTCCGGACTGGTTCGTCGAGGGACGTACTGTGCTTATCCCCAAAAAGGGGCATCTTTCCGACCCGAAGAATTATAGACCGATCACTTGCCTTAACTCCTGCTACAAGATATTTACACGTATCTTGTATGCTAGGACACTGAGGTCTGTTGATCCAGTCGTCCAGCATATACACAAACAGCGTGGTGCCAAGAAAGGCTTGGCATGTTGCAAGGACAGCCTGCTGATAGATCGCTGTATAACACAAGGATTCTGTGCAATACAAGCGGAATTTATCGATGTCCTGGATTGATTACCGCAAGGCATTTGACACAACATCACATAAGCTATTTTTACACTTGCTCGAATGTCATGCGGTACCAGCACCACTAGTGAGATGCATAAAACAACTGCGGCCGCTCTGGAAGACTCGCGTTATCATAACATCTGGTGCATAGCGAGTCATGACAGAGCATACGGCATTTAAGGAGAGGAGTATTCCAAGGTGATTCCTTGAATCTTTCCTCTTCTGCATCTCATTGCTGCCGTTATCTGTTGGGCTCCACCAAACCCGCGGTTATGAATGCGGACCACCCAGCGACCGGAGCATATAAGGTCAGCCATCTATTTTTTATGGATGACTTTCCGGAGACTGAGAACTACACAACGCTCTTAGGGTGGTCGAGGAATACATGCGGGCAATTGTTATGGAGTTCAGGTTGAATAAATGTGCAGTCGTCCACCTCAAAAGAGGACGGGAATTCTCTGAAGATGAGCAGCACGCAGACGGAAGCATCCTAAGGATGTAAAACAAATAAATGATACTCTCCGCGGCAAGTACAGACACGGCCTCCGAAAGATTTGGTTTTCCGAACTTTCGGGGAAGAACAAGGTGTCTGCAATTAACATGCTTGCCTTTCCGGTCCTGTTCTATTCCTTTTGAGTAGTAAAGTGGACGGTAGATAAGTTGCGCCAATTAGACAGAGATACCCACAAGATTATGAATATTCACAGAAGTATTCGTCCGTTCCTCGTGTGTACCTCCCACGTCAGCGGGGGGGGGGAGTAGGGGAGGATTCTTGAGCCTGGAGTGTACGCATGGTAGAGTAAGTAAGAGTAGTACTGAGTATGGCATGTACTGTCCTCGTGAGTTCAGATCTCCTCTTGCGGTTTGTGAAAGATCATGAAACTGTAGGAGTGGGAGCAGGATTGTTCAAGGCAGCAAAAAAAGCCGCAGATGAACACTGTCTCGCAATCGACATCAGGCGAGGAGGTCGGCGAGGTGCTGATGAGAGAGCGTTCAGCCAAATCGCATTAAAGACCGAATCAGAGCTGCTGAAAAGGAAAAACTATTTCGGCAGCACGTCGATAAGCTCCAGTATGGTGTCTTCTATAAGAACATAGAAACACTAGGTTTATCGACCAGGCTGACATTGGCCTTTCTAAGGTCAGCCGGGCTTAAGTAGGAGACCAAGGGATTCACTATGGCGTGCCAGGATGGTCTTATCGACACCTTGGTCTACCGTAGCCACGTGTGGCATGAGAGGTTCTTGATATCAACTGCAGGACCTGCCGTCCGGCACCGGAATCGCTCATGAAAATACTTTCTGTATGTCCCATATAGGCGATTTCGGCCTACATCCAGCGACATAACGCGGCGTTACGAGTGCTATACTACCATCTAAGGCACTCGTACGAGGTAGACCAGACACCAGTGCTGCCTTACGTCCCCGGAGATATTAAATCCGTCATCGAGACTGAGAAATGCCGGATTTACTGGAACTACTCGTCAGGATAACAAGCCAACAAGCCTGACATAGTCCTCCACGACCATCAACTCAAGGTGATGTATGTCATCGAGTTTTCAGCACCTGCGGAGAAAAACATCACCTTGAAGGAGGAGAAACGAACCAAATATCGTGATCATCAGTAAGAGCTCCAAGTGCTGTACCTAGGCTACTCGGTAAGGATGATCGTCCTAATAATAGGTGTACTCGGAGGGATAAAGTCTACGTTGTTCTCGGAACTGAAGATCATACCAGCCTGCCAGAAAACAGCAGAGTGGTTGGCAGGCCAAATGCAAGGCCTTTATACTGAGTTCTCTCCGTCTGTTTAGGGCACATGATTTTGGAATCTACAGTCACTAACCGTGTGGGATGTGGGGAGTGGCTGTGGTTAATGTGCTGGCGTGACTCTCATTTGAATCGGAACCATGGGAAGACTATTCAGCGTCGGAAAACCGAGAAGTATATATATATATATATATATATATATATATATATATATATATATATATATATATATATATATATATATATATATATATACAGAATCGGTTTCCTGAGCGATGGATTGGGAAGAAGAGGTCCTGTGGGTGGCCCGCTAGGTCACCCGATTTAACTTCCTTGGATTTGTTTCTGTGGGGACATTTGAAATCGAAGGTATTTGCAACAAAACTCGCATCTCTGGAAGAGTTACGTGAAAGAATTGTTCGAGAATGCCTTTTATTGACTCTAGATGTGTTCAGAAATGTTCGTACAGAATTTCAAGACAGATTATACTACTGTATGGAAGTCGGTGAGGGTTATTTTGAGCAATTCATACGATAATTTAAACTGCTTCTTTTCTTTTTATTTCCCGAACATAAAACAATGAAACAATTATCTCTCAGGAACGAATCGATAAAAGTTAAAAAAAAAAAATACACAGTTATGTAGGAAATTGAAAAACCTCTCAAAAGATGCATCACTCGATCCCCCTTGCCACTTGAATTTTTTGAGGGGGGTGGCCGTGTAGGGTAGAGGGATGATGATAGGTATACAAGTATTACATTAAAATTTGTCCCCCTTGGAAACAAAGTCGACGTGTTTCACCAATTTTTCAAAAAATTTTTATCCAAAGTTATTCAGGGTGCCTACTTTTGGTTGGGACACCCTGTATATATAAATATATATATAGTTTATTTACTAAAATAAAGTATGTCTCAAACAAACAAATATGTTTTTAAAAAAATCTGATATATTATTGCTTCGTATTTATGCATTTCTAGGAAAAAATAATTAAATAATTATTGGGTATTACATAAGCATTCTTTCAAACCTAACATGACAAAAATAATAAATACCTATAGTAAAAAAGGAAATGTTCCACAAAGACAAAGCTGCAGATTGTATACTTGCAAATACAAATTGAAATGACAGGAAAAGAAAAGTAAGGCCAACCCACAAAGGAAAACCCTCGCATGGACTAGACCTACTTGTTATTACACATTAAAATCTTTAACACTAATGCTACCAACACTAACGCCAATAAAGAAAATAAATTACCAAACTATAAATTAATACATATTTGTTTCCTCATTATATTGTGAGAACAAAGTATGTATAAACTGCGCTTGAGGTTAAGTACATTTCCCTAAATCCAATGTTTTCTAAAGTTTCTAGCAACTTTGTATGAGCTACTGTATCAAAGGCTTTAGCTAAATCGACAAAGATGCAAATGGTGGGTTTATCTTCACCCCGAGTTTTATATATGTTGGATAGAACACTCGCCATAGTATCATAGTTAATTTAGCCTTCCTGAAACCAAACTGTTTCTTTGATATAATATTGTATTTATTGAGAAAGGTGGTGATACGTTTTTTGAGGATATTTTCAAATACTTTAGCTAGATACGTATTAAGGAAATTGACCTATAGTTAGCTAATTCTATTTTATCAAGACTGGTTTTATTAATGCCTCCTTGAATACGGTAGGAAAAACACCTGTTTTAATAGATTTATTTATGATATCTGAAAGTGGTTCTGCTATAAAGTCAATAATATATTTTATTGTTTCCAGTCTTAAACTATTTAATCCTGGAGATTTTTCTGTCTTTAAAGTACTGATGACCTGTTTAATCTCTTGAACATCAGTTTCAGCTAAATATATGGAATTTGGAATTGGTTACATGCTCTGTCATGTTGCAAGATACTGTAATTTTATTTGTTAACAGTTTTCCTACATTTCTGTAATGCGTAACAAAATGTTCAGCAATTTCTTGTTTATTGATAGTTCTCCATTTTAATCATTTATTTAGTGTATTTCATTTATTTCCGTTTTAGTTTCGCCAATAATATTTTTCACAACTTTCCATAATTTTTTTTGGGCAGTTACTATGCTCATTAATTTACAAAATAGTTATAAATACTAGAAATAATACCTATAGGTATCAAAGTCGATATCCTCTCAAATTTATTTAATTGAAGATTAGAGGATTTTTTACCAAATAAATGGAAATCCCTCTTGAGGCCGTGGTGCGTACCATTCGTATACCGCTTTCTGTTTTTTTTTTTAATCAGAAACCGGTCTACGAATGGTATTTGGTAAAAATGGCTTACTAGTGGGAAATCGCTATGAAAGCTTAATCGCTTCTCTTAGTATGATCACAAATATAGATCTGTGGTAGGATACAAATTTATAAATTATTAAGAAGTGTGTGTTGGCATTTTTATTCATTTTTCAGTTAAATAAATTTAAGAGGATTTCGACTTTGATACGTATAGGTATTATTTCTAGTATTTCTTACTATTTTGTAAATTAACTTTTATCCTCTCTGTTGGAATATTTTGGTACCTATTATAATTTTTATTATATTTTTATTAGTATTCTCATTAAATTGTTTTTTTAAGGAAATTTATTTTAGCTGCTTGTATGGTACTTTCTAAATTACCCCTGTATGTTTTAAATTCGTCTTTCAATATCTGATTGTCAGGATTGTGATTATTATTATTATTATTTGTCTTGCATTTTTAATGTCAATAACCTAATTAAAAACAGGTTTAAATAAAATAAAGCAACTTTAATTTGTAAAGAAATATATAAATTATCAGCCCTTCCTTGTAAAAGTCAACATTAACGACCCCAGATATTAACGGTTTTTTTTATATAAACACTTAGTATGCCCGATTCCAAAACTCATTAGGTTGGTAAATAAAATTACTGTCAGTAAAAATAGGAGCGGGTCAAATGTGGGTGTGGCTGCCAGATTTACAGTTAAAAAATGAGTTAAACGCCAGCTAATGTACGTTTAATGATAGCTTACTGAACCCATTTGGCTTTTGTTTCACAGAGGGTGACTGCGACGCGTAACCCTCAGTGATATTTAAAACATAACCTATAAAAACGGCACGCGGTCTAACACGTGACCGCCTCAGGTACAATAATTATAGTCGTTTTTTGTTTGATTTGATTTTGTTTCAACATGCGATTTTTTTGATTTTCTATTCCAGTTCTCTATCTCATATATTTAATTCTCTTAAAAATATTTCATTGCTTTGAATACAAAACAAACAAACAAATCTAAGCAATAATGCGATACTAAAGAATATTTTCTTTTGTGAAAATATTTGTACTGTACCGACTTTAAAATTCATATTGACCTTAATTTGGATTTTAGTACGTAAAATAAAATTTGCTTTCGAATATTGTTATTATACTGATAGTACACACATTATTCTCACTTGGTGTTAGTCGAGATTGCCGATGCTTCTGTATAATGCATAAGAAGTTAAAGGTGATGCAAATGAATTTGAACTTCCGAATCGTTGGTCCAATAAATTAGAACACCGCCAACATATTCATGTTGAGAAGCAGATATTTCGTTACAACAAGAATCAGCAGGGGGATTCCGTTTCACGATTCGAATCGAGTCGGCCATCTTAAGTCGATAATTTGAATTCTGTTTGTCGAAATTCGACTAGAAACTCGATGAAAGTCCTCGATTGCATCTAAGGAGTCGAGTTATACTTGTGTCTTTGTCATCTATATACTCGTCTTTATTCTTTGGTATATTTAGATCATATCTGTCAATCTCTGTGCCTGTGGATAACCTAAATGTTTTGTTTCTGGTTTTGTTTAAAGATATAAAGTTGTGTTTTTATTAATAATGGTCTTTAAAATAAAATATGATCACTGGGAAATAATATTGACATTTTTTGAAGCATCCAGAAATGGCTCTCGGTAGATTTAATGGCCCAAACGGCCGTGAAAGACAAAAAAAATATGGAGCTATTTAATGATGCAATTAAAAGCTAAAATTCTTTCGCGAACTATTGATATCATGTTTTACTTACAATAAAATATCATAACGTCCATTATTTTAATAAGATTCTAACAAATTGGGTTATATTTCGTTCCCATTACATCAAAAAATGTTTTCATTTATTCAAAAAAGCCGACGATTTCCGATGATTTATTCGATAGAGATATTCGATTCCCAACAGCTATTCGATCGACTTTATCCTCTCCTCAACATCGACTCGGTCGACGTAAAACGGAATCCTGCTGCAGGACGGATGTCAAGAAGTATATGATGAAGAGAGAGCGAGTGAGAGAGATAGAGAGAGAGAGAATTTCTATCAATTCTCCTTTAGCCGTCTATTCTATTATATACGATTTGCTTGAAAGTTGAAATATTATTTATTTATTAACACTTCTCACTTAAATACCCAATAACAGAGTATAGGCACACAATTAAAAACAATAGGTACAAAAAATACAAAAATAGAAATAGAGGCAGTCACTTATTCGCTTGATATAAGAGACGCTTAACTGATAAGGTATCAATGATATCATTAAAAAATAAATTAAATACTAGTGGTCCTAGGATGGACTCTTGGAGAACACCTTAGGTCGCTCAAACCTCACCAGACTTTTAATATTAAATTACTTTATCTTATTGAAAATATTGGAATTACTTACGTTGTGAATATAATCAAACATTTCAAATGTGGAAGAATTTAAAATGCAATAAACTAATAGATAGACTGAGTAAAATCAACCTACGCTAATTCAGTATTATGGATAATTTGTCCGTAACTAACGTTATCGCAAAAAGATTGGAAATGGAGTAGATAGAAGTATACAGAAGGTATCTATCTACAACAATTTGTTTGTGATAACTTTTTAATTCTTGTCATATGGTATAAAAAGAGTATAGGGATAATATGCCCCTTTCCTTAGAAAAATACGGAAGTTGTACCATTTTTCTCAGTTTTTTTGGATGTGGCATGCTTGTCACCTCGCTACTCTTGGTGTCTCACCTTAACTTTTATGCGCGAGCCGCCACCGATTTCTTTGTTATCGTGAACTTGACTACGCAGCAAAGAGGTGAAATTTATAATATAATAGTCAATACAGTTGCTAGATATTACCACAATTGTTTTGCCTGATGATCAAATTGATTTAGATTGATGACAGATACGTAAATCATAGATCCATGTGCAATTAAGTATCTTCAACAACACAGATAATATAACTCTGTATATCCCTAAAGATAATACCTCGAGATACCTTGTACCTTGTACGGGAGGCACGCATTTAAAGACAACGAACACACACCCAATATCCGACTATACTAGGATTTAATTCTCTTTAGAAAAAATGCCAACTCCTCGACTGGGGAATTGGGGATCGAATTCGTCGAGTCAAGTCTAATCTTATTCTTAGAAACTGAGTATCTATATTATTGAGTCAGATATATGCAACCATCATTATCTACAAATGATTTTTTAGTGTAGCCTACCTTTCAATAAATTTAATGGTGTTAGCAAGGTGGTTGTAATATGGGATGGCTAAAGCTACTTACGTAATATATTAAAATCTCTTGTGCCGTTTCACATTCTTTTCTAGGGTGACGGATCTAAGTTTCGGGGCCCGCCTCAATGGAGGCCCGTAAATCTATTTCCATGCCTTCAAAGGTCCAAGATACCTTTAGATTTGCGACTTTTCCGATTGTACAAAGTTTGATTTAATATGAGAGAATAGATACGTCAGTGTTATGAATTTGAGATACTTTATAAAGATATTGTATTAGTTGTATTAGAGTGTATTAGTGCTTAGCTATATTTAAATTTATTACGATGTAAGATTGCATGTGATATGAGTATATTAATTATTCTATTCTAAATAAGGGATAGCTGGAATAATGTATTTTTGATTACGTATGTCAACCGTCAATAAATGTCCACTTTAGATGTAATACTGTTTATATCTGCTCTACTGTTTAATCTGTGGTCTGTGGTTTAATCCTTTATCATGCAAATATATTCTCCAGCGCCAAATTCATTATTCCATCTCTAAAAGGTACATAATATGTATAATATGCACTATTTAGACACAGAATACAGAAAATTTATTTTCGTTTAAAAATTTAATAATGTTTACCTCGGTTTCGGATCTTAAAAATCAAATGCTAATCGAATATTATGTTCAACAATTTTTCATCATATTGCGCCAACTAGAAAGGCACATACGATTCCATTATAGATATGGGACTATAATACATTAACCATTTAGTTTTAAATAATAATAATAATCTTTCTTTAATACATTATTTTTCCTGGTAAATTCTGATTTTGTTTAATGAGGTGTGACACAACCCTCGAGTACGCTTATTTATCAAAAAGCGGGTGTGAGGTCTGCCACCTGAGGTTTCACCCTTAATGAAGCAAAGTTGAAAATTATGCAAATGTTTTATTTTTTATCCTGAAACGACTACTAATTTTGATTTAGCGTTATCAAGGGCTGCCATAAAATGTTTTCCGTATTTTTATTATTTTTGTGGATTTCCGATTGCTCAATTACCCCATAAAGTATAAATGAAAATTACTAAATAATATTATACTACGTATTTGCAATTTATTGTAGATTAAGGGACTTACCTGAACTTGCTAAACGACTACTTGTGGGTCCAAACATTTGATATGGATCTGAAATAAAAATAAAGTTTAATTCGCAAATTGCGTTTAGATAATTTCATTACGGTGAAATGGATATTAATGATTGACCCCGCAGGAAAAAATAAAATTACTTAATGTACCCTATTCGGGGTATTCAACAGAAAATTTAAATTGTGAAGCATTTATATAATATGAAAAATTAATAATAGTTTTTGCGAAGACTACAGTAGTCATATTCTGTGCCGGGTCTCATTAAGGGCCAGTTGTGTAAATGTGAGTCAACTTTGCCAGATTGAACTCTTTGGTTACAATTGTGGCAACAATTGTATTTAACTGTGCTTACAATTTGGTTGCAATTGTGACAACAAATGTAATTTGGTTACAATTGTGACAACAATAATTTTAACCAAGGAGTTAAATCAAAATCAAAACTGACTTTTATACAACTGGTCCTTACACAGTTTTTTGAATCGAGTCAATTTAATGAGAAATTATTGGACAAAGAAGATTGATAAGTAAGTGCTCTTCTTTAAATAGTCCTCCCAAATAGATAGTTTACATGGGTAGGCATTGACAAAACGCCCAGATAATTTTCACGAATTTTACGCAGATTGTTTTGTACGTTAGATTTCTGTGTAAAACAATTTTTAGTTTATTATTTATAGCCCAACTTTTGCTATCTGATAGAGACGAAGCTTTTTGAACACTCAAAATTCTTAGTATGACATCGACAATCTTATTACACCGAAAGTCTGTTGTGTTGTGTGTCCACTGTCACCCACAAAAATTTATTTCGTACGTCTTCTATAATCCAAAACTTTTTTTATATACACTTGGTAAATATGTTTTACGCAGTGTATGGCTACTAGGTAAAGAAAAATTACATGCACAGAACATGACATACAAATCATAAAAAAAATCCTCTTTGTAACTGTATCGAGAATGTTTTGTTATGGATAGCCGAATTTAAATGTCTTTCACCATCAGGGCGTGTATCAAATACACGTAACGTCGAGTGCATGGAGTACACAAAATATGTGAACCATCTCTGTTGTTTTAAAAAATATGATATTTTATTTGCTTCGTATTTATGCATTTATAGAAAAAATAATAAAATAATTATTGGGTATTACATAAGCATCTTTTCAAACCTAACATGATAATAATTACTTATAGTTACTTATAGTTTCTATTGTTTATATTTTATACTGTCATTATTATCTGAATGCGCTAGTACAAAAATTTTAGTTTCAATACATGTTAGGTTTGAAAGGATGCTTGTGGAATACGAAATAAATAAATTTTTTACTATTTTTTCTAGAAATCTCTGTTGTTGTCATTGTAGTTTTCAGTAATTATTTGTAGTTTATGCACAAACGGTAATGACGGCGCCATTGCTAAACGCGCATATGTTTATATATATACAATATGTGGCCTATAGTGAATTCCAGTCGGTGGAATATACTATACAACATAGGGTCCATTGTCGGACTCCTGTTGTTTAACATATTTATTAATGATATTGTAAATATTATGGATGTTTACTGTTTGATCTATGCTGACGATCTTAAAATCTTCAAAATAATTATTTCCTTTGATGACTGCGTCATTCTGCAAAATAGTCTCTCAAATATATCTAATTGGTGTGTTCAACATAAGCTAAACTTAAATGTGTCTTAATGTAACGTTATGACTTATACAACTGAAATTAATCCTATTCTGTTTGATTATAGAGTAGACAACTTAGTCCTTCTAAGACCTCCAACTCTTGTGGACCTTGGCGTAATTTTTCATAAAGAACTCTCTTCAATATCGCATATAAATAAACTAGTAAATGAGTCACTCGAAACTTTTGGCTATCTAATTAGAACTAGTAGAGATTTTTCGAATGTTAATACTTGAAAAAAATTATATTTTGCGTTTGTCAGGTCTAAACTGGAATATGCATCCTTAGTCTGGAACCCTTATTACAGAAATCATTTAACGATCTAGAAAGTGTACAATGAGGATTTATAAAAGTATTATGGTTTAAATTTGATGGAGTATACCCGATTGTTAATTTTCTTAAGATTATCTTTGACTACTTTTGAGAACAGGCGTGATTATCATTCACAGGTGTTTCTAAATAAAATCATACACAATCAAGCTGACTATCAAGAATTTTTATGTAAATGAAATGTTCATGTTCCAAATTTAAATTCCCGAAAATTGCAAAATTTTTATCTTTCACTCTCATTCCACATTCTAATATTCTTAAATTTCCCCCCTATTTACAAATGTAACAACTGTGAAAAATTTGATATATTTCACTGCACAATAAATTCTATTAAAAAATGCCACAATTGAATCTCTGTTTTTCTTTCTATTCTTAATAATTATATTATTTGTAATATTTTTCTTTTTTTATACTGTAAAATTTTAGTTTTTAATAATTTTTTTCTTGTGTTCGTCCTACTCTATAATTGGGTTTATCTGTTGAGCAGTGTATGGTAATAAATAAACAAATAAACAAACAAATAAACAAATAATAAATAAATAAATAAATAAATAACAAAAACAGTGATATATGCTTTTTCTCTACTCATTTTTACTTTCTTATACCTAATATAAGGAAGTATTAGTAATCGTGATTTTTCTCGACCTCGAGATATTGATTGATTTATACGTTTTGAACCCTCCTGAATTCGTTCTGACTATTTTTCGAGTGATGTCTGTCGATACGCGCGCGCGTATGTGTGTGTGCGTGCGTGCGTGCGTGCGTGCGTGTGTGTGTGTGTGTGTGTGTGTGTGTGTGTGTGTGTGTGTGTGTGTGTGTGTGTGTGTGTGTGTGTGTCCGCGATAACAAAAAATACTAATGAGAGACTTCCCAAATTTGACAGTTAAGATTGTCAACAACATTTTAGGTGACACAATAAATTTGGTGAATGTGGTATCACCAGAACAGACACAATGAATCAAAGAAGAAAAAAGATGCAATAAAAAATTTGTATTGCATTTCTGGACGAATCTCGACGAATTATGATAAAAAACATAACTTATTGGAAAAAATCTATCTGCATGTCTGTAGTATGGCGATAGCAGCCACAGTTTTTGAGATAAAGCTCTCAAATTTGTTACACATGTTCTAAAGGCCAAAGACAATGATAAATTCGATGATGAGCAAAATTGGCCAGCTGAAAGGAGGTCCAAACATTTTTGTATTTGCCTTTATAAAAAAATATATTCGTGATGAAAGATTATAAATCATGTCTACTATATCAAGCCAATAAAATATATTTTCCAATTACTTAAATAAAGCTGATGTAAACTTAAATTTTTTATACACCTCATAAAATGGGGTTAGAATAAATTTAATTGTTTGACATTTGAAATGTCTAATTTAGTTACAAAAATGTCAATGTCAATAAGAAGAAATTATTAAAATACCTATATGACATGAATTATTATTATTGACAGTATCGAATGACGCTGATAATTAATTATTTAAAAATTTTAATGAAACATTTCAAGGTACGCTATTAAAATTTAATTGAGGTAAGTGAAGAATGAAATAGAATGATTTTTTTACATCAGTATGATATGTACTGGTATAAGAAAGTTATGTCCTGGCCACATCAGATATTTCTTTAACCATTTGTGTTGCTGCCTTACTAGTGCTAATTGATACACTATGCAATAATATCTTCTGTTACTTATTTTATTAATTAATCATTCAACATTCTATGTAAAATTGCCCATGAGAGAAATAGTTAAGTTTTATATCAATGTCGGATTGTCCCTGGGACTTACATATATTAAAAGTCATCGCGAAACACATTTTGAACGGAAATTGCAGGATTTTAAGACAATAGATAATAGACAAAATTTATCTATTATTTATTGTCTGGCATCTATGGTGGTATGGAGGTTAAGGGATTTTTAACACGCAAAAAGAGGAAATAAATACACTGCACCAATAAACCATAAAACATCATGTCTATTATAAACTAAATTTTATTTTAAAATTTATGCAATCGGATTCATGGATAATAAATATACTTTTTTATATTTTAAGGTCGCAATATCTATCTGGTGTGTGGCCTTACTTTGCACAACAGACTTAAGGTATAACTTTTGCTTTCATATTTAATATATTTTACAATTATCTACATTAAATATAAACGTGCATATATATTACAAAAAATGTCATGATTATATAAATTTACATAAATATGTTAGAGGAAATTGCCATAATTAACTGTATTTGTACAAAGTCCTATTTATTATACGTTGTAATAGATGTTTATGCATATTTTTGCGTGTAGAGATTTACGATTATAGTACATATAAAAATTGTAATATAATAATGAGAATAAAATAAAGGAATACTATCCTTCTGCTTGAACACGAATTTTAAGTCATAAAGCAAGCTATATTGCTTTCGTTTATGCTCGGTGACTTGTGAGTTCTTGGAAAGTAATTTTCTCATTTATATACATGCAATGTTGGACGCATAATAAGCTAGATTACTGAATTTTCAGTGAACCCTTTATTCTATTGTTGGAAAAATTATATCGTTTTCATTACTTTGATAGTCTCTCCCTCTCTCTCTCTGTGTCAATGCGAATCATTTTTATGATAATGTGTGATTTGATACTGATATAAATCTTTCTTTCAAAGTAGTTGACTCTTGTGTAATTAAAGTGGTGGTTAATAAATTAAAATCTAATGGTGCTATTAGTTTCGACAAAATACTCTCTCACCAATTATATTTACCCATTATTATAGACTATGTTACTCATAAATAAATTTATGTTTGGAAACTAGTTATTTCCCTGATCTCTGGAAAAAGGCGCTGATAATTCCTATTCCGAAAATAAATAATCCTGCTGAACTGATTTGCGTCCTATTAATTTATTGCCTATATTTTCTAAATTATCGAAAACAAAATGTTTATATCCAAGTATTTGATTTCTTGCATACTAATAATATAATCCCCACAAATTAATTTGCTTTTCGCAAATTACACTATTAAATAAAACTGTGTGTGGCGTCTGACATTTGATAAAATCAAGTATGAGTTGTGTAATCAAAATTAAAATATTATATAATTATCCAAACATCTTTAAACGTTTTCATCTTTTATTTACAAAATCGATATCAGAAGGAGGAATAACATATAACCCCCAAGCAGCAGTCTCGGGATTACCATGAGGGTTTGTTCTTGGACAATTATTAATTCACATTTATATTTCTGATATATCCAAAATAGTTTTAACCTTCAATATTATGCAGATGATATACCGATTCTCTACTATTTTGCACCTGAGGAAATATTGCAGACATTTTCTCACTAAGCTCATAACCTTGGTGTCGTAATAGATTAAGATTTAACAGCTGTGTCAAAAATTTATCGCAAAAACTGTAATTCAAATAAATGTATTTTGAATTTCAAACTGCGAAATTAATTTCGTGAATCATTAGTTCTACCATTATTCAATTAGTGCAATATCATGTGTTTAGATCAGATTACTTAAAATAGAATTCGGGTGTGTCAGAATACATGTGCAATATTTGTCTATAGTCTCCGAAAGTTTGATCATATCTTTGCAAAGATCGCGGTTTTTTCGTAGGAGCTCTAGTTTTTGAGATACAATATAATAAATTTTGGTCTGAGAAAATGCAAAATTAATGAAATAATGGTGTATTCAGAGACCAAAATAGCTTCTTACTAAAATCAGGGTCTAAATAGCCTTACTGGTTATTCCCCCATGATCATAAAACACAACGCTCAACCACGTGATATCCCCCCACTAAATAATTCATGCTGACCGATAGTCGCCGGTGTCTACGCCCACATTCTACAGTTCAATTTGGTATTCAGTTTAGTACTGAGTTTTCATGGGGAAATACGTTGTGTAAAAACTATGGCTTCCACAAGCAGACGTAGCTTGTAAATCATTCAGACGTTTTTTGTTACATATGTGATAAGTACACTTTGAAAGAAAGCAAAAAAACCCGTTTCAGACCTTGCGAAAAGGGCATATTTGGCGTATTTTAGCGTCCAGTTAGGGGACCAGGATAGATGTTGGATTCCACATTTCGTATGTAAAACATGTGTTGAACATTTGCGACAGTGGACTAATGTTTGGAATACCAATAGTTTGGCGAGAACCAAAAAAAATCATTTTGATGACTGCTATTTTTGTCTCGTAAACATTAAAGGCATCAAACGCAATAATCGGCACAAATGGATATATCCTGATCTGGATTCAGCGATGAGACCTCTACCGCATTCTGAAGAAATATCCATTCCATCGTTCCAATGCTCTCAGATATTATTACATCAACTTCTGAGACAGATCTGACAGATCACTCAACAAGAGCTGTATGATCTCATTAAAGACTCCAGCCTTCCAAATTACTTGTCTCTAGATTAAATGAAAATAACCAATTCTATTCATGTAATATTACATTTTATCGTAAGAGAGAAAAGGATCTGCTGCCCTTTTTCTCTCAGGAAAATAACCTGATATTCTGTAATCATATAAATCTATCAGAAGTATGAGATAATATCGCTAGTCTAAAAGAAATCAAGTATGAAAAACATCAGTGGGTGATTTGTGTTGATCTAAAGATAGTAAACTTACTTCTTGGACGACAAGGTGGTTATATGAAATATCCTTGTTTTTTTATGTTTTTGAGACAGCAGAGTTAAGAATGAGCACTGGATTAAGAGAATATGGCCTGCAAGGAAAGTTATGGTTGAAGGAATATACAACGTCATCAACGAACCATTGGTCGAGAGAGACAAAATCATTCTTCCACCCTTGCATATCAAACTGGGGCTTATGAGTTAAATGGTGAAAGCACTGAATCGAGATGGAACTTGTTTTGGCTACTTACCACATAGATTTCTTGGGATTAGCACGGAAAAACTGAAGGCCGGAATTTTTGATGGCATCAGATAAGGCAGCTTATAAAAAGATCCACATTTCACAGAATCAATGAACGAGGTTGAATCTAATGCCTGGTGTTCGTTTGTTCAAGTAGATAAAAATTTTCTTGGAAAGCATAAGACAGAGGATTACGATGAATTAGTGAAAGAGATGCTTTCCAACTTGAATAAGCTTGGTTGTAACATGAGCATTAAGGTTCATAACCTCCACAGCAGCATAGAACGTTTTCTAGAAAACCTAGACGATTTTAGTAAAGAACAGAAGGAAAGATTCAACCAGGATGTAAAAACTATGAAAGAAAGATGGCCGACTACTGCTGCAATCTTCAGCGAAACTCTTCTGGTAAACCTCATACCAGGAAGTCTTATATAATAAAATTTTTAAATGATGATTGGTCAATGTATATGTCTATTTTATGAAATAAATATCTTACTGCGTATTTTCTGACTTTTTTTAGCAAGCAGTTATAGTAAATAGTAACCTGAAATTTACATAGGTTAAAAGACAATACATAATATAAATAACACCGGACCCAATATTGAGCCCTGTGAAACTTACATACTTTAAGATGCAACTATTTCGGGATTTTCAATGATATTTTCGTCATTATTTATAAAGTTATTGTGTTCTTTATTTTTGTTTGATAGTTCTGATACTGTTTTCTAGGCGGCCTGTGTTGGGTTATGTGAAACAACAATTTTATTTTGATAATAGTCTAATGTTTTATTAATTAAATTGCTATGCCTCCTTTTTGCCTCATTGCAAGCACAAGACTTTATATATTTTAAAATATACAGATCTTTCAAATGTGTACAAGATAATCTAACCGCGTCATTTAACCATTTTTTATCAGTTTTTGTATTAGTATAATACCTACGTTCAGAAAAATAATAGTTAAAATAGTACAAAAATGTTTGATGGAAGTAATAAAATACTGTAGTGAGTTCATGCATATCGTAAAGAGAAAACCAATTTTCATTTTGAAGGACTTGTTCAAATTTTAAAATAGCAATATCATTAAAGATTCTTTTGATGCAAGTTATGCTCTGCGAATAAAGTTTCTCAGAGTATAATTCTACCGGAACAGTTCTATGATCTGAAATGTTTTGTCTAGAACTGAACATATTCCATCGTTTAAAAATATGATAATCTGTCAGAGTACATGTAATATCTTTAACACAAGTTGGCACCCTACTACAGAGTTTATATTAAAACTGGACAATAGAGTACAAAGAATTTAAATAATTATTCTTATACATATCAAAATTAAAATCATCACAATAAGGTCAACAATCTTATTAAGGAATATACCCTCATCCCCACAAGGAATTACACAGCAATTTAAAATTATTTGTGTGGTACTATTTTGTTTAAAAGAGGCAGCACAAATTTCAAAATCTTGTTCTATACAAAAACTATCTAGGGTAATTTCTTTTAAAGAAATAGTATCTTTTGCCCATATTCCAACCCTACCACATTTAAAAGAAGATCTACAATATGAGCTTATTATTTTATATCCACTAATGTTTATAATATTAATTAATGTATGTAACCTTATAAACATCAATCGTTTGTAATTAATATATTATGTGGTTAAGAGTAGCTTTAAGCTAACCGTCACCATCTGTATTAAGTTTTATGTATTTTTTGTAGACTTAAATAAGTCGATTTTTTTTGTTTTAAGCAATTCTGGACAGTCCTCCCGCCACTCTCGTAAATGACCTAGAATGACACAGAGAGAATTTAGAATGACAATTAGTATTGTTGTTATTGTTATTATAATATAAACAGTGAAATTTTTGTCTTATTCACTTTTTATATTCCGTTATATAAAAAATAATGAAATACGAGTACAACATACTCTACTAAATAACATGTGAGCGCAGAGAACTAACTTGCTCTGATATACAGTAGATCAAGGAGAGCTGCTGATTTCTGGAAACTCCAGCTTAGAAACTGATCGTATGGACATTATATTTTGCATAGGACTGATTGGAAGTGGTTATTAACGAATTTTTCCGAGGTAGTCCACTTACCAAACGCCCTGAACAGCGGCTAACTGATATTGCTATTGATGTGTTATTGACACTATAGACATCTATGCTTGTAGTTGTAAAGTTCTTATAATAATCTCTTAAAATGTTTTCTTAACCGCCTCTCAAGTCACTGAAGTAACCCCCTTGAACATTATATGCAGGGAATCAACAATTCCCTCTCTCATCTTAGCCCAAAACAAATTACAAATAAAATTTCTAACTTGCTCCAGGATGGAATCGAACCATCGATCTTGAGTACCGAGTAAATAACTATAAGTGCTTTATCTACTCGCCTACTACGCCCTATAAATTATCTTTTGGACTAATTGAAATATAATAATTAATACTTAAGCTAAAGCATGATAAGCAATATGATTTTGTTTTCTTTCAATTTCGACTATTTTATTTTAAATAATCTCACAATTTTGTACTAAATAATTTTTGTTGTCAGCTTTGAGAAAGTAGTAATTTTTTTTATATGACTTTCAAATCAGTTCCAGAAGAAATCACCCAGAAAGTAAAACTTCAACACAAATTAATGGACTATTACAAGATAATAAATATACTGTAACATTGTTCTTTTCTGTGAAGTAACTGGTGGATGATTGCTATCCTGGGGCCGTAGGCCGTCAGGGGTGAAATCCCCAGTGCCTAATAAGTCGGCGATCAAAGCCAGATTCAATAATTACCTGATTATGGCCCTGTACTGATTCAATGATTGTCACATTACCCCAAACATTGCTCCCTTGTGTTTGTTCTTTGTGCGTCATTAGAGAGAACACAGTCAATACAATTAAATTTTTCTTTTGTTGGGACATTCGTTGATTTGTGTTCGTCTTAATAATTATAACAGAAAATTAAATAAAAAAATGCACTCCGAAGCAGTTGCCCCAAGAATAAAAACGAGAGAGTGAATAAATACAGAGTTGGGTTAAATTATGTTACCATTTTAATAACGTAATAATTTTTGAACAAATCGAAATATATATTTAATTCCTGTTACAACTTATTATACGAACATTTTGATTTTATGTTTTAAATACATGATCTCTTAAATGTCCACTATTTTCTTGAACACATGCACGAAGTCGTTCAGTGAAATTCCTCATTAGTTTACGCAACATTTCCTCGGTAATGGAATGAATTACGGCACGATTGAGGTTTTTTAATTCCTCAGTGTTGTTGAAATGTTCGGAAAAAACTTTTTCTATTAGGTAGTCCTATAAGAATAAATCTTGGGGTGTTAAGTCTGGGCTCCGTCTGGGCTCCATGACGGTCAAGAAACATCTCCAAAACGCGAAATTAAACTTCCAGAAAACACCCGCAAAAGGAGTAAGCAATTGATGTGGAATGTTTGCTAAGTTGTTTAGTTTTGCAAAAATGTTATCTAATTTTCCTAAAACTGCAAATATTGAGTTAACACCCTTTTGCACCAAGGGCTCAATTGACGTAGTGTTCTTAAATATAGGCGAGCGGTATGTGCAGTTAGTGCATCTTGTTGGAACCACACATTTTCTATTTCTTTCCGGTAAAAGAAAATCATTTAACATCTTTACGTAACGTTCTGAATTTACCATTACTGGTCAACTGCTTGCTTCCTCAAAGAAATAAGATCTGGCAATTTACATTGAATCAAAGCATACCAAACAATCACCTTTGCACTGTGTACTGTTTTTTCATAAACGTTTCTAGTTTCTGTGTTACACCAATAGACCAGACCACTATACTGCTTATTAACGAAACCGGATAAATAAAAATTTGCTTCGGCAGACATCAACGCATATTTGGAAACCGATTGTCTTGAATTTTGCTTAGACTATTCTGGCAATATTCCAGTTGACTTTGTTTATGGCGACCATTAAGTTCTTAAACACTGCATCTTGTATGGATGAAATTTTAGGTCACAGTGCGAAATTATCCTGATACTACTTCCAGAAATTAACAGTATCTTTATGCAGACCGTATCGGATTTCGCTCTATTGCAATACGAACTCGTTCAATATTTTCAAAAGTTCTTAAAGATTTTGCACGACCAATTATTTTTGTGACCATCTGCGAATAGTTAGTCCAACTGGTGCATGTCCTCTGAGTCTGCTATCCCCAAAGTTCAACCGATTTTCTCTATTAACTACGTTATTAAAATAATAACATAATTTAGCCCAACCCTGTATAATTTGAATTTAAACATGTATTACATAGTATGTGACAGATAAAGCAACACATAGCAATAGTTAAAATTTTAAAAGATTGTTAAACAATTGGGCTTAGAGGGTATTAAATGATTTAAATTTTGTTATGATGAGATAACGATATCTGAACCTCTTGTCGTAAGCGTTGAAGGTCAATTGGGACCGGAAATCGACCTAATCATCTGCTTATCACTACATATTCGATGAAAGGTCAGTGATACTGCAGGCCATGGAAGAACATTCACATCAGTATATTGTAGAAATATCCTAATTATGAAAGCAATAAAAGGATCTGGCATTCTCCTGTTGGAAAATATGGTTTTCCAACCTCTGAAAAAATGGTAACGCAACCTATTCCAATATATTGTTGTGCATTCATGTTTCTTTCAAGGAAGAGATCTACTACTATGCTATTGCACCTATATCATAACTCTTCGAGTAAGTGCTGTCACCAGTTCTACACAAAACTGAATATCTGACCTTTTCCCACAACGATACTGCGCCCACAAACAGAATCAAGAATGATCAATAAACAGTGAACACTGCAATTTTATTGTTCATTTCACTGGGTTCTTGGCATCACTCAATGCTTACTTCTTGGTGCCTACGGGTTAATGGCAAAACGAGGCAAGGTCGCTACGATCGAAAATAAAAGGAATTTATTACTCAATAAGTGAATTTGATGGATAGTCATTGACTCGTAGTGGTTAACAATTCATTTGACAAAAATCTGTTTGTACTAAAACGGTACCTTAGGGCCGCATTTCTTAAGATATCTTCTTTACGCTCAGAATGGTTCTTCGAACAGTCCAAGTCTTTTCATGTTAATAAGGACATGTTAAATACACTATAATTGTATTCTGTGCAAACAACGTTGATATGTGGAACATGTGTTTAACTGCTAGTTAGTTGGGAACGCCAAATATACTGCAACCCGTAAAACATACACATTCTAGACTAGTCTTTTCATCAAGAGATGGCACGTTGTATAATTTGTGGCTTTAATCCACAAGAACTTCAACGAATATTGGGCAATTGTCATTGCGATGTCATCACTTTCTCTAGCCTGTAATACCGATGAGTTCATAGGACAACGAAACATGTCTACTGCTCTTGGTAAACGGGATCACATCCCAATACGCGACATATCAATATTCTCTTCGTAAAATCATGTTAATTACTGAAGATTTCTATTTAAAATATATTGTGCCCAAAGGAGCCATCCTTAATTATTGCTAGAGTGGTTGTTAAAGTTTCTCAGTTGAATCTCATTGCTCAGGTAGTATCGAAATATACATATCGAGACGCCTATCTCTTGAGTATTATAAACTTAAGTATTTTTATTTTATCTGTTCTTGATTGGATACGTTTTTTCTTTCTCAGTATGTTGTTCGGTTTTGACATCTTTTTATATGGTTGGATTACCAGTATTTTTCTTGTCATCCATCACTTGATTGGCACCAAAGAGTTGTGTCAGTCGTGTGCTCTTATTTAGGAATGATAAGACATAATTAATTGTTTATTTTCCCAGAGAAGACATTAATTGGCATAATGAATCTACTGTTTTAACTATTATATATATTATCTTCATTAACTCATTATAATTATCTTAGGTGGAAACCATCTGTGTTTTTTTGAATTTCGTAGTTTGTGTTTTATATCATAATCTTCTTATATAAAACATTAAAACTGTGTTGCAAGATGGTATTTTTTTACAAATCGGGGACTTGTGTGGTCAATCTAATATCTGTGTTTTGGTGGCTTTGATAATTCTATATTTAACTTTACTGTCGTTGCCTATACTGAGAAACCATGTTACTTGTTTACTTTTTTGTTTAATACTTCTATTAAGCAAAACAACTAATTCTCATTTAGCGCTGCGGTGTTACTAATATGAGGCTTTTTATTTACTATAATTTATCAATGTTTCCAAGTTAGTATACGCCATTAATATAGTCCCAGAACATTTGACTTTATCTCTCCATGTTACATTGACACCTGGTGCTAGAATATCGTCAACTTGGCCTGCATAATACTTTGGTTCTTCTCAGTGTTAAAAATTAAGTTGTTACTATTTGATTTTCTTAATTCCCTTCTGTAGCCTAGCGGGGACTATATTGTTCCTATTGTACTTTAAATAGATAATCCCTTTACAATGAGAGCAAGTGGTAGTCTACCAAATAACTGAAAAATATTGGTGACAATATTGATCTTTCAGGTACCCAATCCTGTTGTCGTCCAAGCGAAAACTCTCATTATCATCTCATCTAATAGATTATGTTTATGTTTCCTTCAGTTTCAAATATGAAGATTTTTTTGTAATTTCAAACAACAAATCATTGTTTTGGTTTTGATTTTAAAATTGGAACCAAGATGAAGAGCAGCATTAGTTTTCATTTTGTGTATTTATAGTGATTTTAGCATTGCCGGTTTCATATTTGTTCTATAATGCCTAGAGAGTATCTACAAATATAATTTCACGATTTCACGCACACATTCATTCATGCAGTTGATACATAATTTATTGGCTCCTTTATTATTACTGTAAAAAATATTAAAATTTTACGCCACCTTTTTATACGTTTTTGGCTTCAAAAAACATTGTCCGTTAATCAATCTGTATGTGTAGATGATAAATCGAGAACAGATTTTAAGAATTCTTTCGCAAGGCCGTTTCTAAAGTATCCCTAAAGAGTTTATTAATCATTGTTTAACAAAAATATATAAAAAAAACAAAATTCGTCAAGCGTGATTATAAAGAGCGTTAAAAAAACGTGTTTCTCATGCAAACAGTAGGACAAAAGGTGCGGAAGTGTTCACCACCTTGCTCCAAACATGTTTGAGTACGTTTTTTAACGGAATCGAAAACATTTTGCAGAAGAATGGGACTGTTGTTTCCTTCGAGTTTCTCCACAATTCTGATCTTGAAGATGGTCAATATCGGAAATAGGAACCTGAGATTGATTCTTTCAAAAAAGCCACAAAAAGAAATCATATGGAGTAATGTCACATAATTTTGGACGAAACCCATCATTAAGATTAATTAAACGGTCTTGAAAAATGATTTGCAACATGTTGACCGTTGCCGATGTTTTACGTATTCAGGTTCTATCTTAGGGGATTAGAATATCTTCAAGATATCTCTATCTGGTTAAATAAAAAAAATGACCAGTAATTCTTCTCTAAATAATGGCACACCAAACACCAAATATCTGCGAATGAACAGAGGCTTGGACATATAAAATTTCTGATTTGTCAGCATTCCAAATTCTCATATATTATTAATATAACCACTAAGATGAAACCAGGCTTTGTTAGAAAAGAAGATTTTGTAAAAGAGCTCGTACCAAATTGTTCAAAACCCTAAGAGAATACCGTTCTACGTGATATCTTCTGGACGTAAATAAAAAGGTACAATCTTTCTTCAAAACAGTATGGTATGTGCCAATAGTCTTGGAGGTGATCAAATCGAGCAAAGAACTCGTACTAGCACGGAATCTAGTACGCGGACCTACATCCCGTTGACCTCCTAGGTACAAGACTGATGTTACAGATCCTGGACGACAATAAGTAAACTAATCAGAAATTTCATTTCAATAACAAAAACCTCCAGGGGAAAAGACAAATACCGGATCAGAGCCGTCTATGCAGGCCTAAAGAGCTCAACAGCACTTAAGCTTTATGCGTCCTGCGCTACATAGCTGTATCCTCCACACTAACGGTTGGTGCATGATTGCAATTGCGTTCTGTAATCGGTAGTCAAATCCAACCCAATTAAAACCCTGTACAGGGGCGTCAACAGTCGCTCTGTCTCTCGACACGACGACGCTCCCGGGAGCCAGCAGCGGATGAAGAACAAACACTGGGAAATAAGAGCGCCAGAAAAGAAAGGCCCCAGTCGGCAGCTCCAACAAGCCAGGAGCGGAGGATGTCTGCCAAAACGACCACACCGTTCGCATTTGCGGACGAGGTTGTCGGTGGGGCAGGCGAGGTTGATTCAGACCTATAGCGATGCGATAGGAGCAAAGAGGGATAAGTCCCCCCTTAGTCCCTGCCATACAAAGTTATCGTCAAAGCTAGGGATATTGGCGCGGTGTGCCAACTGGTACTCCAGTTACCTGAGCCAAAACACGCATAGAAGATCTAGGGGCATTTTCCTTGATTTCTCTTACATTTTGAGTAAGTCCAGGTGTGCGTGTCTTTGACCGACCGTTACCTTCTTTTCGTATTACACTATCTGTCTCACGGAAGAGTTTAATATAACAGTCCAGAGTACATCGAAATGTATTGTATTAAAGCAACACTAGGAAATTCATGCCTAAACTCATCTAAGCAGTCTTCTATGAAATATTGCTACTGTCCATCAATCTTTTGCTCATTGCGAAAGTACGATTCGAGTTGTGTGCTGCTGAGAAAGTATCAATACAAAATTCTAAACACACTGACATTAACAGTGACAGCGACGGTTTAAATAACACATTGATTAAAGCCCTACATTTGCATTGGCACTTTGCCGTTTCTCTTTGAACGCTTGTTATAAATGGTTGTCTTATTTAGCACAGCAATTTAAGAGGAAAACAGAACGAATTAGTTTTTTGAGGCCTGTACCTCAATTATATAGAGTGTCTGTAAGCCTAAGTCACAGTAGTTATTGTTTACTGTTTTGGAGCTTGCTGTTTTACTCCTTTTTGATTTTTATCTTTAATTTTAGTTTGTCGTTTAATACTTATGGTGACAGCATCAAAAGTATATTTTTAATGTATTAAAACCCTACGACATCATTTTAAATCCTTGCCATAATATTGATCATGCAATCCATCATGGAAAGACAAAAACAATCGACGTTAAATATGTAATTTTGTCTGATTTGATTTTAATAAGCATGCAGAATGTTACAATTAAATTAGTCAGGGGGTAAATTTGACTTTTTAATAGAAATCTGAATCACGGTAGGTCGTTCTCGAATCTCACGCTAAATCCCCGCGATCAGATCTAAGTCAGATAGCGGGCGTGAATTTGCGTCCGTCAGACAGTCCAACCCCACGTGAACGCGGTCGACATGCAAGATCTGACCTCGATACGCCCCGGTCACACACATCACTACAAATTTTATTTTCTCTTCCCGTGGCACAGGGTTTTGTTTATATTAAACGAATAAATTATAGTTCTAAATATTCGTGCTGAATTAATTTCACGAAAAAAAAAGAAAGAATAAAAGTTTCATTACTCTTTTTATATGTTTTCTAAGTAACCATCCTATTAGAATAAAATTTCGGATCATTTGCATACATTTTCCTTCAAACACCTACTTACCAAAGATGTGTTCAATAGGGTAGGCTGAAAAAACGAAAGTTCGATTTAAGGAACACAATACTTGCGAAAAGTTTCGTATTAATATTTACATATACTGGTCGTCATAACTAAAGGAACACCTAGTTGATGAATGTGATGAAACTTTATTCGTACTAGAATCGATGAAAATTTCAAAAAGATACAATGATGTTAATCAAGTTATGATCGGAATTGTCTTTTTTTTGTTTTTATTTTGACGTTATTTACTTAAGTGTCACTATAAAGCATACTAGTAGGCTTAATTAGTCTTAGTAGAATGTAAAAAATGCCTGCTATTCGGGAAAGTGCAGATTTTCATCAATTAACTGACTTTGAACGTGGTAGAGTAACTGTCCTACGTGAAGCCGGATTATCCATTCGTAATGTTGCCAATCGTGTGGGCCGCAGATCTTTACAATATCTCTATGTTGGCGAAAATGGACAGAAAATAATGAAGAACTACAATGTTCAAGGTCGTTAGTGATGAATCTTCACTTTGTTTATGGATTCCTAATGGTCGCAGAATGGTCAGAAGACGCCCTGGAGAATGAAGAAATTTGCAGTTTTCTGTACAGTGACATACGGCTCTCACTCAAAGTGTGATGGTGTGGGTTATTTACAATGGAAGTAGATCTCCTTTAGTAGTTACTCCGGCCACATTAAATGCGATTCTTTACATAAGTACCTTGCCAGAACCAATGTTAATGCCATATTTTCAAGAATTGGTAAATCTCATTTTCCAGCAGGATAATGCATGGCCCCATTCTGCGAGGGATACTATGATGCTTCTGGATAATGGTAATATTGACCAGCTCCCGCCTTCTAAGTTGCCGGACTTATCACCAATAGAATACATGTGGGATATGATAGGAAAGTGGATTAATACATATATACATACACCCCCAAACGCTGGAGATGTTTTCCAACAACAGATTTTCGAAACTTGTTATAGGATAACACAGGCTAGCATTGATTCGCTTATTTCCAGTGTGCCTAATCGACTATATAGCTGAATGTGTAAGAAACAGAGGACCGACGCATGTTTACATTAATTGTATCTTGTTGAAATTTTCATCAATTCTTAGTACGAATAAAATACATCTTTCCAAAAAATTTTATCAAAATTCATCAAGGTTTACTGGGTGTTCATTTACTTATGATAGCCAGTATATAATTAACTGAAAAATTTAAGAAAAATGTCATCTTCCCTCTACCAGGGCAGTGTATTTTAAAAATTTGTAAAATATAGAAATATTCATTGTTAATAATTATTGTTATTTATCCGTAAGAAATAATTTTTGATACACATAACAATATGAATCAATGACTCAGTTAAAACAATGATGAACTTGTCGGCTTTTATTTTATAACTAATTGCATTTTTTATAAATACACATTATGACACTTTTAGTTGAAGTTTGGTTGTCGTACGATAAAGACGTGTTACAATTATTGAGATAGTCTTTTCAAAAGATTCTACAATTTAAAATAAGTGTCCAGTATTTACAAGAGGTTTAATTAATTTTCCCATTTTTGGTTCTCCCCTGAATCTAAACTATTTAGTTTTATCAACTATTGAGGATGTTTTAAGGCATTATTTGTTCGTCAGACATAACTTAAAAAGCAAAAATTTAATTGTTTCGCACGAGGAACCAACTATCTTAGAAGTAGCTGATATGGTAGAGAAGAGCGTTGTCATTTGGAATAAAGCTCCAATTCCTATAGTGACAGTGGATCGTATTTTGCAACTGATTTGTAGCTATCACAACGAATACTTAAAACTAATACGTTTTTGAAAGGCTAACTGCAATATCAATTACATAATAATCTTGAAGTTAATGTTTTTAGAGAAAAAACGTGTACCAGTTTATTCAATGTTGCTGCTTGCAAATGAAAGATTTTATTTACTTGTCTCAGAAAGTTTGTTGAAACTGAGAGAATCAAGATAGCTGTAGAAGGGAAAAATAAAGAGATTGGAAGACAAATTAAAATGGCGACTGAGCTAATGGTGCATTAGAAGAAGTTGGATCGGAAAGTGAAAATTTTAGCTGGATTTGTAATAAAAGTTTATGCACCGATATGGTTTGATATAATGACTCATTCATCTTGTGAAAATGGAGCCCAGAACGTGTATAAAACAATATAGACCTTTCGATATTTAAGTGGACTGATCACCTGAAGAAAGTCATATAGTTATTCTCAGTGCCATGCTTATTTTATCTGTTCTGAAAACGTCCTATTAATAATGGTAACAAATAATCGCATTGCTATTAGTGAACTGGGTACAATACGCACTCATAAGACATGTCGATATCAAATTTAAACTTTAATGCTACCGAGTACTTTGAACTTATTAATTGGATACAAGTGAAAGTCACGTCGCCCCCAATTTTGGCTAATATATCTGACAATGATTTTATAACTGAAACTTATAGCAAATGGTGACTGGTTGAATACTCTTGTTTCAAATACCACACGCAAGCTGTTGAGAGGTGTGATAAAAAATGTTACAGAAGCCTCCAATTCAGTTAGGCCCCAATATGTTAGAGACGATTTAATTCGTACAAGAATTGAGTCCAGAAAAGGTACGCCATAATTCTACGGCAAAAATAAATTTCAAGTTGGTTTGGAAAATTTCTTGAGATTTTTTTAAAATTTTACTATATTTTAGTTCTACATCGTGTACGAATATAAGTTCTCTTAAATCCATTTGGGCAGAAGGTGTGAACCAAATTTAAAATGAAACATATGGGGCTATTCCTTTTTATCATACACATCTTTTCCTCTCTATTGTGTTGCTTAAATATTGTTACGCCAATGGATTGTGTGGACTACTGGTTCCCAGATGTGCCCCAAGATGACGCTACCAGTATTAAAACGAATTAAATAGCCAAGTTAATCTGGATATATAAAGACGGAAATAATTATTCGAAAAGGGCCGCGAATGTTCAAGAAAGTTCTAGACCATACATGGATTGATATATAAGGCACACAATGGTTTCAAGGGTTCAGTCTTGATTTGAAATTGTACGAATAAAGAAGAAATAAGTTGGAGACTAAAGTAATGAATTCTAGGTGTTTAATTCTGGTTATTTTCAAGTCATTCATTAATAGAGTTGGCAGAAATATGCAGCAAGACATAGGCCGTACGCATCATAATAATCGTAATAAAAGAAATTAACTAGTAACAAAAACAATAAACTGTTACGATTTATACAATGTAGGTACAACTTACCCTCTTAACTAGCTTAATGAACTAGATTGGTTATTACAAACTGAAGATCTGTAAAACATTTTGCAGCATCAGGTATGTTTCTATGGTTGTCTCCGTGAGTGATGTTCACTGTGGTGAAAAAATATGCTTATATTTTGAGAACCACCGTTCGACATCTGTTGATGTAATACAGGCATACTTAAAATAGTCTTTGAACGCACTTAACGGATCTGGAGTTGCACCACCAAAAATTTGTTTCAATCTGGTAAAACCGGTGTCTTGCTTTAACACACGTGCGAACTTCTCTCTAACGGGCTCATTTTTTGCGGCACCTATAGAGTGTAGCACTCGATTTATTTCGTCCACTATTTGCAGTGACTCCGCTAACGACAACGCACTGTTCTGTAAGTTTTGTATGGCGACATGTAGTCATTTATAGTTCTTGTGAATAGTTTTTGTTGGCTCCTAATAGCTGCAGCCTGGCCAGGATTGAATTGTAGTATCACAGCTTTTATTTGTTGTAAATATTCAGCATAATAAAAAGTTGCCTGCAACCATGTTCCTCAACGTGTAAGAATCGGTTGTTGTGGTTCGGGAATACTGGGACACTTGCTGTGAAATGCGCGAATATGTTTAGGAGATTTAAGAAACACTTTTTTTGTACTTGCTATTAATGCATCTACCTCTGGAAAACCTTGTCGAATAGTTTCTGCCACAAGATGTAAAGCATGCACTTTACACGTAATATGTACCAACCTACAACCGTATTCTTGAAGAGAACGGCCAACCAAATGCATTGTCGCGGCACCATCGGTCAGAAACTTCAACACTTGACTTGTTGACAGATCAAATTTTTCTAACGTCTCCAGCACCACCCGCGTAATTGTTTTGCCTGTACACTCAGTTAGACTTTTGCTAACTAGTAATAGTGGAAATGTCGATTTAAGAAGACCCAGTACACGTACTATAACATTTTCAATAGATTTTTTTTACGATCTGTCGTCTCGTCGACACATAACCATAGCCGTATATTTTTTAATACACATTTGATCTTATTTACAATGTAACTTGATAACGTCACCTTGGGATTATATTTATTTCAGAACTCCTGAAATGGGTTTTTATAGAGTATGTACAGTGGAACATCACTGGCAATCAGCATTAACAGTAAATCGAACATAAACTGTGTCTTCGAAGGCATGCAATTTTTTTTAGTTTAATGCTGCACAGCATTTACGTACCGTCCACAATCATATTTATCCCAACAAATCAGGTCTGTTTCGCACACCTTACAAATTACTCACCATCGCCACCATCACAGAATAAATCCGGGTATTCACTGATAAATTTATTCACTTTGTCAGCGTACGACAATTTTTTACCCTTGCGCACGTCTGACATATTTTATTATTAAATTAATATCAACAATAAAATGCAACAAATAAAATTGTCAACAATACAACAACAAAAAATACAATGGAGAGGAATAAATTAGCGTGTAAACACTACGACATACAACAATGGACAGCCCACTCAATTTGTCCGCCAGCTGGTCATTGCCTCACCAGATATCTATCTACCTGCTGTTGCACCACTGAATAGCCGCATGACTTGCCAACTCTATTCATTAAGTTATAATTGTTAATTATTAATTACTTTAATCAACGAATCTACGGTTTGTTTTTTAAAGAAATTACTAGAATAAATGTCAAAATAAAATATTGAATATTTGCCCTTTGTATACTACAAACCTTGAATAAAATCCTTTGATTAGTTTAATTTATATTGATATTTCAAATAGCTCAGCTTTATAAAAATAACACACTTTACTCAAATCGTCAGGTATTCCTCACTCAACATTTTTCCTTATTCAACATTTTCTAGAAAATAAAATCCACGCCAAGGAGGGTTCTAAGTAGAACCATGGTATGGATTACAATGTAACCTACTATATAAGACTGATATCTGATCACATTCATCTTTATATCCCCCATAATACACGCTTAAAGTTGCTGGGTCCTGATTACAAGTAGAGATATTTTTGATGAAGTGGGAATGATCCGCACGAGTAGCGATGAGGCGCCACCGCATGACAGCGCCAGTCTCATGAACCCCCACATAGGGGCGGCTTCGCTTTGCTGGGGTTACCAAAGGCACAAAAGCAGAGACGTCAAACATATTGCGTTACATCGCAGCTATTTAAACCTTGCAATCAAAAACCGTGTCGAATATCAAATATATCATTTATTCAAAGCAAAAGTGTTTATGATGATTAATGTATGTTTAAGAAAAATGTTGTTTATTTCAGATATTACAATTTACTGTTTATTATTTGTATCATTTTTATACTGACACAGGCATACATGTACTTTAAATACAGACAGATAAATATCTAATTTACAAATGGCTTTAATACAAGGTGGGCAACCGGGAACTGACCCAATTCAAATTTTTAGAGCGCTTATGCTAATGTCAAGATTCAAACATATCATTAATGTAGAAATCCCCGGTATTATCAACATTTTAAAGGAGCCTTTAACTCAAAGGGAGTTTTAGTGACACGAAAATTAGTTCTAAACGAAACATAAATATCAGATAGTAATCCTGTAGTTTAAATAAAAATTGGGTTTTAATGGCTATCGTATTTATCTCGATTTAAGTTTTGCTGGAATTACTGGTAATACATTTTCTTGTCAATGAAATTCCCTTTAACTTAATGGTCCTTTTAAAATATTGATAATACCAGGGGTAAGAGTTTTGTTTCTATTTGACAGTGATGGTTCCTTTGTTATTAATAATTAATACCCACATAGCACAGGATATCCATACGGTGTCCATTTTTGGTCCATTTTATGTCCGTATGCCCATGGACATGTGATGGATATCCACTGGACATCCGTTTATGTATATCTGTACAGCGTCCATAAAGGGATATCCACTGGACATCCATATAATGTATAGGTTATATTGTTTGTTTTAGTTCTTCCTCTTAGGTCTTTATCAACGATGCCTCGGCGTCGTCTATAAAACGTTAAAGATTGACTCTAATCTATACGTACGTTGAAAATTCACTCTTATGACAACGTTTCAGCATCGCCAATAATAAACCTAAGACACCAACTTTCACACCTCATATATTGCAGTCGGCTGTTAAAACGTGTCTATCTTACCTTGGTCACAACAAGTAATAAGTGATGTCGCGCCAGAAGTCCTGGATGACATGACAATTTACTTTCTGCACCTCATATGACGTTAATTTCTGTGCAAAAATGGTTACAAGTCGCAAAATTACTGCTTGAATTACTTCTAATATCATCCAGGAATTTATTGCCTATGTAACAAATTATTGCAAGAATCTCAATGGCTCGGTGGTTAATCGTCAGGCTACAAGTGCAGACATTATTTTAAGCAGGTTTTTTTCTAGCTTTTTCCTGCGTACCAGACTAAAACGACATTTCTATTATTTTTCTAATTTCCATTATTTTAAGCTCATGCAATGTATTAATCCTAACACGTTGTTGCAGGAAAACGTCAGCTGCCGCAGAACAACAAAAAAGATACGACTAGTCACCAGGGTCAACCACCTGGTCAGTTGCTCAACACCTCCCGCAGCTTTCAGGGACTACCTGCTCAGCGGCTTTCGTATATTATTATTATATGCGAGTAAATTCTGTAAAGCCTGTTGGCTCAATTAGTGTATGTTTGTGATTGATATATTTATTATATTTGTTGTAAATATGTATTTTAATTATGTATATTATTTAAGTTTTAAAAAATGTAATTAAATGATCAATAACTGTATTAAATTGGAAATTGGAATTGGTCCCCGGTTCAACACACAGGCAAGGTGAGTTTTTTTAATTCAATACAATGCAATAATACTAGTCTCTATAGTTTAAAACTAAACCGATAGATGGCGTGACCCGATCACCAGAAGCTTTCATGTCCCTATGTGTATACAGTGAGTTAATGTAGGTAAAAACAATAATACATTTTTGGGATTCTAGACGTCCATGAATGGACATCCACAGGATGTACAATTTTGTGACAAACGGCTGTTCACTTGATGTCCAATGATTATTTTTAGTATCAAGATGGATATCCGTCGTACATCCATCAGATCTATGACGTACATCTAGTGGATTTCCACTGGACGTCCTAGTGCTATATGTATGGAGTGTAGAGAAGGAGGAACGTCTCTTATGGACGGTACGTTCAAAATGTGGTCTGAATTCTGTAAGGTATGAGATGTGGCGCTGATCGTATTATGGGATTGAGTCTGAACACTTACTATATCTCTGAAACTAGCTTCAGATTCTATAAACTAACGAAAACATAATATTATGTAGGTGTTGAAAAGAATTATACAGCGTAAAATAATAATAAAAATAGTAAAAACAAAATCACGTAGAATACCTCCTGTAAATCAGCGCCACCTATTCTTCCATCGAAAATCCGATCACATTTTTTAACACGGAGACGTTTCTCCTTCTCTACACTCCATAGCTATATGGGTAAAGCTGGAATATTGGGATTGAATTCTCTATTACAGGTAGCAGGGCCAGCATACGGGGATACAGCACGAGTCAATACCACAGTTGTGTAGTTGTTTGATGGCCGTCTAAGCGTGTTGGTGATAAAATGTCACGTGCCGGCTGAGAGCTTTGCCGTTTGTGAATTAAATCCACAGATTTCTTTAACATTTTCCTGAATTACGTTACGACAGAGCAGTAATAAAGTGCTTTGTGTATAAAACGAATTTGAGGGGCTGGAATTCTAGTACTTGTAAGACATATTCAAAGCAAACGTCATATAAAAAATCGCCAGTTACAGGCTCCATACAGGGTGTTTACGTATTATCTCATTTTTATGATGAATTGTGTGGCATTCCATCGCATGCACTTAACAACGAATATTTTCAATTATTTTGGAAAAAATAAAAGTAGCGATCCTTATTTAATCGCATGTAAAATATTATAAAAATAAAGTTGAAGCAATTCAACAGCCAGTAATGCAAGCTCTTGTATACATAAGAATTATATTTTAATGTTAGTGACACATGGGACTGCGTACGATTAAAACAGCTAACCTGTCTACATCATGCCTTTTATCGTGTGGCTGAAAATATTCGATTTTCAGAATTTCGACACATTAATGGCAAATATAAAATTTTTTTTTAATCTCCACAACGTGTTAAAGAATTTTATAAATCGCGTCCAGGAATTCCTGAACTTTCATAGCCAAGATGGGGAAAGTTCCCCGGCTATTTATTATAATAAACATTTCCACGTAGCTAAATCTTTAGTTTTCAAATTTGACCCAAAAGAGTCCAAAGTTATCAAGGAATGTCAACAGTTTGAAAATCCACAAGTCAAAGCAGATTTACGCATTATACAAGAGAACTACGTTACATCAGTAAATGCTATTAACCAGTTGTATGATAGACAATTCTACGTCCTTACACTGGCGGTTCTTCTATAGGGTCATTTGGTTAATGACCTCCCACATACAATTAAAAAAATAGAGTTATTCATTTTCTGAAGTTTAAAAATATATAATATATATATTTTTAATATTCTTAAAAAAATATATTAAAGTTTCTAGTTCATTCTATGCACAATACTATTCAAATATCTAGATCGCAGGATTTCGTATCCCCTCCGACCACCGAGTCTCTATTCATTACGTTATTCATTTACAGAATTTAAAAATCTTGGGTCAGTCCACAACTTGTCCTCAACGCTAGCTACGAACCGAATTTGCAACGAATTAAAGTGAAATAGACTTATGCGCGAATCGTCGGAAAGCAAAAGAGACAGAAAACACTAGCGGGGACAATGTCCCTGACACATTTTACGGAAACGGTAACGCACGAAGTTCAGAGCAGAGCAGTCTTAATGCTGACTAGGTACGCGTTGGTCGGTAAATTCTGTCGCGTTGTTTTTAATGATTTTATTTGTGAACATTTTATTAGTAAATCTCTACTTGTCGTGAAATTAAGTAAAACAGCGTTTTTGGTGTTTACTATTAAATATGAGTGTTGTACAAAATATATTAAAACTGAAAGATGGACATAAGTTGGGTTATGAAGACCGAGTGAAATTCAAAGGTGGTGACCGTCCAAAACCTAATATGACGATAAAGCAAACATCTCTTGATAAGGCAATTCAAAATGAACTTTTAGATTCGATACTGGAGATTATTCACGAAGAAATAAAATCTGAAATTAATCAATCTGACTTCATTGCAGTTCAAATGGATAAAACCACAGATAGTTCCAATAAAGTACAAGTAGTTTTTGTGCTTAGATACGTTTTAGACGGTGTTGTATGTGAGAGATTTTGGAAATTTATTCAGCCTCAAGGAACGACATCGCAGCATTTGACCAGATGTAATTTTAAAAGAGTTAGAATGTCTGAAAATTAATGAAAGTCCTGAAAAATTGATAGCTCAAAGTTACGATGGAGCATCAGTAATGAGTGGTGCTTTTGGAGGTGCACAAGCCAAAATTAAAAAATGTTATCCTTCAGCAAATTTTATTCATTGTTACGCTCATCAACTAAATTTAATTTTACAAAAAGCATCAAGTCAGGATAAAAGCATAAAATTTTTGTTTTTTGCTAATTTACATAGCTTTTTTTCATTCTTTGGTAAATCGCCAAAAAGAACAGCCGTGTTAGATAATGTTGTTAAGGTGAGATTTCCTAAAGCGGCTTCAACACGATGGAATTTTAATACAAAGTGCATAGAGACTGTTTATACCTATCGAACAGAATTATTAGATTGTTTAGAAAAAAACATTGATAATGAATCAGAAAACAACACTCTAAACGAAGCTATTGGTTTAAAAAACTACTTACAAAATGAACATTTTCTTTACTGGTTAAATTTTTTTCATTTAGTTATGCCTCATTGTAATATATTGTTCAATCAATTACAAAAATGCAATATCGATGTCATAACAGTAAATAAGTGTATTGGCGTTTTTAATAGTAAAATTATAGACATCAGAAATAAAATTTTGAATAACTATTTGGAGGAGACATCCATACAGTCTGCCCAGAGATGTAAAACGGAAGAATCAAAAAAGGAGAATTTCATTAAAAATTTGTGATATAATTACATCTGAGATCAAAAACAGGTTTGGCTTCAGTGATCATTTAGCAGTGTCTCAGTTATTTCACGCAGATCGATTTAAAGATTATAAAAAAAGCTTTCCTCAAGATATGTTTAAATTACTTAAAACAGAGTATCCAGTCATAAATCATTTGAAACTTAAAACTGAATTAGAAGTATTATATGGCCGAGAAGATTTTTCCAATAGTGAAGGTGAAGTTGCTTTGTTAGAGCTTTTTATTAACAATAATTTGTGCAATACTTTTTCTGAAAGTCTCAAACTGTTAAAAATCTTGTGTACTCTCCCTATGACTACCGTCGAAAGTGAACGTTGTTTTTCCATCTTAAAAAGAATAAAGACATTTTTAAGAAATACCATGGGTCAGGAAAGGTTATCTTCTTTAGCTATGCTTACCATAGAAAGGGCATTAATAAAGAAGATAAAAGACTTTAATGAAAAAGTAATTGACCACTTTGCATCTCAAAAAGACCGAAGGATCGACTTGGAATTTAAATCACTTTAAAAGGTAGGTAATACAGTAAACTTTTCTAATTGACCTCCCTATCTCTTGACCCACGAACCGCCACTGCGTCCTTATCGCAATCGTTTGAAATGGTTGATAACGTAAATATGGCACTACAAAATTTAATAGATGTCCCTGGTGTTCAAGATGTACCGAAATTTAATATCTTATTAAACAAAAATCTGAATTTTGCGCAACTACGCTACATTAAGCAGTGACTAAATGACAAAAATTTTACAAGTGATCTCCAGCAGTATCAATCGTATGCGAATATTATATCTCTGGATGTAGACCGTTCATTTCAAAATACGGTTCGGTATTCATAGAGAAACGCACACGTTTAATGAATACTACTGTAGAAGGCATCTTTATGACGCAGGGCATTTGGGCGGACTACACCTTTACTTTGGACGAAATAAGACATGAGTAAGCCTGTTTAATTATCTTAAACCAAGTCAATTATTTCATACCACTACGATAACGCCATTGGAGTTAATACCAAAGTTCCAGCTTTAGCTATTAATTGTTAAATAATGGGTTTCCATAAAGCTCAAAAAGGTTCAAATGCTGGTAGAAGCTTGTTCAAGATTCATAGCTAATATACACACATACAAAGAATCTGAGATTTTATTTGCTTCGTATTTTTAGGAAAAACAAATGATTGTTTGAGTTTTAGATTAGCAAACCTAATATGATAATAATAAACTACCTAAAGGTTCCTATGTTTTACACTGTTTTTATTATCTGAATGCACTAGTATAAAAGTTTTCGGTAGACAATAAATTGAAAACGGCACCTCAAATACGTTGTACCGCAGAAACTATTAAAACAAGTATTGGATTAAAGAACAGTATTCATACTATACTCAGTTCACTTAAACTTTGCAGCATTAGCCAGGAGAGAGAACAAAATGTGCGCTGATTCTTGGTGCAGACGGCAGGCAGATGTACACAAGTGCAAAGTTCATTTTCATGTTTATTTTATTTCATAAGCATTGGTCATATTTGGACGTTTCACTCACTTAAGTCCAACCCAACATTACAAAGTTTAAGTGAATAGAGTTTAGTAGTATTAGAAGCATCCATTTGAGTTTGACAAAAACTTTCTATACGTGTTATACACTATAATTATTCCACTTCCCCAAGTGAAGAAAATTACTAATGTTTAGTTTTTAATTTTAAAATTTTTAAGATGCAATTCTCCCTCATAAAATGTTGACTTTCACTTTCTTCATAAATAATCGTAATCCGAATTTAATATTAAGATTATTGGTAGTGTAAATAATAGGTCATTTTTCTCACAAACTTTTTATTTGTTTCGTGGTATTTATACTAAACATTTTCAGGCAACAAGACTAAACATTTTTTGGAAGCATTAGACGAAAATAAATAGAAGTAAAAATTTGGAAAATATGAGGTTAAAATTATAAAGGAAAAACTTACGTTAAAATACAAATATATAAGATTTGTCCATATTTACAGGTAATAAACAACCAAACAACAAAATGCATCACTTTAAAAAACTTGTAAAGTAAAAAATTAAAACCAATTAATCAGTCAGCGATATATCATATGTTCATAGATTAATCACAGGTGAATGCAAGGATCTCTATCTTGAAATATAACAACATGGTCTTTCAAGTTATGTTATCATGTGAGCTTACGTATTACCAAGTTTCATAGGACTAATTGAAAGTAGATCCTAATATCCAAAACTGGCTCAAAAAACCACAAAAACCAACATCCAAACCCCAAAACTTATTTTTTGCAAAAATAAGTTCCGGGGTCCGGGCGCCGGTTATTATGGCCCCTGTGAGTCAGTTTATTTGCAAAAACAACCAGCGATGACACAAGACAATACTAAAAGCTGTGTGGAGTTATAAAGCAAATATCAAAATAAAACCGAAAAAGTCGAAGTAGAATCAGATGTTACATGTGAATTGAATAAGTTAAGTACCTGTATTTGACTTTATATACAAAAGAATTTCTAAACACTAAGTAATCCACCTTTGTTAGCCAAGTGTAGTACCTCAAAGCCTCTCTTGATTGAATCTCTGGTTTTTGTTAAGTAGGTGTTCGGCAAATTGTGAAAAATCTGTTTGCAGTCTGAAGCATCTAAGATGTTCTTTTAATCTTGTTTTGAAATTTCTGTATGTTCTACCTACGTAAATGCTATTACAGTCGTTACAGTTAAGCTGTGAAAATAAATATTTCTTGAAAATAAATATTTCTTACGATGAAAGATTATTTATTTCTCAGAACAAGTTAGGAATGATTTATTAAACAAAAAATAATTTTGATCGGTAACCATATATTTTTCTTAGGTAGAGAATTGTATTTATTTGCGTATAAATGAAACAAAAATTTATTTATATTAAATTTATTTTATTTCATTTAAAATATTTTTTTAACTGTGTATGCAGATAACCAACCAAAAGGAATCATCGCAAATTCTGATGCAAGAAGATCGTAAATGAATAATAGGTACTCCGTTTTTAATACCAGTACAATTGAATCTTTTATATGAATTTTAATTTATTAATGTAAATATTGTCATATTTCGATATTTTTCCCGTTGTTATCTAAATTTAAAATGTCCTCAATTTCTACCTACCCCTCGTGAAAGGTCAGTTCACGAGCATAGAGAAGGTTTTTCGCAAATCAATGTTAAACTCGTCGATGTTTACATAGTAAAGTCGTGCATTACTGCAAGTAGCCCTAGACAAACAGAGCAGGATGTGTGGGTAAATAAAGAAGGCAATTTAGTTTAGTCATATGTGAACACTGGCTAGGATGTATATTAAGAAAAAGAGCCCTCGAATCATTAGGTAGCACGATTGAAGATAAAGAAATTTATTAGATAACATATTGGGTGAGTCATAAGAATTAAGTGAATGGTTTCAATAGTTAGACGTAACTAGATGAAATATTTAAACTGAAAAATCATCTGTACACCGTCACATTGCTAATTTCAAAAATGTATTAGCAGGTAATACCAAAGTCACATATTTAATGGTATTTTAAGAATTTATCTGATTATGATCAGTAATCCTTAAAATGTCCTGAAAGATCATCGTCCGAAAATTTTAAAGATCAGGTCATAATTTTACAAATGAATAATTTATTTTAATATGTGAGAGAGAATTAATTAACAAGTCTAAAACGTGTAGTTAAAAACTCGAAACTCCAAAAAATGTAGTTACTAGTTTGTTTCTTAATAAGAAGGAATAATGCATTGATAATGCAAAATATAATCCGGTTGTGTTAAGCAAAAAAAAGTCTGTATAAATTTTGTTAGTAAACTGAAATATTATTAAAAGATACCGCACTATTGCGGTCCTTACATAAATAATAGGTAGCTTTACGAACAGACTTCTCCTAAACCTATTGTTATTATTGTTATATAGCAGGTAAAAAGGCTGATATAGAGGTGTGCGATTGGTAATTTCAGATAAAATAATAAAAAACAGATAAAATGCACGACATAAATAAGAATATATGACCATAAAATATAATTGATTCGGTGATTGCAGAAACAACCTAAGTTCGAAATTTCGATATTTGGGAAAATGAAAAAGACGTTTCATTTGATAGTGATTTGAAAACAGCAAGATTTGTTTGTTGTATTGACAAATATATGTAATAGTGTTTTATTATCAAAAACAACTCATATGTATTGAAAAAATATTGCTTTTGTTTTGGAGTTAGGTTGTTTTTGCATTGTAATACATTGGATTCTAATACCTCAAGAACTAATTAATATCATCATTTGCAATAATGACTGGCCAAGCCAATATATCCAGTTAGTATTTGTCAATTTCTTCGCTGATGCCTTGAACAAAAGTTGCAGACTATTTTACCATACCCATTTCCTTTGAACTGGGACCAATGTATGTACGTGTGAATACAACTTCCGGACCAACATTTCTTCTAATAAAAATGAGCCCACCACAATTTGAGGTCTATAATATCTTGAGTACTAATTTCATAAATTGTAAATCTGTTTTTAGAAGAAGTTATAATGTTTTCAACATATTGATGTAATGTATACACCCTGTCAACTTTTTTTAATTTTCTTTTTATTATGGAAAAATCTCTATCGCAGGGTAAAAATGAGTGGCCAAGAATTGGAAAAAAATACTTCTCAAATCTTCCAGAATCAACCAAAGCTAAAAGCATATGAGGTACAGTATGGTTTTTCTACCCAGGGCAGTTGTCACAAAACAGTTGCAAACGTGTCACATTTTCAGGAACATTGTTTTCTAATGTAACAATATAGAAAGGAACAAATTTCATATTTTCTTCCCTATACCTTCATGATACACAAAAAATACAGGTTTCTGCATAAAATCGAAGGAGATAACTTGTGTATCGTCCGAATTTTTACAACTGTCTGCTGCTGCTTTTGATGTAGAGTAAAATTTCTTACCACCATGGGTGTGCACCTGCATTTCGGCTGAAGCTACCCACTTAGCTGCATTATTCAACAATTTACTTTTGATTTTATTCTTCAAAATTTCGCGCTGGTTACAGATATCTACCTGAGGCCTACCAAAAGACAAGTTGAAGGTTTCTTTAAATGCCTTGTTATAATATTCATATTTTACCCTGGTTTTGGGATTTTTTTTTCAAAAATAGAGAGTACATAAGCTTGACATTAAATTCTTCATCTAGGTATTTATACTGACATAATAAAAATTTTTTAAAGAAAATGATTCAATGTGCTGCTTTATGGCTGTAATTTACGATGCTTCCATGGAGTTTGCACAACTTTTTTTGCCGCGATTATCAATGGGTAGTTTGGCTTGTCATAATAGATTACGTAGACGTTTAACTCATTCATCACTTATGGCGAAAATAGCCAAAATGCAGATTTACAAATTACCTTTCTTGTATTCTTAAGAAGAACATGATACTTAAAGGACTATTTTCTACTGTTATGTTCATCGTCTGAACATGAACGTCAGAGCTTAATTTTTTCAGCACTTTTCAGGTCTTGTAAAAAATTTCTTGATCATTTTTGGCCGACATATTATAGAAACGTTTGAACGCCTCACATTTTTTTTCAGGTCGTAGTTTATCAAGGTATTTCGACTCACACCGACATGTTTTCATAAGTTTTTTTCTCAGGTACCACATTACTTTTGTAATTTTTATATGCCGCACCTATCACTCTAGCTTTCTTTATTCGGTTTCTTTCATATTCTTCATTATCCGCATTACTTCACATTCATTTTCCTCATCCATTATTTTTACCATCCACTATTACTACTCACTTCTCTAAAAAAACTACAACAGGAACTTGTATTCGCCGACACCATTTGCTTTTTGATATGGAACTGAATGACATTCTGTCGTGTCGAGCTTGTTATGCAAACTGTTGCCAACAGCTCAGAGCATAAACAACTAACAAACATTATCTTTATAATTTTTCAGAAACAACCTTAGTCCAGTACTTGAGTTGTTTATGCTCTCAATGGATATTTTTAATTAAAACGATTTTACATTGTATAGCCAGGACTTGAGTTATTTATGCGCTCAAACATGGTTTAAAAAATAAGGAACAAAATGGAGGTGAAAGGTTAAATTTCGTGATTTTGAATTTCGGTTGTTTGCAATCACCGATCAATTAAAAGAAAACTGGAATCAGAAAAAGTATGAAGGCTGAAATTAAAAATTTACATATACATACAATAAAAATTCGTCACAGTGTGTAATATATGGTGTTCTGATGTTTTGTAGAAAACCACGTCAGTGTTTTTACATCAAAGGTTCCAACCCACTTCAGGACCTAATGAAATAATTATTGGTTCTATTGTTTGATCAATGATATTGCCAATCTTTCACATTCTTGATTCCTCTTTCATCACATGATACGGTGGTAGTCGAAGTATAGTAACACCACATTTTTTGTCATATCGTCAAAGACAAATTTGTAAAACGTTATTTATTTAAATTTACTATAGTTAACAGTTGTTTCATTGCCATATGTTCCTCAAAATCTACTGGTTTTTCTCAAAGCTGCTGCAATTGCAGCTTTTCACCAAGAACTAATTGGTACTTTTTTTTCAATTTTTCTCGAGTGGTAGTAGCTAGCATTGCCCATTATTATTAATATTGAGCCGCGCGGAAAAAGTTCCAATATTTTTGTCCAAAATAATAATCCTCAAAAAGATTTGCATTCATATCTTCGTGGTAATAAACAATACCATATGATTCGAATTCTAATAAACCATAAACCATCTTTTACAAAACCATCAACACTACCAATAAGGGTTGTAATTAATAGACATCCTTCTCCCAATAGTGGTTTAATTCATATCGACCAACCTTCTAGATAAACTAGATTAGCATTTTTAATGTTTTTTATGCTGTCACATCTTTCCAACCGTATGCCCTTATTAAGCCATATATCACCCAAATAATGAATATTTTTATTTTCACTCTCTAACTCTTGTGTTAATCTTAACTAGCTTCTCCAAAAAAGTTTATATTTTTGGATTAAAAGCAATTTTCTGTTTTATTTCTCCCAACCAAATGCCATTTCTTTCGGCGTTTTCCATATTTGTCTCCACTTATTTTAATCTTCTTTAAGTACACTTGGCTGACGGGTAATAGCACTGACCACCAAAGGGATACACTTATCACTGACTATGTCTGTCTTGGTTAGTCTGCTTTAGACTAGCCTGGTTTGCTATTATTATTTGTCTTTTCCATTACGAGAACATAACAAATTCGAAACCGGTCTATGTCTGGTGAGGAATTGACAAATGATCTTAGCTACCAAACAAGACTTTGCAGGTTTAATTCAACGCATGTCAGGACTATTGTCCGATGAGTAATTGTTTCCTGTAAATCTCATTCAGTATATAGTTTAGCCCACCAGGGTTAAAGGTCGCAGCTCTTGGTACCTGCTTTACAGGTCGCTATCAGCACTAGGACATCAGTAGAGTTGGCAAAAATGCGTCGCAGGATATAAGCGTGCACATCATAATAAGTGTAATAAATGAAATTAACCAGTAATAAAAGCAATAAACTGTTACAATTTATAACAATGTATGCACAACTTACCCTCTTAACTAGCTGGGTTATAACAAACTGGAAAAGATCTGTAAAAACTTTGCAGCATCATGTATGCTACGAAATGCGCGAAGACGTTTAGGAGATTTAAGAAACACTTTTTTGTACTTGCTATTAATGCATATACTTCTGGAAAAGCTTGTCGAATAGTTTCTGCCACAAGGTGTAAAGCATGCACTTTACACGTAACATGTACCATAGGTTGGTACGTGTTACGTGTAAAGTGCATGCTTTACAGGTCGCGTGTTCTTGAAGAGAACGGCCTACCAAACGCATTGTCTCCAGCACCACCCGTGTAATTGTTTGCTAGTACACTCAGTTAGTCTTTTGTTAGCTAGTAACAGTGGAAATGTCAGTTTAAGAGGGTCCAGTGCACGTGCTATAAAACTTAAAATACATTTTTTTTTTACAATCTGTTGTTTCGTCAACACATAACCACAGCTGTGTATTTTTTAGTACGCATTGACCTTATTTACAATGTCTTCGCTTACAGTTGGTACATAGTTACGCAACGTTGTGCGACTTGGTAATGACCTTGAGAATATATTTATTCCAGACCTCGTGAAATGGTTGTTTATCGAGTATATGCAGCGGAACATCACAGGCAATCAGCATTAGGAGTAAATCGAACATAAACTGTCTTGTCGAGGGCACGCCATTTGTTTTAGTTTTATGTTGCACAGAATTTACGTGACGTTTACAATCACGTTTGTCCCAATACATCAGGTCTGTCTCGCACACCTTACAAATTATTATATCACCATTGTAGAATAAATCCGGAAATTCACGCCTTACAATTCGTAGACACGCTTTCCCTACTCCAAACCCCACCGCGGACGTAAAGTCAATTTTTATTTTCAAAATAAAAAATTATAATTTTGAGCAGGTTTTTTGGAAATTTTCCTGTGTACATACAATCACCCACACCCACTCTGTAAACTGACTTTTTTTAATTATTAAAATTTTGTAAAAAATGACATGAGCTGTCACAACACCGACAACCAGGAACGCCCAGCCGTACTAGGACGGTATTGTCATCCTGGCTGGATACAATTTTTTGTCAACTTTGTCCCTCATGTTATATTGTTTGTTTGTTTTTATATATTTATTTATGAAATAAATAAAATAAAAAGTAGCCTTAATTACAAATGTATATAAAATATGAAACAAAGCTGATTAAATTGGAATTGGGAATTCACTGATAAATTTGTTCACTTTGACATTGTATGGCCGTTTCTTACCATTGAACAGGTCTGACATACTTTATTATGAAATTATTAATAAGAATAAAATAGAACAAATCAAATTATCAAAAACACAACGAAGAGAATTAAATTACGTTGTACACACCACGTGGCATAACAATAGATTAAAATCAAATGTTAGTCTTTGCTAAACAGTAAACAAGTCACGCTTACTTATTTGGAGATTTCTCTACCTGGCACCGCCCATCACTTGCGGACCGATTGGCCAACTCTAGACATCAGTGATGTCTGACGGGTCGTAGCACTGACTACGAGAGGGATACATTTATCACTCACTATGTCTAAACTTAAATTATTTTTGAGTTTTTGGTTGATATATACTTTAGGATGGATTTGAAGAGCAATTATTTTATCAGACCCTTACTAATACAGAGAATATGTTATAAATAAGGCAAAACATCCTGTCACAAAATAGTTATCCCCAAAATCTCATTAATAAAATTTTTAACAAACGCATACACAAATTTTACAGCCAAACTTCACCAATGTACAACAAAAATACTAATTCAAATGAAGAATGTATCTATTTTTTCCATTTAAAAAATCTTTCTTTTGACAAAAACCCTATCTTTATACCTCTTTTTTGACCTTTACATCTTACTCTTCTTACTTAAACTTTAATTATAATTTTACCACACCTTGATTTATTTTAAACACCTGGTTCACCCCTTAAACATTAATTTAAACCTAAAACTACACTAACTTTGTTAATTTAAATAGCGTAACTCTACTTTAAAATTGTAGGCCTTCTACCTTCAAAAATAAGTTTAATCTGTGTGTATTTACGTCCAGAAAGATCTCTGTACGTCATCGCTTACGTTTTCTTTAAAGACAAACAAAACTATTAATAAAAGAAAAATTTAATTCCAAACCATAAATTAAAATTTTTTCAAAAACATATATGTCATTTTAATTACTACAAATCTTATTATTCTAACTAAACTATGTTTTCATAGGTCATCTTTTTATGTTTATAAAACCTGATATAAATGTTTGAAAAAAGGACCCCCTCTGAAAAGCCACTAAATAAAATATAAAAAAAAATTATTTTTAATTTTCACTCAAGCCTAAAACTCAAGAAAACGTAAAAAATTCTAAATATAAAATATAATTATTATATTTTTTATTCCTGGTAGATGCACCACGTTGTGGTGACTTTACTCTAACTTTTCTTTCGCAGGAATCGGTATATGGTCGATTTTCCAACCCCCGTCGTGTTTAAATACATCTCAGTTACACTATCAACACTACATGTCGAATTCTGGTGTTTAAGAGCGTATGTATGTTAAGGATAATAATCTTTTCGTTGACTGATATTGCACATCTGCTTCCCCGTCTCACAGGAGAGAAAACTGAAGTACATTTTCGCTATCAAAATGTTCTAACAGACAACTGAAGATCAGTCGCAAGGTTCACAAATTTATATTAAATTACAGATAAATTTAATTTGAGAATAATGATAACCCATTAAGTTTTCTTCTAGATTAGATTAGATTGCGAGTGGATCGTTAAAGCCCCCCTTATCTTTTGTGATAACCGTTATTTTATGTCTTTGTGTACACATCAATTTCTAGGCTTCTAAAGAGGCATACAACTTTCATGGGGGCTGTGGTTCTCACGCAAGGCTATCAACAATCTCATTTCCTTCTAATTCTTCATGCCATTGGCACCCACATCAAGGTAACCTTGTTATTTATTCTTTACCAGTTGCTTTACTGTTTGTAGGTATTCCTAGATTATGTTAGCCTTATAAATAAAGGAACTTAAAGCTCTAAGTGCTGCCTAGCTGTCTGAGATGATTCTCAAGAGCAGATATTGATGATGTGAATTTCCACCCAAAAAATGGTGGGAGTTCGGCCTAATTCTTTTGAGAGTCTACATTTGAGCCCATATATTCGTTCCTGAATCTTTGATACCTCTGATACATTTTCAAATTTGGCTCGTCCAGAGCTCCATATTTGGCGATCAGTTATTATCACTTCATTTATTTGCTCCTTTTCGAGCCATACTTGTGGCAGTGCGTTTAGTTATTGAGACTAACTGAAAATCATTCAGAATATCTAATCAGATATCCAACCAGATCTCCTGATTTTCCTTATAAATTTGAGTGCTGAGGGCTGCTTCCTCTTGTTACATGCATGTATAAAGGGAGCAGATCAAGCAAGGCTTCTATTGCTGCTATTGGACAGGTTCTCATTGCTTCTGTGATTGACAAACATTCCAACCGTTACACTTTTAGCAACTCGTTTTGTGTGGTCTAATTTTCTATTTTTCTCACTACTAGTGATGCATCGGTGACAATGGGTGACTAAGTTTTTTTTTAGTTCCAGGTGTTATAAAATTATTGTTGATAAAATCCGTAATTGGAAAACGGGATTAATCATTAAATGACTTCATTTATAGAAATTATAAATGCTTAATAAGGAAAAATGAATATTAATAAGATATAACACAATATCAAAAGAGATTTCTTATTGTAGGTAATATTTCAGAATTTCAATGTGATTTATATATAATGAGGATATAATTTATTATTTACAATATAATAAGGAAAAAGTTTAATTTTAACCTCAAGTTGTTTATATTTTATTAGGTATAGAAAATATTTGAAAAAAAAAAAATACGCCTATGGAATGGATGTCACATGATTTATTATTCTTTTTCAATAAGAAATAGACTATAATCAATTCGACAATTGACACATACTTACAGTCACTGTAAAATAAATCATCAATTCAATAAAATTCTTACAACATTTTTTTCGAAAAAATGCTCGAACGCTTCAAACAATGTTTTTTAAATGCTACTTTCTGAGACGTCTTGATTTTTTTAGGGCCATATTTGTCAAAGTTATCATCTCACCGATATTTTTTTAAATGATAATCTATATTTCCGATTGCGTCTTTTGACAGAGCGTATTTTTAAATTTAGTATCACTGAATAACGTGTATGGGCAAAAATTGATTGACTGAGGTGGATCACAACTCTAGCCAATCCGCTCGCCAGATTTAAGTCCCCTAGATATTCATACATTGAGATATCTGTCGATTGTGTATGCAAATATTGTATTATTTAGTAGTACATTTTAAATGTAATTTATTAAAACTGTATTTTTATAGGACACAATTTTAATTTTATGACTTTAAATACATACATATTTACCAACGTTTTTTTTATTTTACATGGAAACTTAACTGAAAGGCACCTAATTTAGATATAATGACAAAAGGAAGTCTTAATTCTCCGTTATTTTTCTATAAAGTTGTAGTTCCATATTCGGTATCATCACTTTTCTTTTGTATTATACATCCTACAATTAATTTTCAATAAAAATGCCAACTTTCAGCATTAAAAAGGCCAAAAACCAAAAATTTATTAGTAACATTATCAACTGTTTCGATATTATCTGTATGTTTGATAATATTGAAGTTTCAAATACTAATACAAAAACTCACCTGGCTGTCTAAGGTGGCTGTGGGGGTCCAAAGAGGCCTTCGTCATCCCAGATAGCGTGTTTGTGCCATACCCTGGAACAAAAACACAGAACAGTTATCAAGTGAAATGACGTGTGTATTGCGAAACACAATAGTAGAATCCTATATTCGCTCCACTAGCTTTTGTTTCCACGGCTCACTTCAACCGTGTTTGGCAGCCACTGGCGTGGAAACCGACAAGAGAATCCTTTCCGCAGCCTGCTGGAATTTGCTCTCTTTCACCCTGGCTGGCTTATTTTACCTCGACTTCGAATACAAATAATGGGTGTTTGATTTAGCACGTATAATACACCGATGACTGATTCCGTGCTTTTCAAACCTACAGCGTAGATGCATATTCTTTCATATCTTATTTTTACTGGAAACCAAATGTCCAACTAAATTTTATTTGGACATTTGGACATTTGATTTTTTTTCGTGATCAAATTAATAAAATTTTTATTAATTTGATCACGAAAAAAAAATGTTTACAGTGTCGAAAAAAACATAAAGAAATTCATTCCATCACAACCAGAACTCATATCGGTATTAAAACAAATTGAAATGCCAGTATAACTATAGAAATTTCCTATAGACGTTATACAGAGTGTTTACTAAGAACTGTGGAAACGGTTTGGTAAGTGACGCACATTCCAAATTAATTTTAAATTGCGACTATCTGTTTTATGATTGTTGTCAAATGCATGTTGGTAAACACTAGACTATGGTGTATGTTCTACCATATTTAACATAAGCTATATACTCCAATCATTTGAATTTCTAGTTTGTCCAACATAGTTTTGATTACAGTCCTTACAGCTAATTTCGTAAATCTCCGACTTTCCGTTTGTTTGAAATTTGTCTTTTGGATTGCCTAAAAGTTGTAGTTTATTTCCCGATGAATGAACCACTGTCATACCTATATCTTTAAAAATCTTACCAACACTACGGGTGAATCGAGCATCGTATGGAATCGATACAAATTTCGGATTTTCTCTTACATTCTGAAAGTCAAAGAATTTCGAAGTGTCTCTTTAAATTTACTTTTCCTAATTATTTTATCAAATAAACTTACTAAATATTCCTAACTCACAGCTATATCCCTAATCAATGCCCTTTCTTTTTCAAACCTCTCCTTATTGAAGCGGGAGCTTAATACACGATGAACTAGAAAATTAAATGTGTGTGGAGCAAAAAGGTAAGAGGTCTTAGGGATATATCTGGTATATTTTCAGTATATTTCAAATTACAACTTATTTTCACTATTTCTGATTATTAATATATCTAGAAATGATAGTTGTCCACAGTTTTCAATTTCATATGTGAATTTCACTGATAAAAAACGACTGTTTAATTAGAAACAAAGTTGTTAATATCAGTGACTTTTCCATCAAACACTGCAAACATCATCCACATTCCTATGCCAAACACTAAGGAAATACTCGAATCCTTTTTTGTTTCTATTTCGAATCTGGTCATGAAGAGACTGGCAACGAATGGTGACAAAGAGTTACTCATTGTTGTCCCTTCATGTTGTTCAAAGATATTTTTCATCTTAAGTCGGCGACCTAATTGCTGAAACAATAGGACGCTCCGACTCTCCTGGTTAATATATCTTAGGTAATCAGTACAATCTAGGTACACTTGGATTAGATACATGTAACTTCCATTTTAAAGTTGGAGTAATAAGGTTGTTACAGGATTTAAATACATTTTATACTTCAGTAAGCATTTTTGGTAATGGACTCCTAGAAAGTTTTTATATAAGGACTATTACTAATCAGGTTATCTACCTATCTTAATAGTTCTTTTTATCTAAAATAATAACTTTATTACTTTCATCAGCTTTGAGTTAAAAGTAAAACTAAATAAAACTACGTCGGTGTTAACTTCACATAAAAAAATTTCAACCCACTTCAGGAGGAAGAAGAAATAAGTTGAAATTTTACAAAACATTTATTTTCTCGAAATGTGGTAAGTCATAGTAATAAAGGTATTTATTGTTTGTCTGCGGCAAATATTAAATTAGGTACCTTTTTTTACAACTATAGACATCTAGCGAATTAATACAACAGTTGTTTCAGATATCTACATTACATCTTGCTGCTTTTCTTTAAATGTAGCTATGTGAAACCGGGTTTGCCTCTACAGGAAAAACCGACCATAGTGGCAACTGCTTCTGCATTTCTGTATTGATTAGTAATTTTTATTATTTCATTATTGTATTTTTTTTGTATTTTATAATGTATTTTTTTGTCATGTATATTCATTACATAACAATATTTCACGTGTGACACCTGATCATTTGGTCATTTATGGTCAATAAAATTATTATTATTTATTTTTTTACGGTTGCCTGACGCTGGACAGTCCTCCCGTGGCCTCCGACGCCTCACGGGAGTAGCGCCAGCACATTAACCTCAGCCACTCCCCACATCCCGCAGGGTTAGTGACTGTAGGTTCCGGAATCGTGTGCCCTAAGCAGACGGAGAGAACCAAGAATGACCGCCTTCTGCATTTGGCATGCCAGCCACTCGGCTGATTTTTGGCAGGCCGGTATGATCTTTAGTTCCGAGAGCAGCGTAGGCTTTATCCCTCCGAGTACACCGATTATAAGGACGACCATTTTTACTGAGTAGCCTGGATACAGCACTTGGAGCTCGTACCGGAGATCGCGATATTTTGTCCGTTTCTCCTCCTCCTTCAAGGTGATGTTTTTCTCTGCAGGTGCCGAGAACTCGATGACATACATCACCTTGAGTTGATGGTCGAGGAGGACTATGTCAGGCTTGTTGGCTTGGACTAGCCTGACAGTCGGGAACGAGTAGTTCCAGTAAATCCGGCATTTCTCGTTCTCGACAACGGACTCAATATCTCCGGGGACGTAAGGCAGCACTGGTGTCTGGTCTACCCCATACGAGTGCCTTAGATGGTAGTATAGCACTCATAAAGCCGCGTTATGTCGGTGGATGTAGGTCGAAATCGCATATATGGGGCATGCAGAAAGTAAGTGCATGAGCGATTTCGGCGCCTGATGGCAGGTCCTGCAGTTGATATCAGGAACCTCTACACGCCACACGCGGCTGCGGTAGACCAAGGTGTTGATAACACCATCCTGGCAGGCTATAATGAATCCCTCGGTCTCTGACTTAAGCCCAGCTGACCTTAGAAAGGCGAATGTCAGCCTGGTCGATAAACCCAGTGTTTCTATGTTCTTATAGAACACACCATGCTGGGGTTTCTCGACATGCTGCCGAAACAGATTTTCCTGTTCGGCAGCTCTGATTCGGGCTTTCAGACGATTTGGCTGAAGTTCGGTGACTGACTCAGCATCAGCACCTCGCCGGCCTCCTCGCCCGATGTCAAATGTGAGACCGAGTTCATCTGAGGCTCTTTTTGCTGCCTTGAACAATCCTGCTCCCACTCCTAGAGTTTTGTGATGTTTCACAAACTGCAAGAGGGGATCTGAGCTCCTGAGGATGTTACATGCCATACTCAGTACTACTCTGCCATGCGTGCACTCCAGGCTCAAGAGTCCTCGGCCCCCCCGTTGACGTGGGAGGTACACACGAGGAACGGATGATCTAGGATGAAAACTTCTGTGAATATTCATCATCTTGCGGGTATCTCTGCTAATTGGCCTACCTACTTTACTACTCGAAGGGTAGAGCAAATGGAAGCAAGCATAGTTGCAGAAACTTTTCTTCCCCGAAAGTTCGGAAATTCGGAGGGGTTGTACTCAGAGAGTCATTGTTAATCTTGGATGTGCCTTTGTTGATACCCAGATATTATAGGTTTCACTCCAGATGTCTTAGGATGTTCGTCTGGAGTACGCATCTTCAGGAATTCCCGCATGTCCTCTCGAGGTGGACGACCACATTCACCGAACCTAATGCCGATTCTTGAACTAAGAGCGTTTTTAGTTCACGCCCCGGAGGATAAAGTTAAGGTATCCATATAAAATAAATGGGTGACCTTATGCCCGGTCGCTGGGTGGCCCAATTGATATCCGCGGTTTGGCGGACAACAGCAACGGCAGCAGTGAGATGCAGAAGAGGAGAGGACCAGGGAGTCACCCTGAAACTCCTCTCTAAATGCACCTGCTCTATTTATTATTATTATTATTATTGTTATTACTAAAGTTGCACAATATGTTCGGGACTTAATAGCCAAATGATACAAAAAAAATTATTTACGCTAATGAATATACAATAGTTAGTAATTACTAAATATTTAATCATTATGAAAAATAAAGTGACATTTGACTGTTAAATTGGTAGATTTTTTATTCTATTATAATCAAAATATCTGATGTGGCCAGCACATAATTTTCTTATAGCGCATATCGTCCAGATCTAAAAAAATCATTTTACTGGCTTCCTGTCAGTGGTTTTCCTTTAGTGTTTCTCATTTTTTTTTGAATTTTGTACAGAGAATGAATTTGACGCGGGTTTAATTACATTACAGTAAAAAACAATATGACTTAACGGGTACGCCCGCATAAAGAAAAAAATTGCACGGTGGAAAATGCAAAAATTGCAAATGGCAGAAAGATGCAAACCGTGGACACGTGTTTCTGACTAATTGGTCTTCATCAGCACGGTGTAGCTGAGTTAAATTGGTGGACAAAACTCAAAAAAGACACTAAAGGAAAACCACTGACAGGGAGCCAGTCGCACATTTGTGGCCTCCACTTGGATGGCTCTGTATTAGAGCGTCGTCCAAGCATCGCACACGTGGGCAACTATAGCTACCTGCGTGAAGTGAATTCTATAACGCTTAGTTTTTTTATTTGCATTTTTTATATGTTATATTATTGTGGAGTGTATAATTTAATTTAACTTTTTTTTATATTGTGTTAAACAAAAAACTTCAGAATATACGTACTATACATATCACTTGTATTGACGAATTCTATCCAATTGTAAATGTTGGCATAAAGAATTAATGAATAAACTCAACTAAACCTTTTATTATTTTTATTTATCTCAAATGACAAAATTATAAACAAATTTCCTGTAGGTATAACAATAAAAATTAATAGTTTAAAATTCTTTATGAACATTACACGTTAGAATATCAAGTAGGTACTTAACAAACAGTCAGTTCCTGGCCGTAGACGGAATTTAAGTGAGTACAGACCGAAGTCACAGATTGTCATTTTTATAGATAATAATGAGTGATTTCCACAATTTCAGTAATTAGAATTAATTATTAAAACTACTCAACAATATTTGTGGAAGGAAACTATTGTCTTTGTAGATTTAGCATGATAAATTGACCTTAAACAGGTTTGGCTGTCGGAAACACTCGAGTACATAGCAATTTCATACTGTTACGAATAATATTATGCACTATATTTAACAAAACGGTTATACAAAAATAAGTTAAAATTAATAGCCGATTTGTAAAAGAACGAACGATCCGACTGAAAATGTGTAAATCAGTCTCAAAGTAACAAAAAGTAATACCTACAGATTTAAAAGGAAAATAGGAGAATTCATCGAAGCATGTTAGAGATAGGACAGAGAGTCGGAAAAGGACATTCGCTCCGGGAGTCCGGGAAGGAAGGACTTCTTCCTGTTCCGGGAACCCAATCAGACTTCTGAAGAATAATTGATAACAACTACATATATACCTACGTCGCTTTTGGTACTTTTGCATCATAAAGAACTGACACATATATTCAATTTTAAATGAATTGTGTTAATGAAATGTATTATTGTAATCATAAAAGCTGATAACACTCGAATTCCATTAAATCTGGCATCGATCCGCTAGCCGTAGTTGTGACGCTGAATGAAAGTGTCAATCATATTGTTAAGATAATTTTAACTTGGCGTTATGCGTATGGTGTCTCCCCCAGTGCCTTATGCCAAGTGGTCTTTTGATTCTCCCTTCTAATATTATAAAGCGACGAGTTACACAACAGAAAATCATAAACTAGATGATATATTCACAGTTTCACATTTTCCAACTCAGTTTTCCGATGTTTCAAAGTTTACTGTGTTTTCATACGCAATTCAATTGTTATTCTCCACAGAAATTTAGTAAGCTGTGATTGTAACACGGATTGATCAAAGGCGACATAGCCCTAGGCATACTTGATTTCCCTTTGATGTTTTATTGTCATTTGGTGCCTACACTGTTAGATACTCTTTCGGTATTTGCACAAACGAGCGGAAACAAACATCTATGTCCATTTATTTATCAAATCTAGTAAACTGCAGTTTTTAGATAACTATGTGAAAAAATTCATGAACGTATTTTATGTCACACTTATATATAGGTACATACACTATTAATTTACATTGTCAAGTATGATAATTAAATCACAGGGTGTAGAAAACTTACACATACTAAAAAATAAACAAGTTTTTGAGCTTAAACCGTTTCTTCGGATTAGTTAAAATTCATATCACTTTCAGGGATTATTTTAATAAAAATAAATAAGAAACGATTATCGAAGCAACGATGAACGATGGTAATTTAATAAACAGTTTGAGTAAATTTTTTTTACAAAATTGTGAGCGAGTTAATATATACAGTGTGGAAATTAAGTAACGCATAAATTCAGTAATTCCGTTGATATTAATTTTTTTGGAAAAAAATCTCGACGGGGTATAGCGATTTTAACTTCGGCAATATTTTCAGTCTAATTTCAGTTTCTTATGTCATTTATTTTTTAAGTTATGACGTCATCGACTTTTTTTTTAAATGACAACCTATATTTTTTATTATTGATTGTGGTAGTAGATTTTATTCTGGTTCCGACCGTATAAAATATTCAATATGTTATTATTTAAAAAAATCGAGAAAAACAGTCTTAAAGTTCAAATAATAAAAATTCATTAAATTGGGTAAATTTATCTAGTTGCCAGTGTATCACATTAGTTACTGTCAGATTTAAATAATTTGTAAATGTCGCAATAGAATAAGTGTTATTATTTTGCTTTTTTCTAAATTAGAAAAACTATTTTATTAATAAGAATAGTACAGTTGAGCGACAAACAGAGAATTGAAGTGTTAATAATGATTGGTTATGGCGACAGAGCTAGAACACATCAAGAAGTGTGTCATCTTTTTAGAGAAAAAATACCCGGATCAGCCCATAAATCAATCAACAATTAGTAGGATTAAAAAAAAATTTCGGGAACATGGCGTTGTAAAGAATATTCCAAAAACTAGACGTCCGGCGACATTAAATGAAGATGCACAACTTGATGTGCTACTAGAAATTGAAAACAATCCACATTCAACTAGTAGAAGCATTGCTTTGAACCACAATATAAGCCACACTACAGTTCTAAAACTTTTGAAAGTTCAAAAATTCCACCCATTAAGGTGCACTTGGTTCATGAGTTGACAGAAGATGACTTTGATCGTAGGCAAGAGTTTTGCGAACAAATGATGGAAATTTGCAACCGCGATCCAATGTTTTTCCAGCGTGTTTTTTTTTCGGATGAAGCAACATTTTGTTTTAATGGCCATGTCAATAGACAGAATTGTAGATATTGGGCTAGGGACAATTCCCATTGGATGTAGGAAAGTCATACCCAATATCCACAGAAAGTTAATGTTTGGGCAGGAATTATTGATGACAGAATTATAGGTCCATTCTTTTTGAAAACAATTTGACTGGAGATAGATACCTGCAATTTTTACAGTTGGAATTGATGCCTGCATTAGCTGCATTATTCCCCAATGCAAATAACCCTGACCTACCAAATAATACCATTTGGTTACAACAAGATGGCGCTCCGCCTCATTACGCAATTATTGTGCGACGCTACTTGGACCAAGTTCTCCCAGCAAGATGGATAGGGAGTAGAGGTCAGATATAATGGCCGCCTAGGTCTCTGATCTAACGCCATTAGACTCTTTATGGGGTACTTAAAAAGTAAAGTATACAACAATCACCCAATAATTTAGACGATCTCAGGCAAAGAATTCAACATGAGATTAGGTTAATATCGCCTCAAACTATTCAGAATGTGAGAAATGAATTTTATAATCGTCTTGGGTATTGTCAAATGATACAGGGTCGTCAATTTGAACATTTAGTGTAAATGTAATTTAACAACTGTTATTTCTGTGCTTACTTTTGTGTTTGATGATATTGTTAGATTTTTTCTGGTTAAGCAAAATTTAGTTTCTTTTTATACTAATGTTTGCCTCACAAAGTTATCGTTATTACTAACTTTGAATTGAGCAGATAATAAATTTCTAGTTCGATTTTTCAACTATTTGTGTAATTTCAAAATAAAAACGAATGTGCCGTCGATAACTTTCCGTCAAACTTAGACAACTAGATAAATTACCCAATTTAATGAATTTTTATTATTTGAACTTTAAGACTGTTTTTCTCGATTTTTTCAAATAATAACATATTGAAAATTTTATACGGTCGGTACCAAAATAAAATCTACTACCAAAAATCAGTAATAAAAAATATAGGTTGTGATTTAAAAAAAAGTCGATGACGTCATAACTTAAAAAATAAATGACATAAGAAACTGAAATTAGACTGAAAATATTTGCCGAAGTTAAAATCGCTATACCCCTTCGAGATTTTTTCCAAAAAATTAATATCAACGGAATTACTGAATTTATGCATTACTTAATTTCCACACTTTATACATAAAATACGGCGCATCATCATTTATTTAAATGGAAACCTAGTATATGGGATGTCATTTCTGATCCTTAGCTGATTAGTAATTCATTTGCTGACTATTTTCAACAATCGTACTCTATTCCGGAAAATATTGGTGATGGCACTTTAATAAGTCTTGTTTAAATATTCCACAAGTTACAGAAGATGAAGTTTTTAATACGATAAAAAGTTAAAGCCAAAACCAACTAATGGTCCTGACAACATTCCATCTTTCGTAGTACGTGACTGTGCTGTAGTATTTGCAAAACCGTTATGTATACTTTTAATTTGTCTCTCCAATCATCAACATTCCCATAATGTTGGAAACTATCCAAAATCATACCTGTCTTTAAGAAAGGAGATAGAACCTCTAATAAGTAATTATAGACCCATCGTAATTTTTAAATAATTTTGCTAAAGTCCTTGAAATGTTATTGTACGAACAAATATTTTCACGCGTAAAATATCAAATCACGGATCTCCAACATGGCATTTATAAGGGTCGATCTACAGTTACTAATTTATTTTGTTTAACAGAATACTTATCTTCATGCGATTAATGATGGCAGTCAAGTTAATATTATGTATACGGATTTCTCCAAAGCTTTTGACAGACTAGACCACAGTATTCTTCTACAAAATTACATATTTTTGAATTTTCAAACCACCTTATTAATTACTTCTCATCTTACCTTGAGAATATGTTTTATACTGTGGCCGTAAGTATGTCGAAGTATTACCAACCTCTGGTGTCCCACAGTCATCGAATTTAGGACCACTTTTATTTAATATTTTTGTCAATAACATTGTCATTGACATTACTGTTATCTTCTATGCTGACGATTTAAACTATTTTGTAGAATTTCATATCTTGATGATTGTCTAGCATTACAAAATAAATTTAGAGTAATTGATAACTGGTGCACCAAAAACAAATTGTTTCTGAATCCTTCAAAGTGTAATGTTTTATCAGTAACAACTAAATACAATACTATTACATATTATTATGGACTTGAAAATAATTTGCTCAAGGCCAAAGACATTCACTGCTAGTGTTTGACGAAAAACCTGTCATTTACAAGTCATATTAGTCAAGCAATTAATAAATATTATAAATCTCTAGGATTTATTATTAAAAATACTATTTACTTCAGGAATGTCTCTATCTCAAACTACTCTACATTTCTGTTGTAAGTTCAAATTTAGAATACGTCTCATATGGGCCCATATTACAAGGCATATATAGAAAGCTTAGAAAATATTCAACGTGGTTTTCTAAAGTATTCTACATTTAAAATTGATGGGTCATATCCACCTATCTCTCAATCTGTACTTCTTTCTAGGTTCTCGATGTATCATTAGAAGACCGCCGTAAAGTTCTTACTTAATTTTTCTTTACAGATTGTTACATAATCTCACTGACAGCACTTACATACTTAATATGATTACCATTTCATACTCACAGAACAGCTTCACGTCAAACACATTTATTTAAACTAGGAACGCCTAGGACAAACATAAAAAATTTTCCACTTCATGTTATGTGTACCGCTATATATACATAATCATATTGATATTTTCAACTGTAATATTGCTTCTCTAAAATCATGTATCTTTAATTATTCATACATCTTTTTGTAATACTGTGTGTACGTTAAATTCTGTTTATTTTATATCTATGTATGTATATGTATATTGCACTGCATTTATGTGTGCGCATATGCGTATATGTACATCTTGTATGTTGATGTATTTTTTGTAATAGTTTTAAATATTTTTTCTATTTTGTAATCTTTTCTGCCTATTCTGTAATTGGGTCCTAGGATCTGTTGAATAGTGTATTAAATAAATAAAAATAAATAAATAAATACGGACATTTTTAGAATTGAAATTGAAAATACTGTTACGCCACTGGACGTGTTAGATGAGACGTGTGAATGGATGTATAAATACGACGCACGGTGGGCCGAGAATCAATCTTAAGTTGAACGTGAACGAGTAAAGAATAAATAAGAGACTTATAAGTGTTCAAGTGTGATTATAGTTAAGACAGTAATTAATCTATTGTTAATTGTTAATTAGTAAATAAAGTAGTGAGTAAATGTTCACCGGACTTTCAATCGACGAATCTACGAGTATAGGTGTTTGTTGGATAGCAAACATGTACAATTTAGTGCCGGAAGTGATTGGAAAGAGAAATTTCTGGAATATTCGAAAAGATTCTACAGTTTCTCTCAGGAATTAGGGGTGACACGAAGAATTAAACTACTGGACAGTGTCTGGAGAACTATTTCTGGACTGAATAGTACTTTAAAGCGGATTTTCGAGAAGCTTCTAGAACATCGATTTACAAATAGCTGCAAATACGCGAGTGCCGCTAGTAATAACGTGTTGTAGACTGAGAAAGGGACTACTAGTGCAATTTCGGAAAAATTCTAGAACATTCTATTTGGAAATTACAGGAGATACGTGAATTGTGTCGACGGGAATGTGTTGTAGACTTAAAAACAAGACTACAAGTACTTTTAGTGACAAATTTTAGAACATTCGATTTGAAAACCACAGGAGATACGTAAACTGTGTTAACGGAAACGTGTTATTGACTCAAAACAAGACTTATTAGTCATAATTTGTAAAAATTCTCGAACATTCCATTGCACAATTAGTGGAGATAAATAAATTTTGTTAACACAAAAGAAGTATAGACTCTAAATAAGACTTTCTAGTGCTGTTTCGAGATTTTTCTGTAATATTCTATTATTAAAGTAGACGTATATCAATATTTTATTTTTTATTATTTTATTAACTTAATAGTTTAATAAACTTTATTTTTACGTGTCGTGAGTTAATGCCAATAACAAGAAGTATGGCAGAGAAAACAAACACAGGACTTGCTAGCAGCGTTGTTGGAACGAATGAACGATCAAAAAAGAAGACAACAGGAAGAAAAAGAAGAACAAGAGAGAATACGACAAGAAGAGAAAGACGAACAAAGGAAAATTATAGAAGATCAAGAAAGAAAAAGACAGGAAGAAAAGGAAGAACAAGAGAGAAGACGACAAGAAGAAAAAGAAGAACAAGAGAGAAGATGACAAGAAGAAAAAAGAAGAACAAGAGAGAATACGACAGGAAGAAAAAGAAGATCAAGAGAGAAGACGACAGGAAGAAAAAAGAAGAACAAGAGAGAAAACGCCAAGAAGAAAAAGAAGACTTGATAAAAATGATCGAAGGCCTAGGAATATGACGACAGGAAGAAAAGGAAGAGCAAAGAAAGAAACGACAGGAAGAATTAAGACAAACTATGGAGGGACAGCATCAAGTCATGCTCTTGGTCACTGAACAATTGATGGAAGATGTACAGGCTGAAGTCATGGAAATTAAAGAAGAAGTCAGTGAATTTAGAGGAAAGTTTGAAGGAGAAATAACTGAAGTTAAGGAAGAACTAGCCCGACTTAAACAACAATTAAGAGAGAAGGGGTGGCCAGTTAGTACTGTCGTCTGGTACTAGGTTACAACCACCTTCCTTCGACGATAAAAAGTTCATGGTCAACATATAAGAGACAATTTCAACGTTCAAATAATTGGAACGATGAGGAAAAAGTAACAGCATTGGTATTAGCACTAAGGGGCCAAGCATTAGACCTGCTCCAAACAATTCCTGCCGCACAGCAACAAAACTTTAGCATTTTGGAGGCAGCGTTAGAAGTAAGATATGGCGACCAACATGTCGCCCAAGTATATCAGGCTCAGCTCAAATCATGCAGACAACGAGGTGGAGAAAGCCTTCAGGAGTTCGAGGCTGCGGTAGAAAGATTAGCCCATCTAGCCTATCCTGATGATTGAGGCTGCCTATAAGGATACCACACAATCAAATCAGAGAATACGAGCTGTGAGTGTGGAGGAAGACAAGCCAGACAACACAACACAAAACCTGATATCTGATCTACACAAGATGATGACCCAACTACTGACAAAATCGAACTCCCAGCAGAGGCAAAACCAACAACAAAGTAGTGGGAGGCCAAATGTAGGCATCCGTTGTTATAAGTGTGGCAAATTGGGCCATATAAGAGGAACTGTCATGAGCTCAACATTCAAGATGTAACGTCCGAAGTACAAAAGACCATGCAACTACTGATAAACTCGAATCACCAGCCGAGACAAAACCAACAGCAAAGTAGTGGGAGACAGAGTGGAGGAGGCATGCGCTGTTTAAGTGTGGCAGAGTGGGCCATATTCAGAGTAACTGTCGTCAGCACAGCTCTGAGAGGGTAAAAGTCGCAGTAATGGAGAAGCCGCAGGAAAACTGGCTAGCTGGTACTTCGGGGAATATAGCAGATGGCCTTTCCAAAAGATCATGTCAGAAAGACTGCAAGCCTTGCCACCGTAAGGAAAAACAGCAAAATGTACAAATGATGAATACCGTTAAGATTGAAGTTCCGGATTATTGGACAAAAGAGTTAAGGGAAGCATAGTGAAACGATAACGAGACTGGTCCTATTCTGATGAAATAGAGAGAAATAGGGACCCGACTCGATTGGAAGGACATTTCAAATAAATCAGTGAGGCTGAAGGCTTTATGGGCACAATGGGACTCCCTACAGTAGAGGATGGACTTCTGAAGAGATCGTGGGAAAGTCCAGATAGGAGGAAAGTTACTCTGAAATTGTTAATCCCCAGGTGTTACGTAGCAGATCTACTTCAGCAAGTGCATAATGGAACGTCTGGCGGACATTGTGGCATTAACAAAACCCTGACAAAAGTAAGAGAACGTTTCTACTGGGTAAATAGTAGTCAAGATGTAGAGGCTTGGTGCCGCCAATGTGAAGTTTGCGCGACAAGAATGGGGCCACAAATAATAAATAAGCAATATAACGCCAGGGCTTCTTTTGAGCGAATTGCAATAACAAGTGACCGTATGAAGGCTCGTTATGATCTTAAGGCTAATTCAGGTACCAGGAGGGAGAGTTGGTTTGGGATATATCCCAATTGTGGGTTATAACCCACAATGAAAGAAAGGCAGGTGTCCGAAGCCTCACCATCCTTGGGAAGGACCATATACTGTCGTCACCAGACTAAACGACGTTGTTATAGAATTCAGTAAAGTCCAAAATCCAAGATGAAGGTGGTGCATATAGAGAGACTAGCCAAGTATATAGGAAATAATGAATTGCCTAATCGAGACGTTCAGGCTTAAGGAGGGGGCAGTGTTACGCCACTGGACTGTGTAGACTGATTAGATGAGACTGGAATTGTATGCGAACGGCCAGAAATATTCTGGAATACTCTAGACCGTGTGAATGGATGTATAAATAAGACACACGGTGGGCCGAGAATCAATCTTAAGTTGAACGTGAACGAGTAAAGAAGAAATAAGAAAGAGAGTTATAAGTGTTCAAGTGTGATTATAGTTAAGACAGTAATTAATCTATTGTTGTTAATTGTTAATTAGTAAATAAAGTAGTGAGTAAGTGTTACCTAGACTTTCAATCAACGAATGTACGAGTATTGGTGTTTGTGTGGATAGCAAACATGTGACAATACAATAAAACGAAAAACAGCATTCTACGAAGGCATAGAAAGGCCACTGAATTGTTTTTATTCCGACTTCAAAGTCGAAATTCCGAGATTAAAGTCGAAATTCTGAGATTATCTAATGTTCGGATTTCTGAGATTAAAATCGGAATTCTGAGACTGATGTCGGAGTTCTGAGTTTAATGTCGGAATTCCGAGATTAATATCAGAATGTCGAAATTCTGACTAATTTTGGAATTCCGTGATTAAAATCGAAATTCCGAGGTTAAAGTCGGAAGAATAAATTCAAAAGTCTGATATTACTGTTGGAATTCTGAGACTAATGTTGGAGTTCTGAGTTTAACGTCGGAATTTCGAGATTAATATCGGAATGTCGAAATTCTTCCTTTGCTCTACAAGACATGATATTTGCTTCACCATAAACATCTAACTTCGACACGATACGTCTTGTGTCCCATTCATTCCAAATTCCGACATTAATCTCTGAAATTCAACATCAATCTCGGAATTCCTATTTTAATCTCGGAATTCCGACTCTAAGTTTGAAATTCCGACTTCAATCTCGAAATTTAGATTTTAAAGTCAGAATAAAAAATTAAATTTTCGGTGGCCCTTCTTCGCCCTCGCAGATTCTACATATAAACAAGGTAAGTATTATTGTTTTGGTTTTCTCACACAGTTTCGTACAAACGCTTTAAGAAAAGAGTATAAATTTAGACATATCAATCGGTTAAAAATCTTATGTTGTCAAAATTGGTTAGAACAAACGAGATGACTGTTAAAATGCATCAAACTTTGTAAATCTCGAAGATTTTTTAAAAAAATTTCGTTCTGTAGCTGTTCTTTAAATATTAATGGGTGGCCAATCCCGACGTTGTTGACAGTTTTTTACAAAACATAATCAAAAAGATTTTTTTGAATATGTATAGTTGGAAGAAATTGTATATTAAAATGACAGATAATGTTTGTTGCGATACGAGTTAATCGTAATTCCATCTACCAGTGTCAATCTTTAAAAAATTGGAAAAATGCTCCATCACAGCGAACTTTAGTAATAAAGGGGTAAGTTCACTATTAATCTGATAAGCAAATTTTACTGTTTTCTGCATACGGTAATATATCATTGAATTCTGTTTTGCGAAATTTAACTGCAGCTTATTTGCACTACATCCTATAAGATCAAATTGCAATTCAGCACAGTCTTCTATACTAGTAATAGGACTAATCAGTTTTAAATCGTCAGCATATAGTAAGGTCTTGCATTGTAAATCGTTGGTAATGTTATTTATAAAGATGTTAAATAAAAAAGGTCCGAGTACGGAGCTTTAGGGAACACCAGATGTTGCGAAAATCTCGTTACACCAGAAACCACGATATTGTAGTTAGCTGTTTATATTCTCGATACGATTCATTAAATTTGAGGAAGGATTCTCTTAGACCAAATGCTAACAGTTTGCGTTGCAAAATACCGTCATCAAGTGTGTCGAAGACTTTGGGGAAAAATCCATATAAAAACATCAACCTAATTTCCTGCATCTAGATTTGCAACTAAGAACGGCCCGCCATAAATCTATAAAGTTACACAAGAAAGGTCTGTAGTTTTCGACAGCACTGTTATCTTTGTTTTCAAATACTGGACAGATTCTAGATATCCTCAAAATTTCAGGAAAAGTGAGTGTTTTAAGACACATATTACAAATAATAGCTAGTGACTTTACTAACAGAATTACACAACCCCTAAGTAAATGAGCAGGGATTCTATCTGGACCAGTTATACATTTTGGTTTACATGTTTTAAATGGTTTTAGTACATCATTTTTATCAGAAAAATGTTTTTACCAACTGTTTTCACCAGAGACACAGAGTTATGTTGTTTTGCACCTTTATCGAATAGGATACTCTAATTTTTGATTAACTTCGCATGTCTCTGACCTGAAGTTAAGTAGGAGGATTTTCCTTTTTCCATTTTCTAACCTCGTCTGTTGTGTGGCTTTTAGATATTCCACAAAATGGTTCTGGTCTGATTAATGATAATCTTGCACTTTGCCTGGCAAGGATATCAGCAGTCTCATTTCCTTCTTTTCCTTCATGTCGTGACACATACATCGAGGTAACCTTGTTGTTCCTTGTCAGTTGCTTTACTATTTGTAAACATTCCCAGATTATGTTAGACTTACAAGTAAAGGAAATTAATAAGTGCTGCCTGGCTGTCTGAGAGGATATACATTCTTACTCCTCTTGTGCTTTTTTCATGCATTTTTAAGCGCAAATTTCTATGGTGTGAATTTCCACCTGAAAGATGGTGGGAGTTTGGCGTAGGGCTTTTGATAGCCTACATCTGGCGCAATATACTCCTACCACTACTATTTCCCCTTCTTTGATCTATCTGTATACCAGATAAGGGATCCGTTTTCAAATGTAGGTCCTTTAGAGCTTTATATTTGGCAATCAGTTATTATTAGTGCTGGCAAAAACCCGAAAAAGTTAATCGATTTCCTCAAAAACTGGTTTCGGATAAAATCAGGTATCCAAATATAGATAAAACCAGTTATTCGGGTAACCGGATATTCGAATAATCAGTTACTCGGATATCGCTTTCCGAATAACCGATTATTTGGATATCAAAAAAACGGTTATTCGGTTATTCGAAAACCGGTTAATCGGTTACCCGAAATCTGGTAATCCGTTACCAAGAAACCGGTTAATCAATTATCCGAAAACCGGTTAATCGGATACTAGAAAAACCGATTAATAAGAAAACGGATAGATTGAGTTTATAATTTAGATTTTGGAAGACAAATAAATTTAACATTTTCATTTCAGTAGATCAGTAGGTACTAAGTTTTAAAAAACTCGATACAACAATTTTATAGAACTATTTATTATGTACTAATTATTTTGGCGAGATCGGTAACATCCAATATTATTAATAAGAGGGCTGAAAGTATTGGAGAATGTAACACCAACACACATATGTATATTTAACTAGCAATCATAAGAGTAAAAGTATATTGTCTATAGTTATTTATTTGTGGCATCCTATAATGTTTCTTTTCCTCTTCTTTCGGTTTTAAGCCACTGTCTTATAAGATATTAAAAAAAGGATTATTCTATAAAAACATATAAACGGAAAACTATCGTGTTTGAAATTGTTAAAAAAGAAATAAAACAAAAAATTTTTTTTTTCTAATTTTGAGAACGGAATTAGAGTATTCTGTTTCCTCCTGATCTCTAATTCTATATAAATATTCCATGATACAAGACAAGACGTTGAAGTAGAAAATAAAAACTGCAAAGAAAAGAGTGCAAAGGATTGTTTTTCTTGCTTTTATTTAGAGCACGCGCATTGTCATGTTATGACAAGAGTCTAGCTACACTTTTTAATGTTCTGGTTGTGTATTATTGTGTTTAGTTAATATACGCAAACTACGACAAAAATGACAAAATACAAAATATATCAGGTTTTATGTAATTTCTAAAATAAACCGCCTGTAGTTTCTGATTTCAAATTTGAAAGAAAAGAAATACATATTAATTGATTATCCAATTAGTCTGCTAATCAAATAACTGGTTATTCGAATATTCGGATATCCCGGTTTTTAGAATAATCAGTTAACCGAGTAACCGGTTTTCGATTTTGTACAAAACCGCAAATAATCCAAAATCAATTAACTGGTTATCCAGAAAACCGGTTTCATTTGTTTCACTAGTTACTACCACTTTAATTATCCACTCAAGTTTGAGTCTCACCGGCAATGCATCAGTAGGTTTGGTCATTGAGGCTAATTGAAATTCATTCAAAATGCTCAGATGTCCAACCAGATTTCCTGGCCTGAATTTACTGGATTAGTCTTTACGCGCTAAGGGCAGTTTCCTTCTTTACATGCATATCGTCGCATGAGAATTGCATAGTTCTAAGTAACAATTTACTGTTTTCACAGAAGAACAAATTTTAGATTATAATTTCTAGAAAAGTCACTTTGGTTCCATTTTTATATGTGAAACGTATGGAACGAGGTAAGTATTTGCACGACTTGATATATGTAGAATGGTTTAAATTTACCCAAAATTTTAGGAATGATAGGAAAATTAATTAACCCTTACAATTGTACTTAAAACCTGTAAAGTATACTTTAGTATAAAAAATGGAATTATAGTATACATTTTAGTAGCTTTTTTTCATAGACGTCAGAAAACGTATAAAAATAAACAATCTTCAGTTCGTGATTTCAAAGAGTATCGAAAAATATAATTTGTAGCAAATGAATACATGATCCTAATTAGGATCATATGAAAATGACGTTTATTTGATATTGAAATTTCCTAGCCAGAAATATTCAGAAAAATATTTACAGTAGGTTTTACTTTTTTAGTAAAATGCCAAGTTAAAAACTTTTGACTTTTGGCCCCTTATTCGGGTTTTCGGACCACTTTGATGAGATCTTGAATACAAAAATTTGCGGTCACGGATTCTTAAAAGAACTTTACACTGAGATGTTCTCCTATGAGATTGAGTGAAGGTTCTCTGTCTCAATCATAGTTATTTTACTGATTTATTAAATTGCTATTCATTTGGTATTCCATTTGTTATTTGAAATTAACTGATTTGTTTTCAAAAAAATCCACGCTTGGAAGATGATGAAATAGGATAATTTTGAACAAATAGAAAGTTAAGAGTTTGTTATCAGACTTATTCCATAAGTAATATTAATAATACAAACAATTACATTTTTATCGAGTATTGTCATTTAATCTAGCCTGTTCATGACACTACAAAATCCAAAACCAAACCAACCTCACCACAAACTATTTCAAAGCCAGTGCAAACGCCTCAGGTCCTCAACACCATTCGGTGTGATATACTTTGAGGTCTCATTTGCCTGAAGCTGTGCTAGTTCATCGAATCGCGAGAATCTTGTGAAGTGGAGCACCCGCGTGTTATGTCGCCACCCGCCTGACATGATCAGAGCTTTGACTACCATTATTAAGTTTGGATAGCAAACTAAACACTCGGGGCATCTCTCGCTATTCCTATCTTATGTTGTATATGACAGCTGTTATTATGCGGCTGTATAAGATCACTGAAGTGTACGTTAAATGTTATCACAATCGGGGTTGGTTTGTTTCTGGAGTTAGAATTAAACCTTTTAATTATACGATATAATAAAATATATTTATGTATATTGTCTATAGTTATTTATTTGTGGATCCTATAATGTTTCCTCTCACCTTTTTGGGTATTAAACCACTGTCCTATAAGTATTTAAAAAAAAATTGATAAATAAACCTCTGTGCCAAACGGATCAGTCAAACATGACAGTTTTTTTTGTCATGTTTGACATTGCTGCAAGATAATATTTTATCAAAAAAAATGTTGCTCTATTATAGTTTTGAGAGCGGAATCTGAGAGTATTCCGAAACGTCAACTCTTAATCATCTTAAAATATCTGACATTTAAGTTTCTTTTTTCAGAATAATATATTTTTTAAGTGTGAGATATTTTTTGAATAGGAAAAAGCATTTTTTTGCTAAAAACCAACCTCTGACTGATCCTTTTGGCATTTATTTATCAGTTTTTTTTTAAATAATGTATAGAACAGTGGCTTAATACCCAGAGAAGGTGAGAAGAAAATATATTTATACTACGACAAAAAAAATGTAGGGTATTGAACAAGATTTAACATGGGTTATTTCTAAAAATATGGTTTGAAGTGAAGTTCGTTTAAATGTATAATATGTTTAATGGTGTACTTTCATTGATCTGAGATGAAAGTGAAAATGTTTATATTTTGAAAATATATTTTATTCGTATTTTTGGTGCCGATAAAAATATATTACATTGCATTGTAAAACAGTTATTTTAATTTAAAGTTAAAATTTCTCGTAATTACACAAAATTTTTTGGTGATTTCCATAGTTTACGTTTAGTAAATAAGGAAATCACCAAAAATTTTTTTGGAACATTGGCAAATTGATACTTCTATTACCTATTCTGTTGTGATTCCTGTTTCAGTATTTTTGTTTTTGTATTGGTTTTAAAACATTCTAAAAGCACACGAACATGGAAAAAATATGTAGAAAGTAGATCAGATAATTTATCTGCTATATTTTTACAATAATAAATAAACGAGAAATTAGGTTATGGTCTAATGTCAAATCTGGTACATTACTATACAACTGCAAATTATAGATCTGTTCATCAGTGCTGATTCCGTTGATTCTAGCAGCTTCAAACAAATTTGTCTCTTTTCAATTTATGTTAAATCTCTCTCCGTCTTTCTTTTCTTAGCTGAAACTTGCTAGAATCAACATTAATGAACAAATCTCTTGAAATACCCTAAAAATATAGTTTAAAAAAACTAAAAAACACGCTTTTAAAGCACATCAAACTAAAAAGTAAAAAATAATTATTAATATAAACTGAAAACAATAATGAACGAAAAATACCAGTATTATTGTGAAAAAAAAGCGTGGGTTGCTCGATATACGAAAAATATGGCACAAAGCGCCCCACGCTTTTTTTCACAATAATACTAGTATTTTTCGTTCATTATTGTTTTCAGTTTATATTAATAATTATTTTTCACTTTTTTAGTTTGATGTGCTTTAAAAGCGTGTTTTTTAGTTTTTTTTAAACTATATTTATATTGCTTATTGATGCTGATATTATAACATATTACGATCCAACAGATACTGAAAAAAAAATATTTTTTTCAGCCATAGACGAGATTTGAACTCACGCCCGAGGAGTCCGTCGTTTCGCGTCGACTGAGACTTGTGCCTTAGCCCGCTCGGCCATCGAACGAACTGAGAATCACGGAATATACTAACAGTAATAAAGCACTTGCTCTCACGCAGAGGATACGTGAGGAAAGGAAATTATTTAATTCTGGCAATCCTGATCAGGATAATGATATAAACTTATTAAATTATTGTATTGTTACCGGTTCTTCGTAAGTGTACAAAGTTTCAATTAAATCTGTCTGTTTAAAGTGGGTCAAAATCGAGTCCAAAGAGTCGGTTACAAACATACAAGTGAAGCTAATAAAAGCGTGTTAAAAATAACCACACTTGGCGCTCTTTTTGAATTTGCGCTTAGTGACGTCATGAAAATGTAACTTTTTTTCAGAGTAAATGATAAGAAAAAAATAAAGAGAAGACACCTGCCTCTTATTTTTATCTCTAGTTTTCGAATTTAAAATTAAAAAAAAAAGAAGAAAATACCGCATTGGTAAATTTTTATTAAAAATTATTTTCCCTGTCTCCAACACACACACAAGTTATTTAAAAAATTAAGTGTATTAATGACTTACAAACACATTACAATTTAATTCATCAAATAAATGATTTTAAGTTATAAATTATATGTACGTAAAGTTTATTTCAAACTTATTTCCAACATAAAAAACGTTGGTTTCTTTGATCCCTTTATCTCCGTCAAAAAAGCCGATATTTTTTATGGTGTATTGCACCATAAAAAATGTCGGTGCGAAGTAAACTTTACATACAAACCTTTTGCTTTCATAAAATAATCAGAACCAAATTTACAATATTAAAAAAAATTATAGTAAATCAGTTATAATTTAAAAAAAAGTACATCGAATACATTTCACTAAATACCATGCCTAGGTTCCTCCAAATTCAATGGGGCTGATATAAACAGCCAGCATCATGCCACACACATGCTCGATTGGAATAAAATCGAGTGATCTTGCTGGTCAAGGAAGAGCTGATATTATATGGTTTTATATACCTTCTTGTTAAGAGTTAACAATATTAGGTATTACCGTGCTATAAATCTGGACCTTCTAACCCTCTAAGGTGGTAAGGTATGGCAACAGGTTTCAAGACCTGATTAATGCAACCCTGAACGATAAGCGTTCAAGAGACAAACGCTAAAAGTGATGTGTTCCCTAACATATCATGTACCATCACTTCCCTAGTAAGAACAGTCTCTCTTTATATGGAATTGTAAAAACTACCTTTCTCCACGACGCACAGAGGTCGAAATTAAACAATTAGCTGAGCAAAATTTATTTACCACCTACGCCCAAAAAAGCCCTTTGTAGGAAATTTAATACTTGAGGCCAAAAGAAACATAATTCGAAAGAATAAAACCTCTTTGAGATTCGTATTATCAGCAGTGTTTCAAAATTATGAACACTGGTCTGCTATGATACCCCCATCCTTATCATATTTGTCACCAAATTAGAAAGAAGCCTGTGTGTGTGTTTTGTTATATAGTGTTATCAGCAGAGGCCGGAAATGTAATCAATTTTTCAAAGCCGGCACACAAATATAAATATTAATAAACACACCACAAAAAAAATTCATGTGGTGTGTTTATTTATATACCTGTAATATATGCAACAAGTACAACTATATCGATTAAGAAAGGTGCAATGACTGCGGGAATCCGGGACTGTCCCATGTACAATGATATGCAGCTTGGTAGTTTATCCGGTGGTGTCCCCAGTTCAGTTATCTTAGAAACATGAAAGCATGCAGTTGTGGTGGTGTTTGGTTTGGTTCTCACATAAAACGCAATGCCGCAGTTAGTACCGTTTGTGCATAAACTACAAAAACTATGATAACTTAACAACAGATGGTTCACATATTCTGTGTACTCCATACAATCTACGGTAATGTTTTTCATACACGCCGTAATTGTGAGACTTTTAAATTCGGCTATCGATCGACAAAATGTCACCGATACAGTTACAAAAGGGGAATTTTTTTTATGATGTGTGTGTTATGTTCTGTACATGTACTTTTCCTCTACGTAGTAGCCATACATTGCGTAAAATATATCTACCAAGTGTGTATAAAATTGTTTTGGGCGTATGAAATAAATTTTGTGGGTGACAGTGGAAGAAACAATTGACTTTTTGGTTGTTGTTAATGTTATATTAAGAATTTTGAGTGTTCAAAAGGCTTTGTCTCAAACACACAACAAAAGTCTAACTATAAACAATAAACTAAAAAAATGTCTTATACAGGAACCTGGGATACAAAACAATGTGTGTAAAATTCGTGAAAATTATTTGTCCGGTTTGTCAGTGCCTGCCCGTGTGAATTATTTAAAATTTTCACCGTTAACTTCGATAGATGTGGAATATTCATTTTCCTTGTACAAATATATGTAGAGACCAAATCGAAAATATTTCTTAAATACCCTACTCCTTTGGCACAGTGTTAGTTTCTGGAGCAATATTTTTTTGTTAGTTCAGCAAGCCATACAAAACAAAGCTTCCAAATTCTCCTGCACAATACCACTACGAAGTCTTGTCTTTAGAAATCTAAGTTCTGAAAATGATCGTTCACGTGATACTTGCATTAATAGAATTGTTAGACATTTGTAAACAACACATAATTTCTTGAACTTTATGGATATAGATTATAATCACACAATACTAAAAACACACATCAACCGCACGAGTTACAACGAGATTTTTTGCATTTATCCGTGTAGTAATTATGTACATCCTCAATCATCACCTCATTTTCGAGTTCTGACTCTGTACTCGAAAAATAGAGATCAGTTTCCAACTTATCATCATCATTATTAGTATAAACATCTTGAAGAAACCACACCTCACATCTCACAAATTTTGTTTAAAGAATCTCGTGGAAGGGACTTCTTACTGAAAATGGTCTGGGATCGCAGCATTCCAAGTCACCATAGAAAGTCTCATGTTCTGCAAATGTAGTCCATGACAATATTGTAAACAGTTAAGCGAAAGCGAAAATGATCTGGTTCTACGCCGATCTGTTCATCTCGAGCAAATTCACAATTCTTCTCCTTTTTCTGTGGAAGATGATCTTCTAAGAATACATCAGAATCCATCTTCTCAAGCTCCGTATTTATAACTTGAACAAATCGCTTAGCAAATTGTACTACACCTATGAAATTTCACTGTTCTGCTTTTAGTTGATTAGTTAGTTGATTTCTTAATCAATTGTTTTTTAAAAATTTTCACACGTTTCTACTTTCTACTACTCATGGCAAATATCCAATATTTCAATTTGTGTCCGGCATTAGGACAGGCAACAAAGCTCTGTAGACATGACGTCACTCGAATATTTGTTTTCTCCAGTTTACCTAGCGAGTGTAATGCCGAAGGCACCCTTGGAAATTACCCTATGACGTCACAATAGAACAACGTGAGAATTTGCGGCAATATCTAACTGTTTAAACAGAGTTTAAAATTTATGATTTTTTTAGAATACATGATATTAAAAAAAACTTGTCCAGTCGCCCATTAAGTATTTCAAAGAAAAACAATAATTAATGATTGTTTAATTTTTTTATAACGCCTCTTTAATTATTGACTATAGATGAATAGAAATACATAGAAGGTCCAGGGCCTCATTGATCATTCTATGAAGGGCCTATCGGGACATTACCGTTTCCCGAGTAGACCAGCACGCGCCTACGTGTAAAGATCGTGTATTAATACACGTGATAAACTAATAATAAGCTAGTCAATTTAGAATAATTTGTTCGAAACGTAACTAATTAGCTACAGGTTGCACGAAATAATGGTACTGATGACCCTCAATTACAGACAAAAATGCTCCAGCAATATATTGTGCCAATCATACAAAAAATTTCAAGAAACGATTGAAACAGATATTTTCACCGCTACAACGTAACATATGTAGAAATTGCACATAGACAAAAGTTGGCACCCAAAACATTTTTAAAATACGTAAAAAAAATTCCGCGCATCTAGTTATGGGTTATTTTTTTGGAACACGCTTGCTTGACGTATGGAAGTTTTTTGCTCTATAGTTAAAATGATGGACATTCGATGTACTTCTGTGCAAATATTTGTTTTATTAGTACATTTTCACAAAGTTTTATCACGAATTCTGTACAAACTCATTTTTTAAATTTCAGACAGACTAAGTAATTATAACATCTGATGTGTTAAATTCGTCTAGTAATAGAAATATGTACAATTTACATCTATGATGTCGGTCGGATAGTAGCATTTAGACCATACGAGAAGTTTCATACCTCTCACCACTACTCAATTCGCTTAGTTAGTATATGACTAGCAGGTTGGCCACTATCATTTGTCTGTTCCATAACCTATGGCATACTGAAGAGAACAAATAAGTTCGAAACCAGTCCATGTCTGGTTAGGAATTGACAAATGATATTGGCTATCGACCTATCATGATTTGAAGGTGTAATCCAATGCAGGTCGGGGTATTTGCCCGCTGAGTAGTTGTTTCGTTCAAATCATATTTAATAACAGTAGTTTAGTCCACCTGGGCTCTCGGTACTTGCTTTGCAAGTCGCTATCCGCCACAGCGACATCTATGATGTCGGTCGGATAGTAGCATTTAGACCATACGGGAAGTTTCATACCTGTCACCACAACTACAATTTACAGAAAATTATTAAGGAATTATGGCAATATTACACCAAACATAAAGTAATTCTAAATTTTAATTTACTAGCTGTAATACTATTGACTGAATCGCACAGGTATGATCAATATCATAAAGATATTTAGTTGGTATATTTTTGACCTAATAAAATAGCAAAATCTCTGTACTAAATTTTAGTAAATTTTATATTAAAAATTGTACAAAATATCTTACTTATTGAGAAAACTCGTGAAAAGTCAAATAAAATGAAACAATTCATTGAAAGTACATAGTTGCAGTAATAAATTGTTGAGGGAGAGCACTTCATGGGAGGGAACATTAGCTGAAATCCAGGAAATTCTGCGCGCCCGGCGTTTTCCCGGCCCCGGTTTCGAATTTCCTGCTACGAGGCAGGAGATTCCAAGTCGTAGAAATAAGCATCCAGACAGTATACGCCGAAATCCACAAATTTTATTTTTAGGAAATTTGTATTAGCCGATTTGTCGTGTTCGGTTATCTGGTTTGTGTAGCGGATTTTACGTCATTTATTTTTACATTTTCTTCCGTCGCGGGATTTCCATTTCCTCCCAAAACAGCTTTTTCATCATTACCGGCTGTTAATGGAATTTTCAATTATTGTTAAATTTTTTTTCGGAGATAAAAAATCTGTCTAAATTTATTTCACGTAAAGGGTTGGTCATTTTTCATTTAGTAAACTGATGCAACATTTTCAATAAATATTTTCTAAAATAATACTGATTGTTATTGAAAAGGAAATATACATATTCATAATCACTAATCAGTTTTATACATAAGCTTTTTGACAAAAATTTACAGAAAATTATTAAAAACTCTACGCACCAAAACAGTAGTAGAATAAAAAAAAGTATCAGAAAAATGTTCAGCCCTATTAAGTTTATAGAATAGAATAGAATTTTATTGCGTAACAGTGACAACGATTGTACAATTTTTGTTTGTTACATGCCTAAGAGTACAAAAAACAAAATACTGATTACAAAATAGTGATTTATAGTGATTACTTGAAGGTTCTTTCATTCACTTCCTTTAAAGTGCAGGATTCTGCGCGTAGAGTTTTCTAATGTTAATTTTGAAAATATTTATAGATTTCAACTTTTTCAATTGGCTGGGCAGAGTATTATAAAAATGCAAACATTTATAGAAACAAACTTTTTCTAAGACTGTGGTGTTATGTATTGGATAGGAGAGAGTATCCTTATGTATTGTTTCACAACTATGATCTCGGATGTTATCTCAAAATTCATTCATTCATATGTCTCAAAATAAGGCACATATATTAATTAACAAAAAGGGTTGGAGTGGTTAATAGATTTAATGCTTTAAAGTGTTGGCGACATGATTCATCTACCTTTAGAATGGATGAGATGAGCAATACTTCCTTTTGAACTAGGAATCCTTCGTAAATGTGTGATCCACTTTAGAGTATTATTTCATATGACATTAATTATAAAATTGTCCATAATAAGCTCTAAGAAGAGTATTAAGATTCACTACCTTCTTCAGTTATTTTAATGAGTAACAAATATACATGGTCCCCACAATTATGTGCATCAATAATCACTAATCACTAATCACACCTAACAATTTTGTGTATTCATTGTGGTTAATTTTTACATCGTTAATGACTGTATCTTTGGGATATTCTATTTTATTTCTACGCAACGTTTAAATAAAATACAATTTGTTTGTTTAGTATTTAATATTAACGAATTTTGATAAAGCCAAATTGATATTTTTTGAATTGCATTAGTTGCTTTAGTTTTGGTGCTTTTGTCAAAAATTACAATGTTGGTGTTGTCTGCAAAATTGGTAATAAAAATGGAGTCATCGTTTAGGTATTGCTGCAAACCATTAATATACAGTCCGAAAAGGATTGGACCAAGCACACTGGACTGTGGTACACCCAGTAAAACTCTCTGGATACTTGTTAATATTCCAATGAATATGATGTGATACAGACTTTTTGGTTCTCTCATTAAAACAGGAATTGAACCATTTATAAGCAAGACCTCGTATACCTACTTGATTTTTATTAAGATGTATGTGTACCACGATTAACACAGTCTAAAGCATTCGATAAATCGAGAAATATTACAAGAGCAACATCTCCGTTATCTAAATGTTTCAGTATCCTTCTAACAAAATCAAAGATAGCTATCATTGTAGATTTATTCATGGGATAACCATGTTGATTCTTGTTAATAACCTTATGTAATTGTAAATAAGGAGATAATCTTTTACACATGGCAATTTCAAGCAACTTTGCAAACGAAGATAACATACTTATGGGTCTGTGGTTTTCTATTATAGAAGGATCGCCCTTTTTGTACAAAGGTTTTATAACCGCAATCTTTAATCTTGGTGGAAAAATACCATTTATCAATGATTCGTTTACTACATAAATCAAAGGTTCGAGTATAAAACAGTTAATCTTTTTTAACAGGATATTGCTTATATTATCATCAGTACTGGAGTTCTTATTTGTCAACCCGTCATTAAATTTGTTAATTCCCATAAGAAAAATGAATTAAGATTATAATATGTTCGACAGCAATATTTGCAGAAATCGCTCCAACAAGATCACTAACCATATTGACAAAAGTATCATTAAATATTTCACTTGCAATTTGTAGAGAAATAATAATAGTTCCGTTATTATCAATTTATTTGAATGGTTGATTTTTATTTTCGTTTTTTTTTCTTTTTCACTGTTTATAATGTTTCAAATGGATTTAGATATATTCCAAGAATTACTAACTTGCGATTCATAAAATTTAGTATAATATAATTTTTACAATATATGTCTGCTTGGTAACTCCGCTTCTTTGATACGATTCATGTATAAGTTTAATCTATATTTGGCTTTATGAATAATTTCTGAAATTCATTTACTCTTTTTTATTATTTTTAATTTTAACTGGTTTTAGAGGAAATTATGAATTAAAGTAGCTTAACAGTTGTAAAAAAATATGCGGAATGTGATTCGGTAAGCGCTTTCAAATGGAAGCAAAAGATACAATGTTTGAACCTTCTATTATTTCCTAAGTCTTCAAAATTATTTAGAGGCATTTCAGGCGTTAGTACGTGACTGGGACATCAACGATCAATTAATAATACTATGAAAGGAGTTTAAGCAGCTGCATAAACAGTCCTTGAATTTTCATTATAACACCAAAATGTCGTAGCAAATTCTTGTCGTTGTCAATGGATAACAAAGTCGATTTCTCTTCAATACCACTATGGGAATGCCTAATACCGTATATTAAGGGAAGTAATTGCGGAACACATAAATGACGGCTGCGGCTGGCTTATCAAGGAAAATGTCTAAAAAGCGGTAAGTCACTGTAGTATCCACGAGGTAAAATACTACTGCCAAATTTTTGATTAGACACAGCCGCAACCGACAGATAGTGAAGAAGAAGAAGAAGAAATTGAACAGAAACGCAATGATAAAGATGATTTAGAGGATCTATTACAACAACAATACAGCAACTCCGGAGACGAGAACAAAAACTTACAACATCAAGAAGAAGAAGAGGTATAGTTTTGTAATTGTTTTTGTTAAATTTAAATTAAAAACATCTATTGTGCTCAAGAACCTAAAGTCCTTTCAAAAATGATGTGTTAGTTTTATGAAGATTATTTTCTCATAACAGAGTTTTGCTTGGTTTCCGAGTTATTTCACAAAAAATAAATTGACTTTTATAAATTCGGCCTTCATTTTAGTAGGAATCCCATTTTTTTTCTTGGGAACATGTTGCAAGCTGTTTATTGGACTCTGTTATATTAGAAAATTCGCGGGTGCAAGTAGACCCAATCTGGCGGGTAGGAATGTGAGCATTAATAGCAGGAATAATGTATGCGTACGAGTGTTCACTCTAGTATGCATACTGAGATTTAAACAGTTTATTATAAAAGAAATTTATGAGTAAATAATGTTATAATTACCTTGTGATTGTGACGTTGCATGAGAACCCCATGATCCTTTGTATGATGTATCTGAAACAAAATAATGTAATTTAATTAAATTGTTAATCAAATTATTAAAAATTCGTTTGTTAAACTAATATTAACTTATTTTTTAATTTCAACATGTCATCACACACTGAACCTTCACGTTTCATTCATGTATACATTAAGCTATCTACGGCGTCACGAAATTTGGCGCGTAAGTTTGACGTCTAATATGCAAGGTGTTCTGGCAAATAGTATTCTTCTTCTTTTAACGCACGGCGCGTCTAAATAATTCTTCAACTAATACAATGACATAAGGCGTAGGCCTGACGAGCACTAAAATAACCCCACCTCTCGCCAGATTATGAGACATTTGCTCTATATGGCAAATTACTAAACGCAAACAGCTCTTATCCAGGAACTAAACACATTATAACATTGCTTACAATTTTTTTTTGTAAAATATATACTGGTTTGAATAAAAAATGCAACACCATGATTTCGTTGAGCAAAATGTTCACCAAAGTTGTCCTTTAGTACGACATTAAAGTGATTGAAGTTTCAACATTGTGAGACGCGGAATAAAAGTTAGTATATACTAATGAGTAGATACACCGCGATTTTGAATGCACTCATTCACTCTGTCAGGCATGCTATCAATGAGACGATCAATGTCTGCTAGCGGTATCTCATCCCAAGTCGCTTGGATACAAAAGCCAACAACACACGGAGACTCGGAGCACATAATTGATGTGTGGTGTTCAAAAGTGTTGATTAGTGGAGTGTCAAGGCCACAAGGTTTGGAGCGGTTAGTAGTCGGCGTGCAAACAAATATGCTTTGCGTGTCTTTGCACACAAACGGTCGCTATAGTTTTTTTTCGACTTTTACTTTTCGATATGGGTGAAGTAGAAAAAAGAAATAATTTTCTAATGTGCTAAGTATAACTATTAGCAACTAGGGTGATCCAAATTGAACTTTAGGATTTGAATTACGCGCAAAAGTGCAAAAGTTTGAAACAAATGGTATGCTTATTGACAAACCAAGGGTACGATATCAACGCAGAGGTCGTTCAGATGAAAATATTGCTCGCGTAAGTGATAGTGTTTGTGAAGAACCAACCACGTCAATTCGTCGCCGTTCGCAGCAATTAACTCTTTCATACGGTACTACTCAACGAATTTTGACAAAAGTTCTGCATTTAAAGGCGTATAAAATTCAATTGACACAAGAACTTAAAGAAACGGACTATCAGAAACGCCGTACATTTGTGAACTGGGTTTTAGGGAACACAAAAGTTGATGCTGATTTTTGTAAAAAAACATATCGTCCGATGACGCCCATTTTCATTTAAATGGCTTTGTCAATCGCCTAAATTGGGGTAGTGAAAATCCCCATGTTATTAAAGAAAAACCAATGCATCCACAAAAATGCACTGTTTGGTGTGCACTATGGGCTGGAGGAATCATTGGCCCTACTTTTTTGAGGACGAAGGTGGCAACGATGTTACTGTCAATAGTGTACGATATCGGGGGATGCTAAACGGTTTTTTTTTTTCAATGAAACCAACGATTTGTACTTGAATGACATGCGGTTTCAACAGGATGGAGCCACATGTCACACAGCACGTGAAACAGTCACTTTACTTCAAACCAAATATCCTGGTGTTATCTCTCAGAGGGGTGACATCGATTGGCCACCGAGGTTTTGCGATCTAACCCCATTAGACTTATTTCTGTGGGGCTAATTGAAGGAAAGGGTTTATGCCAACAAACCTGCTACGATTCCAGAGCTAAAAGAGAACATCAGAGGTGCAATTGCTGAAATAGAGCCGCATGTATGCGAAAACGTTATGAGAAACTTCGCTAAAAGAATGGTATCATTTCAGCGGAGCCGTGGAGGGCATTTGGCTGACGTCATATTTCATACCTAACTGCTAAGTTTGTACATTATACTAATAGCAATAAAATTCGGATTTTTCCAATATTTTGCTTTTTATTCAGAAAGCAAATCCTATAGTTCAATTTGGATCACCCAGAATATAAAGCCGTAGTAAGAGGAAATCTTACGAATGCAAGGGAAAATGGTTGGTTTTATTTCGTACAGATTTTTTTCTGCGAATTAGTCTTCAAATGCCTGTAAATGGATACACTTTATAAATGGTTTAAACTGCAAAACCTCTACTCCATTTTTCGCATACAAACTTGAAATTTAGGGATTTCGTAAACTGACCTGTAATTATAAGTACATAAAACAGTTATAATTCGGTGATACACAATTAATATCTACCCAAAGTATGTAACTCCAGCCATTTTATGTGCGTTCCATGAGTGTATTTGAGATTCTGACATTTGCTCAATTGTATTTGTACTATTTAATTTGTTTCGGATTAAGATAGGAGAAAACTGTCGATACCCTAGCTGTGGTTCGGACTCCACAATAAACTGTAGGACCTCGTCTCTCTTTACTCAACACAAAATCCTAGGATTTTCTGGGAGTTACTTCGGTGACTTGAGAGGCGGTTAAGAAAACATTTTAAAACATTTATTTCTTGTAAGACTGGTATTTCCGGAGTTTTAACATTTATAAAATGCCACACGTCATTTCAAACTTGCCTGATATGGGACACTTTTCAACGTGATAATACAAACTGCCGACTAAAACTCGCAAGGAAGTCTTGGCCGTTTGTTGGGAGGGACGCTCCTGACGCGTGCCGTTCCAGTCCAGAGTTTCAGAACACCCCGGCTATATGTCCACTCCAAACTCTCCGTGTGTGCCGAAGACTGTTCAGATCAGTCTTGTTCAAAATCATTGACTGACGAAAATTGGCTTTTCTACGAATTCTATGTAATTCTAAAGGTGTTTAAAATCAAATGATGACATTAAACTAATCCAAATTTGTCAATTTCCAATGAAAATGTATTGAAATAATCAGTAGTTTAAAATTAAAAAAGTCTAAGAAAGGCAGGAATACGCAATTATTTGTTCAAATTGTAATTGCTTCTTAGTTATAATGGAACAAAACTTCTCTCAACGAATTATTGATTGATGGGAAGTTCGCTGGGATTGGACAAAAAAGAAACTAATTTAGTTCAATCGCTAACGTTTCGACTATAATTTAATTTTCTTCAGAGCTCTGAACAATATAATTTAAAAGAAAACACAATTTGGGGCATCTGTAATTTACCTTGTGTTTTCTTTTAAATTATATTGTTCAGAGCTCTGAAGAAGACTAAATTATAGTCGAAACGTTAGCGATTGAACTGAATTAGTTTCTTTTTTGTCCTATCCCGGCGAACTTCCCATCAATTAATAATTCTTAAAGACACAAAGATATCCCTCAACGAATTATTGATGTTGTTTTATTGAAACTAATATATTACCTCTGTATCCGACAATTACAGAGTATGGTTTAATGCATTTACAGATAAAACCATGAAAGGGCGAACACAGTCACGGATTAGCTATGCTGCACCACGATTCGCGACTATGGATCCCCCTCCACTGCTAATGGTCAAACGTAAAATGCACATATCAATGGCCGTGTTCGTAGTATCACAGAGGAAAATGTTGATAACAATATAAGAATATGCAAGGAGCGCAAGCCGTGTAGAATTGTAGCTAACTAGATAGTAAACTGAAGAAACCTAGCATAGGGATTCGGCCCTCTATTCCGCAAAATATTTTTTTTAATAAGAGTATATCAACACTCTGATTGCTGAACATGCATATTAATAAATATGCTCGATTGTAACGTGTAACAAGTTTCACTGTTTGCAAATTTACAAATCGATTATGGTGTGATGTCAATCAAACTTCAGCCTTGAGTGCGGATCTTTGATTTTCTAAATGCGCCTAGGGCTAGGTAATATATATGTGATTACTATATTTGTTCGGATATCAAAGAATCCATTATAAACTTTAGGGCCATATCCTCTTATGCAATTCGAGATTTTCCAAACTTCATAGGATTACTTTGGTGAATTGCATTACGATTAACAAACATTTTTTATATAACTGAAGTATAATAGTAATTACTAGTTTACACAGAATTGATGAACAGGACCGGACTGGTCCAGAGGGCTGGCGAGCGGAGCCAGTGTTCAGCCTCAACCAGCGCTACTAAGCCTTCACACTAGGCGCGTATATTTATATATAAAAAAAAGTAAAAATATATCTGCAAAACTTCGGTGCTTCCAGGGTTTCACATTCACACTTGACATTTGTGCGCTATTTTGTCTCTCTCAGGCGACTTTAAGTACACGCCATTGTGACCAATATGCTCCCCATTGGACCTGCTGCGCGTTCGCTAAATAGTAATAAGTAGAGCTCGGATGGAGGTATTGGTTCCCAGTGACGGCTTTTGTTCAGACATAATGTTATACAAGGTGTCCCAACCAAAAGTAGGCACCCTGAATGACTTTGGAGATAAAAATGTTTTGAAAAATTGGTGAAACACGTCGACCTTGTTTCCAAAGGGGATATATTTTAATGTAATACTTGTATACCTATCATCATCCCTGTACCCTACACGGCCATCACCTCAAAAATTTCAAATGGCAAAAGGGGTCGAGTGATACATATTTTAAAAGGTCTTTTAATTCTCTACATAACTGTGTATTTTTTTAAACTTTTATCGAGTCGTTCCTGAGAAATAATTATTGTTTCATTATTTTAGGTTAGGGAAATAAAAATAAAAGAAGCAGTTTAAATTATCGTATGTATTGTTCAAAATAACCCTCACCGACTTCCATACAGTAGTATAATCTGTCTTGAAATTCTGTACGAACATTTCTGAACACATCTGGAGTCAATAAACGGCATTCTCAAACAATTCTTTCACGTAACTCTTCCATGCGGATTTTGTTGCAAATACCTTCGATTTCAAATATCCCCACAGAAAGAAATCCAAGGGAGTTAAATCAGGTGACCTAGCGGGCCACTCCACAGAATCTCTTCTTCCAATCCATCGCTCAGGAAACCGATTATCCAAAAATTGACGGACTGTTATAGCAAATTGTGAGGGTGCCCCATCCTGAATGTGGGGGTGCCCCATCCTGAATGTGGGGGTGCCCCATCCTGTTGAAAAAACAGTTCGCCCTCTAAAAGATTATCGTCTTTTTCGAGGATTTGGGTAATCATTGGGTCGATGTTATTTTCTAACAGATCGAGGTACCTTTCGCCATTTAAATTGTCAGGAATAAAAAACGGCCCGACAATGTGATCCCCTAAGATACCAGCACAAACATTTAACTTCTGAGGCCTTTGGGTATGAGTTTCCATGAACAAATGTGGATTGGTTTCACTCCAATACCTACAATTATCAGAAAAACACGTATTGTACAGTAGAATGGCATTACCGTTTAATTGTTCACTAAAAATCTCACAGAATTCAAGCCGACGATCGGGATCATCTTCGTTTAATTCGTGTACCAATTTAAATTTATATGGATGAAATTTGTGGGCCTTTACAATTCGATGAACACTGCTTGGTGATACACCGGAAGCCTCAGCTACTTTCCTGATCGATTGAGTATTATCCATCTGCAAATGACCCAGAACTGCCACTTCGACTGCTTCATTCCTAATCGGTCGCTGAGGTTCATGCTTTTTGTTTCCTACAGAACCTGTTTCCATAAATTTTGTCAATAATTGTAAAACATACTGAGAACCAACCCTTCTATCTGGGTGATTTCTATTAAATATGGGCTCCGTAGCTCTAGCACAATTATCGTTTTCAAAATAAATGCTGACAATTTCTATTCTCTCCTGAAGGGTATAAACCATTTTGAGAACTCACTGTGGTAAAATGTATCTCGATTTAAAATTGGTTGTGAACAAATTAATGTTCAAGGACTATCAAATATTTATGAGTCTTTTATTATTCTAAAACTAAACGGACAAGGAAAGTGTTTTTTGTCGAAAAAAACTCGTGTTGATTTGAAAGCACCAAAAAATTTAGTTTTTTTATAAATTCCAATACCCAGTGTGTAATCATCAAAAATAAAATTATTTTCCTTAAGAACGAATCGATAAAAGTTAAAAAAAATATACAGTTATGTAGGGAATTGAAAGACCTTTCAAAAGATTGTATCACTCGACCCCCTTGCCATTTGAATATTTTGAGGGGGTGGCCGTGTCGGGTAGAAGGATGATGATAGGTATACAAGTATTACATTAAAATATGTCCCCCTTGGAAACAAGGTCGACGTGTTTCACCAATTTTTAAAAAAAAATTATCTCCAAAGTTATTCAGGGTGTCTACTTTTGGTTGGGACACCCTGTATTGTAAACACCTACTGAAATATTTCCAAGTAACAGAAGAAGAGAAATTTATACAATATGATAAAGTGAATTTATTTCATTTTAAACTATTAATATGTAAACTAGTTTTATCGAAAAATATACTATGTGCAACAAAGACATAAGAGAAAGATTCTTTTACAATTACACTACACTGTGTGAATTCTGGGAATTTATGTATCCAGGTACCTATACTTTGTGTGTCAACTGAGAATAACGGGAATGTGTCATTACATTGCATAACGTCGAATCGTATGCAACAACAGCGCGAAATTGTGTAGAGTCGATCGTTCTTTTTAAAAGGCCTCATTGTAAACTTTAACAGGCTACATACAGTAAATAGTAGCTGTGACAAAGCACTTTTTTGGGCATGTAACACAAATATTAATAAACATATAACCTATAGCCAATCCCGGTTTTAACATCATCAATGCCTAAATTCCAAGCTGTAGTAATAAGCAATGTATTCTTGTCGTTCCTTTTTGGCCACTCAGTGGCTCACTTTACTAAGAGTACGGATATGCTAAGGATGTCTCGCTACTCGCGTGGAGGTTGCGATCGCGGTCGCTACATCGATGTCACCTCTATGTAAAACAATCCTGCTGCTTTAAATGTGATCGCACATACCGAGGATGCTAGCAACATTTCACCCTTTTCATTTACATCGAAGTCTAGCGCGATGTTGAGGTCGATGTAACAAAATTTTATTTTTCTATCACTTTAGAAAGGAAGGCATCATGGTAGCTTGAACCTGATTGGTTCACTTAGATCATTTGACACCCTTCCGGTTGCATGCTTCATCATGAACTACACAATCATCTCGTGGTCCGCGTGTTTCTGTAATGTATGCTTTTGTTTTGCTTGTATGATTTATGTTTTGGTTTTTATTTTGTTTCTGAAAACTCAACATGAAGGATGTACTAATAGATGTGTTCAATAGTCCAGTGAGATGAAAATTGTTCATTATTTTTCGATATTGAAACAAGTAGACTAAACTGAAAATAATATAGAGGTGGAACTGCTTTCATAAAAACACAACAAAACCCTTCAATCCATTGAGATTGCATGGAATACTGAAAGGAAAAACCTCTCTAGTGTGCCCACTCATCGTCGACATCCACCTCGACCTTCGTCATGAGCGTATCCTAATTATATCGAGTCGCGATGTAAAACAAAACCTATATATAGTTTGGCGCCCTCTTCTCTATATCGCCCCCTACCATTTTTTGGCCCAGTCCGTCCCTGTGATGACGAAAGTGAAAGTAAACACCCAAAAGAGCAAGAGGAAGTGAATTAGAAAATGATCTTCAATGACGATGATAATACAATATAATTTGTATACACCATGAAAAGGCAGTGACAGAACTGAAAGTGAAAATGAATATATCTGGTAATAGAATATAATATTATTGTACTTTTCTTCCCCGTATTATATTGCAATACCAGTGTAAGTGGTCTAAGTATTCGCGTTAATTAAATAAAATTGTTGGTTCTAATAAGGAGGATAACGTTCTAGGTAGTCAATAAAGTTGATTCACTATCTACTGTCGTACCTAAAAATTTTTTTTCGCGTTGTTAAGTTATATTAAGTAAAGAGAGACGAGGCCCTACAGTTTATTGTGGAGTTCGAGCCACACCTAAGGTATCGACAGTTACATATATCAAGAGATATATACGCCAAGCTAGATAATAATAACTAAAACACCACCACCACAGAAATTAGACATTTTCAGAATCCAAAGCTGAAGGTCCACGGGCAAGGGTTACATTGATGAAAAACGCGGACACACAACCATTCCCACCGACAAAGCCAGTGCCGGTGGCGGGATTCGATCCCGCAGCTACGATAGAGAAATTATCTAGTCACACTTGCCAACGCGAGTTCTAGCCAACTACTCCACGTACTCTACGTGTATTGTTGCCGATGTAATGAATTGTTAATTTCGCAAACATGAAAGCAAGTTGTAGCTTGTAGCAATCTATGAAATATCTTTTTTTAGTTACTAAATGAATAAATAAATAAAAACTGATTTAGTTTGTTTTGATCACATTAACACTTAGACAATGACAGCTTGTTCGTACGATTTCAGTAAATACTGCTCATACTTGTTTTCATTCCGACTCATTATAACATCTTATTTAAAGGAAAAGTATGTACAAATTTTGTAAAGGAGTTTGGAAAACAGGAGGAGGTGAAGGCAACCATTACCATTAATACTGTAATGAGGGAAGAGGGCGCCAATTTCTAGTGAGCGGTGGCCCTGCAGCTAACTTGTCAAATATAAATCAAACTTTAATCTGTTTGAAAAATATAAAGTTTCTCGAAACTTTAAATTTGGACATTTTATAAAAAAATACGCAATGTTAAATTATTATAAATAATATATGTTAAATTAATGAAAAATACGAACACAAATTAAACTAAATTATTCATGTCATACACAACAAAAAATTAAGGTTACTTCTTATTTTAAAAATATTTACCACTATATGTATTTGGTTTTGTCCTTTCAGTTTCTTGACTGAATGATTCTTTGTGGTGATGTGATGATTACCAATTTTTTTATATTAATTAAATTCATATTTTGGTTAACAAAGTGAAAAATAATTCTAATTTGTACATTATTTCAAAACCGTCATTTCATTCACTTATACAGGGTGCCTCATATTTAAATACCTTCCTTCAAGGGGATGATAGAACTAGAAAAAATAAGTTGAGTTTTGTATATAAACATTTGTCTTAAATCAGTTTATAAGAGAGTTATAAAAAAATACAACCCCTTAAGTAAGAACAACATAGTTATTTGCCAATAAATTTGAAACATCTTAAATTATAAAAATTGAATTTGGACAATTTATTAATTTTATATTGTTACATATTTTGTCAAATTTTTATCTAAATCTCATGATTTGTTGAGGAGGGTGAGGGTAAATTTTCGTTATAATTTGTTTGTCTTATTTCCTTTTAAACACCAGTATTAAAAATTGCATAAAGAATGTGCTCTTACTAAATTTCGACAGGAGCCATCGTTTTGGAGTTATTTGTATTTTAATATTGCAATACAGGATAAGTATGAAATAATGGAAGGTAACCACATACCTCTACAAAAATAGTTCCACAATATTTTTAACTATAGTTTGGTAGAATAATTGAAAATATTACTTTACGCAATGAAGCATGTAATTTAAGGACAAGAAAAATGTTATTTAGAATAATTTTCTAATTGATATTATTTATTATTTAGTTTATCTTAAGTTCAGAAGATGATCAAGAATAAAAAACTGGTTATTTATAAACATTTGTTAAATTACATGTAGAGCGATATTTTAAATTGCTCTACAAAACAATAATTGAAATTATTGTGGAATTATTTTTGTAGATGTATGTAGGTACCTTCTTTTTATTGCATACCTATCCTGTATTGCAATATTAAAATACAAATAACTCCAAAAAAGATGGCTCCTATCGAAATTTAGTAACAGCACCTTTCTTATATAGTTTTAACATTGATGCCCTTTTCCGTTTTAAATATTAAAAATAGTAAGACAAAAAATTTATTGCGAAAATTCACTACCCCAACAAACCATGACATTTAGATAAAAATTTTACAAAGTATGTAACATTATGGAATTAATAAAGGATCCAAATTTAATTTTTACAACTTAATACGTTTCGAATTTATTGGCAAATAAGTATGTTGTACTTACCCCCTTTAAGGGGTTATAGCTCCCTTATGAAATGATTTAAGGCAAATGTTTATACAAAACTCAACTTATTTTTTTCTAGTTCTATCACCCCCTTGAAGGAATGCACTTAATTATGTGACACCCTGTATAACTAAACCAAAAAAACAATTAGTCATAAACAAGTTTAGGTAAACGATTTTTAAACATATAGGTATGATGTCTTTAGCTGCATATTTCATGTGTCCATAAAATTCTTCTTGAAACATTCGGTGAAAATTAGAAAAAATAGTTTCAAATGCCTGCAATTGGAATTAACTTAACCGAGCTAATATTGATAAATTAACTAGATATATTCTAAATTTAGTTTTAACATATTTTTATCATCTAAATTGTATGTAGGTATTTATAATTACCAAATAGCATTGAAAACTGTCCAAACGTGGAATTCCTACTCAAATAGTCGGCTGTGGGTTTAATATCCAACATGGTATTGAATTTGTAAAAATACAGCGTTAAAGAATTCAGTTAATCAACACAACCATGCTAATATTACACCAAGCACAACAGTATCTGTGCACCAACACTTCACCAATCACCACAAACTAGACAAAGTTTAGTCCAAAAAATACGCGCGCTTTGTCGAAAATCGAAATGTGATTCAGGTTTGTCACAATGTCAGAAGTAATTTAGTCGATTGGTGAGTGCAATCTGTCGAGTATGAACCACATTTATGATCAACTGTGAACTTTTTCAGTGTGCTTTCACGCGGAGCTTTTGAATAGGTGGAGTCAGGGGTTGAATGGCAGCCAATCAGAGGGACCAGACTGAAATGGCTTGTTGCGTCATAAATAAATCCCTCCCAAACAACCCCTGCGTCTGGAGGGGGTGAATCCCTTACCGTGTGAAGTGTGTATTCGTATGTTTTATGATAGGTGCTTTGTATTTACGTTTATATCTTCAATTAGTTTGTTCAGCGGTTGAGGGTGTAATTTGGATATGTTTTATGTATACAGGCAAAATTCATGCTCGATACAACTGTGCCAGTTTCTGGAAAGAGATTTGCCTTTTTAAATTATTGGCTACAGTTTAGCTTGACAAATTTTGTCAAGAAGAAGATGTATAACTGCGGAACTTAATGTTTTGTCTGTCATTTTACATCTTGTTCTATATATGCATGCAGATTTGTTGTTTATCAGAATCTAGAATGTTACAAAATATTTGAATGAAAATTTAAATGAAATTAAAATTGCATACAGTGTGTTTCAACATTCCGCCAACAAACTTTGCCAGTATATTCAGTAAGTAAGTTATCACATAAAGTTCTATAAACATAAATAAGATGAAAAATATTTCCGAATGGAGCTACAGTATCATAAATGTGTTTTATAATTTCTTTACTATATTTCAAAAAGCATTCATACGATTTTGCTGAAAATTTACCTATATGAAGTATTAGACCATTAAATCAAATATAAATCACACTGTTTGTCATTTCATTTACTTAGAGGCAACTTTTATATTTTTCTACTCATTTTTATCGTTGCAAAATTTCTGAATTTTTGATAAATTGTAATGTGTAATAATTTGTTAATTAAATCGAATCATTTTCAGGTCAAAGTCGAGGTGGCGATTGCGTTGACTTCCGCTTTGTGTTCATATAACAATCAAGTAGGTGCACGGTCGACAGCAACACAAAATATTGTAGAACAGTAAAATATTTTTACTAGAATATACTAATAATTGAGGTCCTGAAGTGGGTTGGAACCTTTGATGTGAAGATAATACAGACGTAGTTTTCCACAAAACACCATATACTGCACACTCGACACGCGTTTCGCCAACCAAGTTGGCATAATCTAGAGATAATTAAAACTCCATCTCCAAATGATGCCAACTTGATTGGAGAAACGTGCGTCGAGTGTTTTGGTGTTTTATAGAAAATTACGTCAGTGTTAGTAATTGAGAAGCAAGTTTTCAAAAGGGAACTATTCCATTCCGCTACTGAGTAAAAGGCGCGACGTTCTTTGAATAAACCTGTTTACGTGGCACATTTTTAATAGCTTAAAATAATTCATTAGATTCCTCTTCTCAACCTTCTTCTTACACAATTGTTAAAATTCTTAACATCTGTTATAACACAACCGTTATCTATCAATTATTTTCGAATGTTCTCAAATTTTGCTAACTAGAATAGTACCCTTTTGAAAGTTTGCTCCCCAATTATGTTATTATTTTTACAAAAAAATATCACATAAAAGTTCAATTATACTTCATGTATAGGGTGATCTCTTTAAGTGCCTCACTCAAATTCATTGTTTGATTTTTCACCTATGAACAAATTTCCAGAATTATGTCTATGAATTTTTTTTTCCGAATTCGAAAAGAAAGATACAATGAACGTGAAATAAACAAGTTATGGCTGAAAAACTGAAAATACAAAAATTATCATTGTCATGTTAATGCGGATTCCACTCATAATAAATGGTTATCACATACATATTTTTCGCTTCCGGTTTAACGGGAAATTAACCCAACTCTTTTATAACAAGTGTTACACCCTGTATATTAGGTTTGTTGTTGTTGTGAGTGGGTCTCAGTAGACCCTCCACTGCGACCATCAGCAGGCCTATTGTGGCTCCACCCTGTATATTACGCTCAGTTTAAAGAAAACTTCTTCCTGAATTCAGCAGTATATAAAACTTTATCATTCATTATCTTTCATATTTAATGAGATATTGGGATTTAAATTTAAAATAACCTAACTAATATGCCGTTTAAAAAAAGATCATCTATGAAAATAAATAAAAACATTTAAATTATTTATCTATGTCAAAAATTAAAGTCATTCTGTATATTTTATTCACAAAAAATATTCGAAAACATTACTATTTTGTGCAAACGGAGCCAAAAGCGTTTGATCAAATCAAAAATTCAGTAATAGAATTAACAACCCAATTATTTTAAGCAGATGTAGAGAGAATTTGGTCAAACGCCTTCGCCACTATTTGCACAAAATGCTAATGTTTTCGTACATTTGTTGTAATTAAAATCTATAATATATCTTCTCAAATAAATAAATTGTTTTATAGTTTTTATTTGTTTTCATAGATGGCCTTATTTTAAAATATATATTTGTGTTATTTTCAATGTAAACCCCAATATTCAATTAAATTTTATAGTCAATGATAGTTCTAAATTCAGAAAGAAATGTTCTTTAAATTGAACTGAATATACAGGGTGTATTACTTAAAGAAAGTTGAGGTAATTTACAGTTAAACCGTAAGTGAAAAATATGAACGTGATACGCCATTTATAATCAGCAGGGGCCGGAAATGTTTTCCACTTTTCAGAGTCGGCACTTATAGAACAAATATAAATATTAATAAACAACCACATAAAAATGCATGTGGTGTGTTTATTTATATACCTGTAATAGATACAACCAGTATAACCAGTAGCGAGGCTAAAAGGTGCAAGGACTCTGCGGATATCCGGGACTCTTCTATGTACAATTATAGGTAGCTTGGCAGTTTGTCCGGTGGTATCCCCAGTTAGTTCAGTTATCTTAGCAACGTGAAAGTGTGCGGTTCGATCGCTGTAATGTTTGGTTTGGTTCCCACATAAAATGCTCTTAGCAATGGCAGATAACTAACAACAGATGGATCACATATTCTGTGTACCCCATGCAATCGACATTACGTATTTTATATACGCCGTGATTGTGAAAGACATTTAAATTCGGCTATTCATCGGCAAAATATTGCCGATGCAGTTACAAAAGAGGAATTTTTTATGATTTGTGTGTCATGTTCTGTGCATATAGTTTTCCTTTACCTAGTAGTCATGCTTTGCATAAAACATATCTACCCAGTGTATATAAAATTGTTTTGGGCAATATTATAGAGGACGTACCAAATAAATTTTTGTGGGTGACGGTGGATGAAACAACTAACTAAGGTTGTTAATATTATATAATTTTGAGTGTTCAAAGGGCTTGGTCTATATCAGACAGCAAAAGTCAGGCTATAGACAATAATCTAAAAAATGTTTTACACACGAACCTGGGACACAAAACAATGTGTAAAATTCATGAAAATTATCAGCGCGGTCTGTCAGTACCTGCCCATGTAAACTATTTAGAATCTGCAATATTCACTTCGGTAGATGTGGAATGTACATTATCCTTATACAAACATATTTACAGACCAAATCGCTTAAATTTAACAGCTACAATTGTAGAACCATTATTAGTTGTGACGTGACCATGTTTGCTAATGCGATGGCAGACTTCAATAATTCTGAATAATACATTGTATCAAGCGGTATGTATTTCATAATTTATTTTACACTTTTGCATCTGTTTATCTACGAATGTCCTTGTGTGTTAACTATATGAGGCAGTAGTAGCTACTGGTCCTGGACTCCGGCATAGTTTTCTGACCCTGATAATTATTGGAATATGATATTATCATTTCAGCGTTAATTTTTGTATTTTTTAGTTTGTCGGCCATAACTTTGTTATTTGACGCTCAATAGTTTTTGATTTTCGAATTTGGATTCCTCAGAAAAATATACATACGTACAGTTTTGGATTTTTTTTTCTAGTTGAAAAATAAAGAACTTAAATCGATTGAGGCACTTAAAATGATCATTCTGTACATATATTTATCAGGGTCCATCAAATCTAGTAACCTGTTTTCTTATTGACATTTCTATCAAAATACTTAGAAAGTGGTTGTTTGCATAAATTAAACCTTGGTGCTCGGAGTTTTGTGTGACGGAATAGTAATAATTTGCAAGACATAGCACTAGCTCATAAAGACTGGTGTATAGTTTTTAACACCCATTTTTGGGTGGTAAATAATATTAATTGATGAATAATATTAGTGTATGCCTGACGAGGTGATGCCATACAATATTATCGACTCGTTTAAAGTTTAATATAATATTTTTAAGCTTAATGGCAAATTTCGGGGTTGATTGAAGAAAAAAAGAACACAATTTATTACAGATAATCACGCGTTGACTTTATTCAACTTCTTCAGAGCCTACAATAGCATTAAATACCAAAAAAATCATAGAAAATTGTTATTACAAATAAGTGGGCAAAGTAATGAACATTTTAAAAAAACTTACCAGCTATAAAAATTTCTGTTGTTAATAAAAATATTCCCAATCATCTTTTTTGTCACACTTTTTTAAAATTATAAAAACACATGAAAACAATACTCAATTTGTAAAAAATTTTATACAAAAATAAACTGTCTGGCATCGTTTAACTAAAAGCAGGAACCAAATTATATTACAAATGTGTTTGGGTGATAACTACGATTCAAATGACATACTCCGCTTCAACGTATATTCGTTGTTAATAATCCTATATCTAGAGTAATGCGAACAGTTATTAAAAAAAAAAAATTAAAATCTATATCAATAACAATCAAATACAGCATATACATCTACTCACGAGAAAACCCAAAACATCCAACCATTTTTACTTATACCTAATATAGGGAAGTACAGTAATCGTGATTTTTTCGACTTCGAGATTTTGATTGATACATACATTTTGAACCATCCTGAATCCGTTCTGACTATATTCCGAATGATGTCTGTCGGTGCGTGCGTGCGTGCGTGCGTGCGTGCGTGCGTGTGTGTGTGTGTGTGTGTGTGTGTGTGTGTGTGTGTGGATGTGTGTGTGTATGTGTGTATCCGCGATAACTCAAAAAATACTAATGGGAGAATTCCCAAATTTGGCAATTAGGATTTTCAACAACATTTTAGGTGACACATTAAATTTGATGCATGTGGTATTACCAGAAGAGACATAATGAATGAAAGAAGAAGAAAGGTTTGCCTTTATAAAAAAAATATATTCTTAATGAAAGATTATAAATCATGTCTACCATATCAAGCCAATAAAATATATTTTCCAAGTACTTAAATGAAGCTGATGTAAACTGAAATTTTTTATACATTTGACCTCATAAAATGGGGTTGGCATAAATTTAACAGTTTGACATTTGAAATGTCTAATTTAGTTACAAAAATGTCAATGTCAATAAGAAGAAATTATTAAAATATATTAAATGAATTATTATTGACAGCATCGAATGACGCTGATAATAAATTATTAAAAAATTTTAATGAAACATTTCAAGGTGCGCTATTAAAATTTAATTGAGGTAAGTGAGGAATTAAATAGAATGATTTTTTTAGATCAGGATGATATATACTGGGAGAAGAAAGTTATGTGCTGGCCACATCAGATATTTTTTTATTAAGTTGATTGATTGATTTGTGTAAAATCCATTTTGAAA
>JANEYF010001108.1:142500-375579 GCA_029963845.1 Rhamnusium bicolor
TGTAAAATTGGATTCTCAAATATCAAAAAAACATATTATCTTTTGGTACAGGTACGTTGATGACATACTAATAGGTTTTAAAGGGACAGATATACAATTAAAAACATTCCTAGATTTTATCAATAATATACACAATAATATATCCTTTATATTAAAAACAGAGAACGACAATAAATCAATAAACTTTCTCGCCTTATCTATAAATAGACATAAAACATCATTTTCCTATAATATTTACTGCAAATCAACTTTTACAGATGCCACTATCCGCTTTAATTTCTATAACCCTCTCTCCACAAATTAGCCGCATATGAATCTATGACACACCCAGCCTTCAGCTTTCCTTTAACTGAGACAGATTTAAAAAGAAGAACTAGACATAATAAGACTTATTGCACATAACGGGAACCCTCAAAATATAATCAACAATCTAATCTACAAAAAACGAAATAAGTCCCTCTTAAAAAAACTTTACCTCACTATTAACGAGAAAAAAGTTCAAACCTACGTTTCATTACCATATTCAGGTCAACTCTCTTATTCGATTAGGAATAATTTTTCCACATTTAATATTAAAACACCATTTAATTCTAACAAAAATATAGACATATATTTTCGATGCAAAACAAAAAAATTGATATCTCCAAAAATGTGGTGTATATCGGTTAGATTGCCCAGAATCTAACGCCTCATATGTAGGTCAAACAGGTAGATTGTTCGAGGGTAAGATATAGAGACCATATTCACACACGAAAACATCATTCCAACTTTTATAAACACCTAACAGATTCTGGTCATACAATAACTGATGACCATTAACTTAAAATATTACATATTTGTGGGAAAAGTAAAAAACTTAATTTATTAGAAGTGCTAGAAATTAATAAATTAAATACCTAGGAATAAAAAATTACAACATATTAAACGACCAAATAGATTTAAATAATTCTCCGTTATTAAACTTATTTATTATATATATATATATATATATATATATATATATATATATATATATATATATATATATATATATATATATATATATATATATATATTTCAGTTCGAGTAACCAGAAGCCGCAGTAAGCAGTTATCGGTTAGAACCTGAAGATGGCAGATGAGATTCTGCCGAAACGTCGTTCAGACAACCACGGTCCCTCTCGGGGCCTATCACCCACGCGGGAGTATACCCGGAAAGCGAATTTAACATTCACCACCCATGAAAACCTGAAAAACAACATATATATATATATATATATATATATATATATATATATATATATATATATATATATATATATATATATATATATATATATATATATATATATATATATATATATATATATATATATATATATATATATATATATATATATATATATATATATATATATATATATATATATATATATATATATATATATATATATATATATATATATATATATATATATATATATATATATATATATATATATATATATATATATATATATATATATATATATATATATATATATATATATATATATATATATATATATATATATATATATATATATATATATATATATATATATATATATATATATATATATATATATATATATATATATATATATATATATATATATTAGGAGTGGGCCAAAAAAAACTTTTAATTTTTTTTCCTTAGATACATGAAAATATTGTCAGAAATGACGAAAAAAAATTCTGGTGAAGCTTGAGCTCTTAATATTAAGTGGTGACGATTTGTGATTTTTGATTTCCCATTTAAATAACACAGAATTTTTTTATTTTATTTGAATTTTTAATGAGTTTGAACGAATAATTGTCTAGTGAAAACGAAAACTTATTCTTGTAGGGAATTTAACGATCTACAAAAAAGGTCTGATATGATTTTTTGCTAAGTCGACTCTTTCAAATGTTATTCGAGGTTAAAGTCCAACTCTAAATTGTAACAGATTATTTTTACAATTTTTTATATTCTCACAAAATAATGCCTCAAAATCATAAAATATCTTATTTTTCGTAAAACTAATCGAATGTTTTTGGTAAAACAATAATATTTTTACAAAATATCGTAAGAAAAACCAATTTTATCATACTTAATGTAAAAAAAAAATCTGAACTTTACCTGAATAATGACTTGAAAAAAATATTTATTTCCTAAAAAAATAATAAGAGCCGTAGATTTTGAGACATTATTTTGTGATAGAATATAAAAAATTGTAAAAATAATCTGTTACGATTTAGAGTTGGACTTTAACCTCGAATAACTTTTGAAAGAGTCGACTTAGCAAAAAATCATATCAGACCTTTTTTGTAGATCGTTAAATTCCCTACAAGAATAAGTTTTCGTTTTCACTAGACAATTATTCGTTCAAACGCATTAAAAATCCAAACAAAATAAAAAAAATTCCTGTGTTATTTAAATGGGAAATCATAAATCACAAATCGTCACCTCTTAATATTAACATTAAGAGCTCAAGCTTCACCAGAATTTCTTTTTCGTCATTTCTGACAATATGTTCATGGTATCTAAGGAAAAAAATTAAAAGTTTTTTTTTGGCCCACCCTAATATATATATTTGTTATTACTGTTATACCGATTTTTTTACACCAATCCGCGTAAAGCATATCGCTATTTTTTAACGCTATAGATTTCGAATCTCCTACTAACATTATTTTTTTTTTACAAATTATTTATTAGTTGTATTTTGTTTGTTGGGTAATAATCTATCTAAATCCATCCATCCCAAAGTATCAGTTTAAAATAAAGTTAATTGATTCTATTAATATGCAACAGTGGTGGGTATATAAGTCAAGTAGTATGATACAGGATAAAAGCATGATGATCTACGTCCCCTCACAATGATGATGAATTTTGTCCCGAACTTTACACACGTCGGTCGCACGTTCGATGCTCACTTCTTTTTGTTAAGGACAATAGGGTTTATTTAGGGATGACAGTTGACATACGCTGACAATTTAGCGACAATGACAATCGCGGATGGTGTAAAGTGAGCCTTGGTAAAGTATATACTTTCTGGTACCTTTGTTTTGGTCCTGTGGGAACAGTTTGCGTATATTTCACCAGTGAATTGTTTTGATTTCGGAGGTGGGATTGGAACACATTTAATTGAGTGTTCACTTATAGATTTATTGTCTACTATTTACTAGCTATATTTTATATGCCACTTCTAACTTGTAGGGGTAATTTTTATCCTTTTTGTACTGGATTTTGCAAAGCTAAATATATTTAAATTTCTTTAGATTTATTCTACATTGTTGTTACGGAATTGACGATTGAAAACAAATATTAATTAATTATTATAATCATTCTTATTTATTTCTAACTTTCACCTGATTATGAAGATTTTATTTGAATAGTATTGGAGCCTGCATTTTATTAAAAAATTGTAAAAAATTTCACCGTTTTAAAAAAGAATTTAAATTATAAATGATGAATTGCAATAGTAAATCAAAATGAATAATTTTCTTTGCATTTCATTAAGTGGAATATAAATCTTAATAAAAACGACCAAAATGCACAATTATTGAAAATAATACTATATATAATATATACATTAAGTTGAAAAATGCGTAAATAATTACCTTTTATTTTGTATCCAAATTAAAATAGTCTTGAAAATGTTTAATATAACTCAAAAGTTAATGTACAAATTCACGAAATCGTTCAAAATCACAAATATTTTCAAATAGTTTTCAGCTACCAAAACAACACTTAAATAAAGAAAATATGGCAACACAAGTTCGGCCATATCGCATGGCGCATTATTTTATTGTCTGGTTAACTAGCAGCAATTTTAAATTAATCCAAACTTTCATAATTTTTTTGTAGTTAAATTTTTTTAAAATTCAACCACATATGGATACTAATTACATAATTAGTGTAGAATCATAGACAATAAAAAAGAAATCCAACTTTTAATACAGTGGGACATTCCCATTCGGTGTGTTCGTGACAGGCATTGTTAAAACTAAATGTTTTTCGCTTTGTGCTGAACAATGTCACTTGTCTCTCACTACATTGTCGTCCACGATTTTTCGGTCGCGATATATCGCGCGCCAACCTGGTCGAACCCTTTGAGACTTTGAGCGACACATCCTTTAATGCGGCCGACGACGCATCAATCTTGGGTGCCATTTTACTCTAACAGCGCTAAAGTTTTCAATATGTTTGTAAACTTTGACAGCGTCATGCCGCGGCGCGATGCAATAGACAAATTACTTTACTTACTTAATTACTTTTTTTAAACTGTGAATATTTGCCGCCTATGATACGTTGCCGCCGATGTGCACCCCCGGGTAGGAACGAGCCTGCTTGGGGCCCATGCTCCAATAATAAGATATTACATAATTTAAATTTCACCAGCCGCCACTGCTAACTTCTCTAGGGAAGGCATAATGAACTTTCGCAAAACTCACCCGTCATCGATATCAACTTTCCGTTAATATGTGGGTCGAAATGTTCGCCGTTTTGTTAAAGATGATTTACCTTTGCTGCTAGAAAATATACCAAAACAAGTTAGAAACTAAATGTGGTACACGCATGACAGAGCTCCGACCCACTTTAATCTAGCTGTCCGACAATATTTAAATGCTGTGTATCCTAATCGTTGGATAGGTAGAGCAGAACCACAACTTTGGCCCCCACGGTCTCCAGAAATGAAGCTCCTGAATTATTTTTTGTGGGATCACCTTAAGACATTAGTTTACAATAACCCGATTGAAATACTAAAGAGCTGAGGAACTGGGGATGGTCATTTTCAACAATTTTTTTGATTTTTTATGTTTTTTTAAACTATCTTTTTTTTTGTCTCATTGAGAAAATTTTCACTAAAAAAATTAACTAAAGGTTTTATTTCTTTCGCATTTTTATCAAAAACGACTTGTACAATAAAGAAGCAAGGGGAAATTTTTGTGTAGATTATACTGAGTATTCTAGTAAAAATTTGAATGAATCGGAGGCGCTCGATGTTTTTTTTATAAAACTTCAGTATCCATACGTACGCCACTGGCACTAGAAGACAAATTTAGAGTTAACCAAAAGATATCTCCTAAAACATTATTAAAGTCATTCTAAATTTCAAAATCAAGGAATCGTCCTTTAAAATCTTTTGCAATCATATGGGTAACCCTCTTTTTTAAATTATGAAATAAATAATCATAAACTATTTTGTTTCTGTTACAAAGTAATGAATGGTAACTTTCTCTTTCGAATAGGTTAATAAATAACTCAATGATTTTTATATTTTAATATAACGGTCAATAACCTATTTAAATGATCACAAATTGATGGTAAGAGAAATTAGGATTATTGCTTAAATAAAAACAAAGTTAGTTACATTTTTTCCAGACGAACTATTATAAACTTCTGTTTCAAGTTATATTAAAATATTCCAATCTCTCTAATCTATAGTACTAACTGAAAATAACACTTATAGTCGAGGAACGAGACCCCCTAAATTCGACACATGCTATTATATATATTTTGAGGTCGCGATTTGATTTGTAATTGCGAAATTGGACAAAAATTGCATTTTTTAATTTTTTTTACGAGAAATACTATTTTCACATTTTTGATTTCTCACCTCTCTATCAGTGGCGGCTGGTGGATTAAGGTTGTACCATATCTCAGTATTGGAGCATGGAACCCAAGCAATATTTGAAGGCACGACTATCAGTACTGATTGAAGGAGTTTTGCAGAAAAAAAATTGAAAAAAAATTTAAGAAAAAAAAGTTACAAAAATGCCCAGCCTCCCCAGATTCCTTCTAGACCATTAGTAAAATCTTTGCAAACTATTTTTTTTTTCGTAATCAGAAGGAAAATTTATAACCCCCTTTTTTTGGTTTTCGAAAATTTAGTTTTTTTGTAAAGTTATGACATTTTGAAATTTACACGATGAAGAACTTCAAAGTGTCATAACTTTACAAAAAATAAAAATTTTCGAAAACTAAAAAAAAACGGGGTAATAAATTTTCCTTCTGATTACGAAAAAAAAATAGTTTGCAAAGATTTTACTAATGGTCTAGAAGGAATCTGGGGAGGCTGGGCATTTTTGTAACTTTTTTCTTGAATTTTTTTTCAATTATTTTTTCTGCAAAACTTCTTCAATCAGTATTGATAGTCGTGCCTTAAAATATTGCTTGGGTTTCATGCTCCAATACTGAGATATTGTATAACCTAAATCCACCAGTCGCCACTGCCCTCTATATCTCTCATTCGTTGTCATGAAAACTTGATATTTTAGTATTGAATTATTCAAACGTTTAGCTTTCAAACGGTGTATGCAAAAATTATATTCGTTTTTACTGAAAAATAAATAAATATTAGTGGAAGAATTGCCACTTTTGTGTAGAGTAGTGGTGAGAGGTATGTGAAACTTCTCATATGGTCCAAATGCTACTATCCGACCGACATCATAGATGTCTCTGTGGCGGATAGCGACTTGCGAAGCAAGTACTGAGAGCGGCGACCTCTAGGCCAGGTGGACTAGACTACTGTTATTAAATATGATTTGAACGAAACAACTACTCAGTGGACAAATACCCCGACCTGCATTGGATTATACCTTCAAATCATGATAGATCGGTAGCCAATATCATTTGTCAATTCCTAACCAGGCATAGACCGGTTTCGAACTTATTAGTTCTCCTCAGTATGCTATAAGTTATGGAACAGACAAGTGATAGTGACCAACCTGCTAGTCATATACTGACTAAGGTAAATTGAGTAGTGATGAGAGGTATGTGAAACTTCTCATATGGTCCAAATGCTACTATCCGACCGACATCATAGATGTCTCTGTGGCGGATAGCGACTTGCGAAGCAAGTACCGAGAACGGCGACCTCTAGGCCAGGTGGACTAGATTACTGTTATTAAATATGATTTGAACGAAACAACTACTCAGCGGGTAAATACCCCGACCTGCATTGGATTATACCTTCAAGTCGTATACGTATTTCGGATAATTATATCATGAAATTTGTTTCTAATTATATCCACTTAAGGAGTTTTTGAAAATATCGTCATCACCAGAGTGGATTGAATAAATTTAACAAATTATCTTTAATATATTTATGGTAAATTCATACAAGCATTTCGAGGAGGTAATATTTTTTTGTTATGCGGGGAAATATTACTAAATTTCAAAAAAGGATTAATAAAATTTTGAAGATCTCCACATTCATTTCCGAGAATAAAAATGTATAATCATCAACTATATTTTCATACAGTATTTAATAATATATTCATCATGCCATGAAAAATTACAAACACAATTTTGGAAACATATCTGCAATTATAATCTTATTTTTAAGTCCCTGTTAATCTAGTTAAATTTCTTGATCGATATTTTTTATACTGACACCTACTTCAATGTATTGACCACCTAGTACATTTTTTTAAAGTCAGGTATTTAGTTTTATTTAAGTTGAGTATTGATGATAGATCTCTAGTTATATCAATAAAAGTTATTCTAGATCACATAGTACATAATAATGCACACAATATGTATCCTTGTGGTATGCCTTGCTTTATTTCTTATTTACCACTAGCCATTTCATTAACCTCGCAATATTGTGTTATTTTCTTGCAGTATATTTAAAATAGTGATTTCCCTAGCGCCATATAAATTATATTTAAAATTCTTCAAACCACAGAAAAAAAATGAGATTGGCATGAAATGTTAAGTTATAGATTGAGTTTTAACTTATAATATTCAGTATCATACTGTGTTCATATTTTTAAAATAATAATTCCTTTGCTGACGCAATATTTTGCACATTATTAATATATTAGCCACTGATGACTTGGAAGTATTCACAGCCGACAATTTCCCAATTTCTTTTTAGTTTATAACAAATAAGTAAATTCTCAGTATGTTCTTGCTTAAAAAAAATTTGTTACTTTTTAAATAAGAATCCCACTCTTATCAAGATAAAAAAGGTTCTTGAAGAATCTAAAACAATAACAATTTTGATTGGCATGTAATATTGCGATACTGCTTGCTGGCGGATATCACACTTGTATACGTTAGATTGTCGATGTTTGGGCCTAATGCTTTCTGGGGGATATCACACTTGTATACGTTAGAGTGTCGATGCTTTGGGCCTAGTGCTTTCTGGCGGATATCACACTTGGATAAGTTAGAGTGTTGATGCTTGGGCTTAGTGCCTTCTGACGGATATCACACTTGCATACGTTAGAGTGTTGATGTTCGGGTCTTGTGTTTTCTGGCAGATGTCACACTTGGATAACTTAGCGTGTTGTTGCTTGGGACTAGTGCTTGCTGGCGGATGTCACACTTGTGTGAGTTAATGTTGATGCGTGGGCCTAGTGCTTTCTGGCGGATATCACGCTTGTATAAGTTAGAGTGTTAATATTTGAGCCTGGTGCTTTCTGGTGGATATCATATTAATCAAGATTTACAATATTTTGCTTGTCAGGAGCTGAAATCTCCGAACGTATATGGTAGTCAGGATGGAACAAAGTGCTTATATTGGGTCGAGAACGTCCCAATGTCAGGCTGGCCGTGTTAGCGCCAAGCGTACCGCAATATAACATGTCCAAGTGGTAATTCAGAAATAGTGTGTTCTGATTGACATATGTATATTATAAATCGCAGGTCAGAATAACCACGAGCCTTGTTCGGTGTGGTCGTTATTATTTTATCTTTGTGTTACATTTTGTTTACAATTTTAATATATAAAAGCCAACAGCATGATACCATAAAAAATATTCCTTTGCAGGATTCACTTATTCATATGCACAATTTTCGCGTCGTATACAGAGTGTCTTAAAAAACATGTGCCATCGCTTAAGCGGAAATTCCTCACCCAAAAATAAGATAAATAGTTCCAATCAACATGGGCCTGGAAACGCTTCGTTATTGAGATACAGTGTATTAAAAAATTTTTATTTTTTTTTTTTTAGTTTTCTTCGATATATCTCCGAAACGACTTTAGCAGTTAGAATAACATTTAGTTATGAAAAGTACGCAAAATATTTTATATTTTAATATTAAAATGGTGTAGATAGCTTCATAAGGGGCGTGCGTAATTTAATAATTTTGAAAAAAAAATATGTACGCCACTGACTTTTTTACTTTTTTATTGCTCAGTTATGTAGACAGTTAAATCCATAAAAAAGTTACTTTATGATATTTTTTCGATTTCGGCTTCGTTTAGGAGATAATTGCAATTTTATTATGTAGGGTACTTTATATCATACTAAACGTCGCCGAAACCAAAAAAAATATCAAGAGGTATGCAAGCCTGAACACACGGCCTTGATGAAGTCATCGGCACCATTTCAATACTAAAGTATGGTATTTAAAATTATTTTCTTATTCTAAATATCATTCAAGTGGCTAAAGACGTTTCGGAGATATTAAAAAAAAAACGGAAAAAATAAGAAAAATGTAACACCCTCTATCTCAGTAACAAGGCGTTTCCAGACCCATGTTGATAGGAACTATTTGTCTAAGTTTTGGGTATTTTCAGCTTAAGCAATAGCACATGTTTTTTTAAACACCCTGTATGAATATTTTGTTTTGATAAAATAGTGTGGGCGACTCATAGTAATAAAATAGTGACACGTCAAAATAACTTATTTCTCTCTTACAAAATATTTGTATTTATTTAACAAACAAAAAACGAGTAACAAAAACAACAACAGATAATAATAATAACAATAAAAAATGATTTGGTATGATTGGATGAAAATTAAAGTGAAATCAGTCTTGCCTTGATGTATTAATGTTTGCCGTGATGATAAACAACTTTGTAAACAGGTACCTTGACAGGTACTGGTTTAGGGATCTTGATAGGTACGTGTTTCTCTACTGGTACAGGTACTGGTTTTTCGATGTGGTAATGAACTTCCTTTTCTACCTTGTATGGTACTGGTTTTTCAACGGGGATGGTAATAGTTTTGATTACGGGAACGGCAATCGGTTGGGGTACCTTAACGTGGACGGGGTAGGGCTGTGGTACAGGTACTGCTACTGGTTTAGGAATTGGCACAGGAAGGGCCTGTGGAACTTTTACAACTTCATGCGTATACACAGGAACTGGCACATGTTTGGTAACTTCGACTGTATGTGAAATGTCATGACCACCACCGTGACCTTCTTCGTACCCGGCATGAACCGTGACGAAAACGAATAATAGAGTTATGCACGCAAAATTATCCATAATTTATTTGAGTACGATCTGTAGAGTTATAAACGATAACTTAATAATACGGTAATGTAGATTAACGAACTGATGAATTATTTTTGGAAAGCACGGTATATATACTCGTCTATAGTCTTTCACTACTTTCACCGCATCCCTCGAGAGATTGTGTTACAATTAAAAATAAATTCAGTGTGCACATTAGAATGATTAGAAGTTAATTAAATTCGCAAATATGACTGAGTTCTAATTATATAATGAACAATTTTGATACATTTAATTATTGTTTCTTTGAAATAACGTTAAATACAATTTGCTTTGTTCATTGAATTATGCTTTGAAAGGTATTAAACAATTTAACGGAAAAATAATTTTATTTTCATAAATTGGTTGGTTAGTATTGAGCAAACATCTGACAAAATAAAAATTTTGTATTTATTCTTATGAATTAAATACTAGAAATATTTTATATTATTTAATACCGAAAAAAATATTTAAAATAAAAAACTTTCATTTAACTATCACTGCAATATATTCATAATAAATTAAAAAGTTGATTTATAAAGATTATTTTATTAACAAAATTTTATCAGTATTGATTTATACGGTATTTTGAGATATATCAACATACATATACAGAGTGTTTCCTAAGTGATGTCGAAAACTTCAGGAGGCGATTCTTTGAAGTGCCATAACTTTGCAGGGAAGCATATCTCACCTATGTTCATACGAACTTTTTTCTTTAAAATTGTTCAAGAAGTCACCTCCTGAAGTTTTCGACATCAAGTTTTAATTTCGGCATATGAATATAACTTTTCTCCTAGTTTTTATTTTGGGTGCTAGTTAATTAATTGAACTTTGAATTTTAAAGAGTACCTTTCATTATTACTGCTTTCCTTTATCGAATTCACCATAGCTGAAGAATATGGCAAAGTTGTGGATTGGACTTACGAAATTATTGTCCACTTCACGATATTATTTACGTATCAGTCTCACTACTCCTCCTACTCATATTTTCGTTCAGAATGATAACATAAGTGCTATTAACCGTTGTTCCAGAACACTATCCAGCGGGAACATATATCTACACGAAAAGCTGGATGTTTCCATACCTTGAATATGAGTTATAATTAAGCCTGGCCAAGGTCATTAATCCTACAGAGACATACTGGGTATGCATCATATCATAATACTTGAATAAGTACAATAATAAAAACAAAAATATTTTATATATTGTGATGTATGTTTTTGTACTATTTCGTTTGTTTTAAATTCTTTTTTATATATTTCCTTATATTTTGTAAGCTTAGTGCTGCACATTATTATTAAACTGTTAAATGACGTTCAAACATGTACATTGTATATCTAAGTGATAACTAATAATAATCAAATAAATAAATAAATAAATAAATAAAATAAATGGAAATAAATTTTCTTAATACTGGTACACTTTATAAAAACATGTACAAAACTCACCTTCTTAAGCAGATTTATGAAGTAGCTTGGTTGTCGTTATCACAAACTGGAGCACTTCTATGATAACTGTGTAGCATCAGATATGTTTCTACAGTTGTCTCAGTAAGCGATGTTCGCTGTAGTGAAAAAATATGTCTGTATTTTGAAAAAGACCGTTAGACATCTACGGAAGTAATACAGGCATAAGTAAAACACTCTGTGAACTCACTTAACGCAGCTGTAGATGCACCATCACAAATTTGTCTTAATTTGGTAAAACCAGGATCTTTCCTTAATACACTCTCGAATTTTTCAATAACTCGCTTATTTTTTACGTCATTTATAGTCTGTAGCTGTGTATTTACGTCGTCCACTATTTGCAGCGATTCAACTAACGACAACGAAGTATTCTGCAATTTTTCTATTGTGTCGTATAGTCCTCTATAATTGTTATAAATAGTTTTTTAAATCTGTTTCAAAGGAAACATCTTGAAAACTTGTCTGGCTTTCCTTAATAGCTGCAGCCTCGTTAGGGTTGAACTGTAGTATCACAGCTTTTATTTGTTGAAAATATTCAGCATAATAAAAAGCTGCCTTCAACCACGTTCCTCAACGTGTAAGAATCGTGTCTGGTGGTTCCGGAATACCAGGACACAGTGTGTGAAATGCTCGAAGCCGTTTAGGAGATTTGAGAAATACTTTTTTTGTATTTGCTATTAATGCATCTACCTCTGGAAAACATGTTCGAATCGTTTCTGTTATAAGATAGAACGCATGCACTTTACACGTAACATGTAAAAACCTACGATCGTCGCTTTGAAGAAAACGGCCCACCAAACGCATTGTCGCAGCACCGTCGGTCACAAATATCAACACTTGACTTGTTGACAGTTCAAATTTTTCGAAAGTCTCCAACACCACCCGCGTAATTGTTTCGCCAGTACACGCAGTTAGTCTTTTGCTAGCTAGTAAAAGTGGAAATGTTGGTTTAACAGGGTCAAGTACACGTACTATAACATTTAAAATAGAATTTTTTTTTACAATCTGTCGTCTCGTCAACACATAACCACATCCGTGTATTTTTTTAATGCACCCTATTTACAATGTCTTCACGAACACTTCGTCTTGGTACATATCTACGTAACGATGAACGACTTGGTAAATTCACCTGGGGATTATATTTATTCCAGAACTCCCGAAATGCTGGTTTATCCAATATGCGCAGGGGAACAGCACAGGCAATCAGCATTAACAGTAAATCAAACATAAACTGAGGTTTCAAAGAAGACACGCCATTTTTTTAATTTTTATGCCGGTTACTATTGACATGAATTTTGCAGCCGTATTTATTCCAGCACATTAAGTCTTGATCACAAACTTTACAAATTATTTTACATCCATCATAGAATAATTCCGGAAATTCACCGATAAATTTATTCACTTTATCAGAGTACGGTCGTTTTCTACTCTTTACGCTCAGCATTATTTATTATTTATTAGTACTCTATGCATCGACCGACAGATAACAACTGAAGTGTGTCGTGTCATCGTCATCGTAAGCAAGCGCGTGATGGCATTGGTATTGCGCCCGACCCTGAATCTACCAGCGCTTGGCCATGCTTAGTTATAATTTATACAATAAAAAAATCCCTCCATATTTTTTTTATAAATATTGATCCCTTTATTCCTCTATTCGTATAATGTTTGAAACGTAACATGTTATGTTTGTTGAATTTAATTTCATTCATAATTATAGGCCCGAATTATTAAAAACAATTTAATTCAACAAACATGTTGCACAAAAATTATGTGTATATAAATCAAGAAGAAACATTTGTAGATATACGTGCAACTTCCAACTTATAAAATTAAATTGTCAATCTTCTCCAAAATTTAATTTTTTGTTTATTTCTGTTAAGTTGTATTTATTATTAAATGAAATTTTTCATGATAACTGTCAATTTTCATAAACTGTCGTACTATTACTGTTATAATACAGTGGTTTGTGTAACAATTGTGCGTTTCTGAAATATAACATGAGACTTTACTTATTTCATCTAAACATGTTTGCAAATAATTTTTTTAGATGGGGCCCAAAGATCCCAAAGTGTGCAAGAATAAGGATGACATGAAAAATAATATTGATTGAAAAACACTTTTATTTATTATTTAAAATGAGTGTTTACATTTTTAAACTCCTAAATATAACAGGTTAAATACAAATTACTTCTAATTTTTTGTTTTATAAGAGCGGTCGAAATGCAACAAAACAAACAGTGCCAATTGAAATGTCATCACCACTATTAATACAGAGGTGTTTACTGCAAATCTTTCAGGTTTATTTTCACACTCAGTGTATTCACAAAGCATTGTACTTTTTAGCAGTGTCTTTTTGCACTGACAACGGCTGTTTATGTTTCTTGTTTATGGTACGGTGATTGTTAACGCATAGTGTACATGCATAGAGACTTTTTTTAAAATAACAGAAGAATGCCTTCAGATGTGGCGATCCAATTTGGGATAATTATCTGTACTCTCAATTTTTGACGTAATCTTTTTGATCATTAAAAGTTAATTATCCAGCTAAAAAGAAATCCAAATTGTTGCAACAGTTTATGCAACACATTTAGAACTTTTTTAAAGTTAGTTAAAAAAATGTTTGTCTCTTGTTAAATACAGATTAGCAAAAAAAAACGTATGCTATTGAACAAATATATTTATTTATTGATCCATTAAATAAATCTTACAGCAGATATTCAATATGACTACCGTTTATATACATGTAACATGTAACTAAATTAATCTAATTCAGCTTGAAAAATTAAAGTGTACTGTTTACAACATTTTAGCATTATTTTTTAAAGAGTCTCCGGCAATTGTACTCGTCTCCACAAGTCTTCTGTATTTCTAAAGTGGAAAACACCATGGTTTCTAAAGAGGCCCACAGGAGAACATGGTGTGCATCAATATCATCTACAGATCATGCCGACATTTGAGATTATTAGATTTAAATGTTGTGGGACATCTAAAGTAAAATATGCGGGTGCCCTGTTATGCATAAACCACGTATCTTGGTAAAGTACTTCTGGTAAATTATCCAATAAACTACGAAACGTATTTTGAAGGTAATAATTTTCGTCATTTAATCGTTGTGGTATAATGATGACGACAACATCAAAATTATCAATGACTCCTACCCACACATTATTCTTAAATTCATGCTGAAAATATATTACTTTAGTTGCATGCGGATTTTCGCGAGCATGTACATATTGGTTATGACAATTTGTTAAACCACCACTTGTAAAACATGCTTCAACAATTATCAGTGAATAAAATCTACCTACAGAAGATGACATTTTGGGATCTGGTCGCGGATGAATTAGGGTGCGAAGATAAAAGATCTAGCAGAGATTGAATATGATATGGATAAAGTCGTTGATCTTTGATAATTCTTGAACGCTATCTTTAGACATTCCTGCTTCTAGTCCTAATCATCTGGTGTTTAATCCTGGGTCTTTTGCAAGTCTTTCCAAAATCTGTTCTTTACTCTCATGAATTGTAATCGTACGCTGACGCCCATATTCAGTTGTTGCACTCCCATTTGCGAAGATATATGCCAACAACGCCAAAGGTTTAATGGTTTGGTAAGCGACGATTTGGAAATCTTTTATTGTATTTCCACTTGTGCGGCAATTTCTTTGGCAATGCAGTAAAACCAGTAACATATCAGTCTGTTTTACATAAGTGTATTGTACAGATATCGTCAATAAAAAAAATAACATATTTGCTAGAAAACTTAAATTATTAATTCTGTCACCGTGAATAAACAAAGTATTGAAGCAAAAAATTTACTAAAGAACAATTACGTCAAAAAACGGTTATTGCCAGTACAGATAAAATTGTTTTATCACAATAGCTGAAAGTAATTGCTCTTTAAAAAATCAAGAATTTTGACACTAGAAATGAACTTAAAGAAGCACTTTTGGGTAAAGGTAAGTTATGTTCAATCGTTTTATTTTGGTTTGAAAAATATGTTGTAGTTTTTTTTTAACAGAATTTTCAAAGACATCATGTATATGTATAGGCTGCCGTAGCACTTTCTACATCTTCTTCGCACAATTATGATTTGAGAACTGAAGACTGACGTGGTGGAACGATATAATTTACGATATATAAGGCGTGTTGTTTTATTCCCATCTGCTTCCATCTGTTAGCATCAGGACAGAGATAATAGATGCCATCAACTCGATGTGGAAAGTGGATAGATAACATCTGATGGAACATCTAGTGAATAAAACAACACACTTATTCTTACTTTACGACGTTCGATGCGGGTTGATGTTGATGTCACAGCGTGTTTTCAGCTGAGCACGACCTTGATACACAACGCGGTTATGTTACGAGATACTGTTATAGGTCGGATTTATATTGTTCTTACAAAAATGAAAATTTTAGGTTTAAAAGAGAAGTGGAAAGGATAAAAAAGAGAAGTGGAAAGGATAAAGTAACTCCACGCAATAAGTAATATTTAAATTAAAAATTAAATATTAATTATAAGTAGAAAACATCTAAGCTGAAGCCATATCACCAATCATTACAAAAAAAAACACGTCTATCAGAATAAAAGAAATCGCTTAATAGTAAGAATCTCTATCCATATTTGATCGGAAAATAGTTATATTATACACTTTTCTAATTGGATGCCACTGTTTATCTCTTTCTATTAAAAACAACAAAAATGTAACTATTTATTCGCTTATTAGAATTTGTCTTCTACGGATAATCTCATTTCAAAAATTAATCAAGTCGTCAATTAACTTCTGTTCCACAAAAAATAATAAAGTTTTATTATTTTCTTCAGGCATTCGAATAATTTTATATTATTGGAGCTGTGGGTAATCTAGAGAAAGCTTTTCTTGTCGGGCAATAAGTCACGCGGCTAGTTGTTGAGACCTCCGCGTTAGTGGCGCTGCTTGCCGGAAATGTAGCCATAGCAACTCGGCAGCCACATCGATTGCCGCCGACGGCTGGAATCAGAGGCGTTGTTTGGATTTCGATAAGGGGATTACTAATTCCTTATATTTACGTAATATATATACAATTATTAATTTTTTAACGAATTTTAGATAAATATACAACTTTTTAGAAGCTAAAAACTTCATGGCTCTTTGTGAAACACCGGAGTAGTAGTTTTTCTACTAAAACGCTACTTTTTTATCTATCCGCTTACTTACTGGATAGTCTCACTGAAAATGATGTATTAACATCATCAACAATTTTGGATATATCAGAATTAATCAAACTAATTAGTGAAAGGTAATTTTTTTTTCGTCAAAAAATATAGTCCAATATCAAGAAAAAAACATTCACAAACACCGATCAACATTCAGTCATATATAGAAACTTTCCCTATAAATTCTCTAAAACATCACCGTATTGTTATTAATCTCAGTTTAATGTTTTGATATTTCTAAGGAAATTTCTTAACAGTATCACCTCATGAACGTCCTATACCTGTACTATAATGGTGGACGTCAGTACAAGAGCAGCAAGATTGTAGTATTAATTGTCTGATTAAACTTTATAAGTATTTCTTGACGAGAAAACTGCTAATCTGGTTAACTATGTTTGCTGCGGTTTGACATTTTCGCGAGAAATTGATTTAACCGAGTTTGCCAAACCTGCAAACCGTACTTGAAATATGGGTTGAGTTAATATATCTGTCTCTTACGAGTATATATGTGTTTCTGTCTCTGACTCAGCAACTGCTTGCATCTACTGTTGACACAAAACATATACAGTTCTCCTATATAGCCGCTCTACATGTTAATAGATATTCATAAATAAATTAATATCCAGTTTCAAATAAGGTTGAAGTCAGATCATCTAGTACTATTGTCGTCATTAAATGTCATCTGTCATTTTCAAAGTAAGAGGAATTTTGCGAAACTTGTCATTTGCTAGTTCAAATTCCAAACCCAAGTAAACTTAAGCTAATGTAATGTGGCCAAAAAAATGTTCATTATTATACTTATTCTCCTAGGAGCTACAAGTTCAGAGTAAGGTGTTGTCGTTAATCCATAACTTTCCTGGCTTGTTATTGTTCTCTTGCTACTGAAACATTATTCAATAAAAAAAGTCTTTTACTGAGTTTTGAGTCTTATTGGCCTTATTGAAAAATAACACGCCCCAAAATGTCCATAATTTGACAAAGAATCCTAAGTTTGATAATCCAGCCAGATAGTATACAGCTTTCTTCAAAATTAATAGTTTTGAAAATACTTACCGGAAAAACTGACACAGAGTGACCCTCAGAGAGCAGTAGTTTTGATTGCATTATGCAAAATTAATAGTAGTAGGAGTTCTAAAGATTTGCAATCATATCTTCTGCAATTTTGTGTGAAGATGGAAATCTATAAATGGTTGACAGAAACGATACGTAGTGTATCAGTCGAGGTTGATGTTCAAATTTATTGAAGACTAATAATGGATGATCGACCAATATTAGTTTTTTGGGATTTTGGATGTGTATGGCAATAAATGAGGCTTTATAATAATAATTCATATAATTGTTTTAAATATGCCAGTAATCTCTATGTGTCATAGTATTTCGCTAGAAATATTTAATTTATTGTAATTTACAAGGAAGAATATCATTTAAAACTTCACTGAGGAGAATTAAATTTATATACAATTAATATACTAATAGATTAATTAAGTTTTTTATTAGGAAGAGATTCGTTCTTAAATTAATTGCGAATTTTATTTTCACCAGCATTCTGAAGTTATGTTTGTGCACATTACATTTATAAATATGGGGTTATCATAAAGTAAGGGGTCTATTTTAAATTCTTATATAGTTTTAAGAAATTATGCTAGTAGCAGAAAGTAAACAGAATCTAGTTGCCTCAATAATTGGATTATAGTGTATCTATGGAAAACAAAAGAATTGTCGTGACAACTATTAATACAAGTGTCAAACGAAATAATCGTAATTTAGAGAATTGTTCTCAAAATAAAACTCGCCTAACGTAAATTGTAACAATTTCAATATGGATCTGCAAACAAGAATTGATTTAGTGCAATGTTATTATGAAGGCGGTAAAAATTTCACTATTGGATTACGAAGATTTCGTACAAAAATGGGTTTGAGAGCAGGGCCGTGCAAAATGAAGGCGTATCGTAATTTGATTAGCAAATTTGAAAGAACAGGGTCTGTGAAAGACCTTCCGAGGTCAGGAAGACCTAGGATTAGTGATGTCTAAGTTGCAGAAGTTCTTCAGGAAAATCAAAACGTAGCCAATACTAATCCGCTAGCAATCAGTAGGGTGAATGCGATATCAAAACAATTACAAATGCCATACACCATGGTTTGGAAAATTTTACGGAAAATCCTAAAACTGTATCCCTTTAAACTGCCACTGCTGTTTGAATTAAAGGACGCAGATTTTGCTCTCAGGTACGATTTTTCATTACACGTATTGGCTCAGATGGAAATTGAACCTGAATGGTTATCCCGTATTTTATGGACAGATGAGGCCCAAATCTCTCTTAATGGTGGAATTAATACTCAGAACTGTCGAATATGGTCAACAGAAAATCCACATGAAATCGTTCAGCAAGGCCTTCATGACAAAAAAGTCACCGTTTGGTGCGATTTCACAGCTAATTTCATCATTGGTCCATACTTTTTCGAGGAAATACAGAATGGGGAGGCCGTATCTGCAACTGTTACTGATGAACGATACCTGCAAATGTTAAGGAATTATGGAATTCCACAGTTGCAAAACGAGCACGAAGGAATTAAAAACATAATTTTTATGCAGGATGGAGCACCTCCGCACATTTACCGACCAGTTAAAGAATTGTTATCTGCGGTTTTTCAAGATCGTGTTATAAGCAGACATTTTGCAAATTCTTGGCCACCAAGATCGCCTGATATTAACCCAGCGGATTACTGACTGTGGTGTTATTTAAAAAATTTGGTGTTTAAAACACGGCCAACAACACTGGAGTAATTAAAGGACAGTATTAGAGAACAAATTCGTGCAATTCAACCAGAAATGTTGAATAGTGCTGTATACAATTTGGAGGAACGGTTGGTAATTTTACAACAACAAAATGGAGGTCATATCGAGCATTTGCGGTAACTAGTGTTTGACATCAGAAATCCCATTATGTAAGCAACTAAATTCCATTTACTTTTTGTTATTAATTTGATTTGTTAAGAATATATAATAAGTTGAAATATATCCCTTCCTTTATAATCACCCGTTATATGGTCTTACTGTCATTCTGCATTTTTTAATCCTTATTATTAGCAGAAGGAATACTTCTTGGTAGAACTAATCGGACGTTGGTGAATGTTATTTTGTTAGTTACGAATTCCGTAGTAAAATTTGTCCTCACTAGTAGATGAGTCTTTATGTATATTGATGCCTGGATGAGAGATTTCTGAAGTGGTTATCATATATTTTTTAATTCTACAATAGAAATTACTAAGTGTTTAGTTTAAATTTATCGATTTTTTTCTTAAACCAATAATTTTCCAATTCTTTTGATATATGCCATTAGTTATATAAGTATTGTCTATAAACTTGAAAGATATACCGGGTGTAAATGAAACCTTGCTCACTCCCTCTATTTTCATTGTTTATAGAAATAAATTGTAGAAATTTTAATATGTTGTTATACACATAAAATTGCATTAGAAGACAGTATTTTCAATTTTTATGCACTTCCGGTTTCGTCGGAAATTACGCCAACTTTCTTATTTTAAATGGGGCACCCGACATAGTTTTACATTTTTGGAATCTATGGTGAATTCTGATTATAACAGTATACATTTTTCTTTTTATTTTTTATTTATTCCTTTTTTTAACGAAAATTTTAATTTTTAATTTAGAGTGCTGTGATGTACAAAAAAATGTTTCTAACGGGGTTTCTTACTATTGCAAAAATTGAATTACTTTTTTTATGATAAATACTTTTCTACATAGGAGCCCTCAAAAGTGAGAAAACTGGTTTTTCAAAAAAAATGCATATCTGTTAAATCTCAAAATGGTGGCTTATCACGATATTTAGAAAATACATCTATTTACGATTATAATGATACCCATAACGTAGCAATTCAATAAGAATTCATGGTAGAAAAATCAAAATTCTTTTAAATAAATGAGTATTATAATATAATACACAAAACCTGATACACAAAATAGTGTGCTCTGAAAACAATTAACTCAAATAAAATTATTTGTTTAAAATACCTGTCGTGACTAGTACACTTAAATTACGCTTACTGTGGTGCTAGTATAGCCATTATTTACTTGAAAACTATTTTGACAGCTATTTTAAACAAATAACTTTATTTGAGTTAATTGTTTTCACAGCACCCTCCCTACTTTGTGTATCGGGTTTTGTGAATTATAATATTACAATACCTATTTAATTAGAAGAATTTTGATTTTTCTACTGTGAATTTTTTATGAAATTATTAAGTTATGGGTATTATTTTAATCGTAAAAAGATGTATTTTCTAGTCATTTCCGACGAAACCGGAAGTGCATAATAATTGAAAATACTGTCTTCTAATGCAATTTTATGTATATAACATATTAACATGTGATCAGTTTATTTCTATAAATAATGAAAATAGAGCCAGGTTTCACTTACACCCAGTATAACAAAAAAAATCGATGACACGTGTTCTTATACCGATTTAAATTACTTTCTAATGGCACTTCTTGTGTTGAGGATCGTTTTAATGGCTGATTATGCTAATAAAGACAGATTTAATTTATAATTAATATAAGGTGTCACAAAAGTAAATGGACAAACGGCAACCATGGATAGGAAAATCAATTCTGTGAAGTGAAGTGCCTGGAAATCTTTCTAAGACTGTATGCCCCTTCAAAAATAGCATCCAAAAACGAGTTTTTATTTTGTATCTCCAAAACCATTTAAGTTAACCATACAAGTATACCATGCATTTAACTTTTTACATAAATTAATGTTTGCATGTTGTCAACGATACAAGTCTTATTTTTTACAACAGTTAGGCTATTTAACTCTAGTAATAGAAATTGTTTGTCCGAATGGCAAGATTCACATCTGAGAAAAACGAGTATGTTGAAATACGTTTTATTTATGGTATTTGCAACGGTAACTCAAGATACTTGAGACACTAGTTCAATGTATGTCCCAAATCCAGTGAACTAGTTAGTGTCTGAAAAAGCGATGCAGTCTTTTGAAAATGACTTCTGAAAATAGGTTCTTATTTATTATTATTCTAAAACCTGTTTCTGGAGGCCACCTATGAAAAGGGTCATAGCGCCATTAGGAAACATTTCCGGACACTAGTTGACTAGACATTTGCTTAAAACTGAATTTCTTATCAGTGGTTGTCGTATAGCCTTTACTTTTAGGACTCTTACAGAATTTTTTCAAAAAGAAAAAAAGAAATATTCGCTATAACTTTTTTTGAGCTAGTTTTAGAACTTTAGATATACTTTCAATTAGTCTTATTAAACTTAGTAATAGGAAATCTGACATGGTGACATATAACTTGAAATATCACGTTGTTATATTTCAAGATAGAGGTCCTCACATTCACCTGTCATTAATCTATGATATATCGTAGACTGATTAATTTGTTTTAATTTCTTATTTTACAGTCTAATATAAGTTTTTCTATAGTGATGTATTTTGTTGTTTGGCTATTTCTTACCTTTAGATATGGACATATCTTTATATATTTGTATTTTAACGTTTATTTTCATCTAATGTTTTCAAAAAAAATTGTTAGTCTTGTTGCCTGAAGATGTGGTAATACGTTCAGTATAAATATCACGAAACCGGTAACTTAAATAAAGAGTTTGTGAGAAAAAGGACCTATTATTTACACCATCAATAATCTTAGTATTATGGACAAACACGGGTACCACTTCCCTAATTTATAACTGGAGAGTTTGTGCTTTGAATTTCAATTTACCTCGGTTGTGTTTTAAAATATTTACTTAAAATTTTATGGAAGGTAAACATTTCCTAAAACTTGGTAACGACTTGTTAAATCTATTAGCCAGTTGAGTCGGATGTAAAAATTGTTAAACTTGGAGATCTCTTTGTGTTTAACACCAATTAAAACAATATATGCAAAATAGTTTTAAGTTGGATATCGCTTAAAATTGTTTTGATGCACTGAATACAACTCAGGAATCAACGCCACTGGCTGGCGTTTTCGTGCTAACTAGAATTATGTGTCGAGAATCATAGCAGCCCGATCATATCTCATCCAATCATAATTTAATCTAAATCAAATTAATATTGATTATTAGCTCTACCAAACCGATGAAATCTGATTTATTGGAGTTTGTATAAGTTATCAAATGTTATAAATTAAGGTCGGTTTATATAATTATTTAATGTATCATCATCTCACCCGATTTAAACAAAAAACTACGTTAAAATACCATGTTTTCATTTTGAAATATGTATCGCTTCCGATAATTATTTTGATAATGCAAAAACAATGCATTGTAGCCAAAAAAGTTTTAAACAAAACTTGCAGAGAACAGTTTTCTCTTTAAAATGGGTGCTTCACAACCTATTCTTGTTGAAAACTTCTGACTCTAGAGCAAATATCCGGGCGTCCCGTTGTAGCTTATTCGCCACAGCCTGAATTTTTAACAAAGTAAAGGTTGAAGATTGTTTTATATTAATTTTATTTTTAGCAAACAGTTTATGAATAAGGAGGAATTGAGAAAATAAATACATGCACGAGAACCTAAAATATATTATCAATATTAATGAGGCAGTTTATATTAAATTATTTATTATCCTGATTTTCATTTAAATTACGCGCAACGACAAACATCGCAGCAATACAGGTTTATTGAAAGGCATGAACCAAGTTTCAAGCGAACATGCTGATTCTATTGATCCATTAACAGTTTGAGGTACTCATTTGATTTCCAAGCAGGTTCGGTGCAGGTGTTGAAGTAATGCTGGCATCGATGGAGACAATTTGTCGATGGATGGACTATTTTCGATTACTAAATGATACTGCAATGAATTTACCGAAGTACGACCTGATTTCGACTTAGGAATATGAATAAGCCAAAATGGTCGTCACTGCTTGTGTAGCTATTTCAATGGGTAATCTTATGCATCACGGTAACCAAACAATAATCTGACTCCAACATCCTCTTGCAGATTTCTTGCCAATGTCAAACAGAGATGACATCGTATCACATCCAGTAAAAGCGTGTGTACAGCTGGAAGAACACCAGATAGCGTGGATTCTATCTTAATTTATTTACAAAGGCATTTATTGGTAGGGAACGACGCTGTTTTATCAATAAGAAAGCATAACTCAGCTTAAGTTTTCGAAGTGTTCAATTAACAGAACCAATACATCTGTATGAGGCGACTTGACAACTACAGGGTAATTATTCAAATTATGTTCTTGAATTTCTTTTCCATGGAACATAAGACGGATGTCTGTATCTAAATGACTGCTCTCAAATTCAGGATGTATGTATAATGAGGCTCAACAATGATAAATCTTTTCTCTTATGTGACGCAAGACCACCAGCGAGAACTACCTTTTGCACGATAATTGCACTCTTCGGTAAATTATTTTTTATGTAACTGTATAAAAAATGTTCCAAAATATGAACAAACTAACCACCAAGGAGCGAAGACGGCTCTCAACAACAACAAAGGTTTAATGGTTTAGTGCGGTGATTTGTAGATGTTTCATGTATTCCCTAAAACCAGTAACATACAGCCAACATCAGTTTAAGAAATAACAAATTAAAAATCTTGCATTATATGATGAATTGAGAGCTTCTGTCACCCTAAATAAACCTGTACTGAGATTTTAATACTATATTGAGCAAAAATACTGTGAGTGCATTAAGTATGTATTTATTTTTGCTAAACTATGACAGATAACAAAATTTAACAAGTTAAATAAAAGTTGGAAATAGGATTTGCTAATCTAAAATGTATTGGATACATTGTGTACATTTTTTTAACTCTTTGTAACTGAATGAACAACTTTTGACTACCTACTTGCGCAGTACTGACGACCAAAAAGATTACCTCAAAAAACATCTATTGCCATTACAGATAAACGTACCAAATTTGATCGCAATGTTTCTTAAAAAAATATTTTCTTAAAATGTTTTCTTAACCGTCTTTAAAGTTACTGAAATAGCACTCTGAAAATCCTAAGATTTTATGTTAGGAAAAAGAGAGGTCCTTCAGTTCATTATGAAATCCGAGGCAGTTCTAGGTTATTGAAAATTCCCTCTCCCATCTTAGTTTTAGACAAATTACAAATTAAACTTCTAACTTGCTCCAGGATGGAATCGAACTATCGACCTTCATGTCGAGTAAATAAATATAAGCGCGTTATACACTCTGCAATGGATGAAAACATTATTTTATTTAAAAAAATGACAATTTATTTAAGAATTTAACTCGCGATAGCAACTTAACGAGGCACTTTTGAATAGAGGCAATTGGGGTCAACCGCTCTATTTTGATTTCGGGAATATGTGGTAACATTTTGTGCAGACCTTTTAGAGACACCCAGTATCATAAGATATTCGCGTTTTGCCTCGTTTTCGTATTAATTGCTATACCAAGAGAGGTAAAATTTTTATTTGAATTAAAGAAACCTTTTGTACGAAGATGAAACCGAAAATTTCATTTTTTTATTCCGAGTTGAAAATGGGAATTCCAAGATTAAAGGCATAATTCCGAGATTAATGTCGAAATTCCAAGATTAATGTCGGAATTTCGAGTTTAAAGCCGAAATTCCGAGAATAATATCGGAAAAATGACAAATTTTGTGGCTTTTCTACGCTTTTGCACTTTTTGCTGTATAAACATTTCAAATGATTATATTGAATCAGTCCTTAATGATTTTCTTACTGAAGAGCAATTCTCGGGGTAGTAAATGTAAGAATATTCTTTTATTTAAATATGTTTCTTAATGAAGCGGAATTAAATCATTTTAATGAGAAGCATTGAATATATATATATATATATATATATATATATATATATATATATATATATATATATATATATATATATATATATATATATATATATATATATATATATATATATATATATATATATATATATATATATATATATATATATATATATATATATATATATATATATATATATATATATATATATAATTCTCCGGAACTGCGGTAAAAACTATATCTTTAATATAAGCCTACAAAAAAATTCAAAGGCTTGAGGTCAGGTGACCTCAACGATAATTGCCTGTAAATTGAGAGTAGTAGGATCTATTTGTTGATTATATTTTTGTATTTTCCTAAAGGTACCACTACCTTTAGTAATCCAAGGTTATTATCTAATCTTCCGATTCGCTCCTCCATAGATGAGGGGATGAAACTATAAAAGTAGGTCGTTTTAGATTTATTAAATTTACCTTTCTTACAGATTGATTAATTTTATTGCTGATTTCGCAAGTATTATCTGTATTCAACTTAGTAATGGTGTATGGTCCTTCATAACGGTTTTTGGTTTTATGTCTGGTTGCTAGACCACTTTGGATATATACGGTTTGTCCTTCTTTAAATGTGGTTTATGGGTCCTTAACGTTTCGGTTCCTTTATTGATGTACGGTTTCTTTAATGTACGTTGTGATTTTTGGCTCACCGATTCATAGACTCGTTTCATTTTTTTTATGTTCATTCAAGTAGTTACTATAAATATCCTGATTATAGTAAATTTCCAAAGGGATTCGGCTTTCCATATGTCCTATGATTATGTTCCAGTATTGAGTGTAATCTTTCAATAATGCCGTTACTCTGGGGATTTTTGGCAGTTATAAAATAAACTTCAATTTTATGTAATTTTAAGAGTTTCGCATTATTTTTACAAATTCTTCAATATCTTGTTTCATATTCAGCCAATAATATTTTAATTTGAAGTGGGCTTAAGTTTCTTTTGTCCCACAGTGGTTCGTTTTTTCTTCGTGATAATTCGTGCGTGCGTGCGTTGCTTGCGTGCGTGTGGGCGTGCGTGCGTGTGTGGAGTTCGTGCGTGCGTGCGTGTGTGTGGCGGTGGGAGCGTGCGTGCGTACGTGCGTGCATGCGTGCGTGTGTGTGTGTGTTTTAAATTTGGTGAATGTGGTAAAACCAGAAGAGACCACGAATGAAAGAAGAAAAAAGGTACAATTTCAGGAAAAAAAAATAAAAATTTTTTTATTGGATTTCTGGACAAATCTCGATGAATTATAATGAGAAAACATAACTTTATGGAAAAAATATGTCTGTATGTCTGTAGTATCGCGATAGCAGCCACAGGTTTTGAGATAAAGCTTTCAAATTTGGTACACATGTTCTAAAGTCCAAAGACAATAAGTTGATGTAAACTGATATTTTTTACACATTTGACCTCATAAAATGGGGTTAGGATAAATTTAGCAGTTTGACAGTTCAAATGTCTACTTTCATTATAAAAATGTCAAATCTTTCACCGTGGTGGAATATTTGCGTTCTGCTTCGTTAAACGTTCTTGAGGCGTTTGCTATGGTGTGATCCTGCCCAATTGATCCCTGTAAGAGCACAACGCCAAGTGCTTCATTTGATGCGTCCATTGTCACTATGAAGGACTTAATAAAATCCGGGTATTGCAATATTGGTGCTTCAGTTAAAAATATCTTGCAAGTTTCGAAAGCTTGGATAAATTCTGGTGTTTGTATTACTTTAGAGTTCTTTTTTTACATTGATGTCATTGGCTTTACGACTTGTGCCATATTTGGGATAAATCGGCGGTAATAGCCTACGAGTCCTATGAATCCTTTTATTTCCTTTGGTGTCTTAGGTACTGGATAATTTTGTACCGCTTTGATTTTATCAGGATTTGGCATAACTCCTTCTGATGTTATAATATGTCCTAGGTACGCTACTTCATTTTTCAGGAAATCGCATTTATCAAGTTGTACTTTAAATTGTATTTTTTTGCAAACGTTGGAAAACTTTCCTTAGATGTTCGATGTGTTCTTGTAGACTAGCTGAGTATATTATTATGTCGTCAAGGTAAACTGAGCAAACCTCATTTTGTATTCCTCTTAAAACATTGTCCATCACCCTCTGGAACGTTGAAGGTGCTCCTTTTAATCCGAAAGGCATTCGGGTGTATTCGTAATGGCCATGCTCTGTGGAAAATGAAGATTTTCAATGTCATCTGCCTTCATTTGTACCTGATGGAACCCAGAGGTGAGGTCAAGTATAGTAAAATATTGGGCTCTATCCAACCAGAATGTCCGTTATATTCAGCAGGGGGTTTTGGCATCTATTGTACGTTCATTCAACTTTCTGTAATCTATTACTACTCTCCATTTTCTTTTCCCTGAATTGTCTAATATGTCTATATTCAAAACATAAGTTTCTGACAGCGGTCTATTCTTCTTTGTTTAAATGGTTTAATCGCAAATTTTTTAAATTTTGCTTTTGGATTTGGTCTATCGTTTCATGATCAATATTTGTTTCCATATGGTCGACTTCCGATTGGTGTAATTCTTCAGATGGTATAACCACTAAAATATTAAACGGCTTAGTAATTCGTAAAATGTTTGTATCTTCTGTATTGGACATAGTGAATGATAAATGTATCCATCTGGTGATTAGTGCTACTACCAGTCAGACATCACTGATGTCTTAGTGGCTGATAGCGACCTGCAAAGCAGGTACCAAGCGCTTCGACCTCTAACCCTGGTAGGCTAAACTATATACTGAATAAGATTTGCAGGAATCAACTACTCAGCGGACAAAAGCCCCGACCTGCATTGAATTAAACCTGCAAATCTTGTTTGGTAGCTAAGATCATTTGTCAATTCCTCACTAGACATAGACCGATTTCGAACTTTTTATGTTCTCGTCAGTATGCAATAAGTAATGGAAAAGACAAATAATAACAGCAAACCAGGCAGGCCTAAAGCAGACTAAGCAAAGCAGACATAGTGAGTGATAAGTGTATCCCTCTGTGTAACGTCATTTTATTGTAAACTCTGTATTCACGGTTACTTGAGGGACGGTGACTGTATAACAAAATACAGGCGTGCTCTAGCTATAGACTGAGTATTTTGTTTACAGGGCTTTGGTTTTTAAAGTTTTGTTTAACTTATTCTAAGTTGTTAGTAAGCAATAATTATGTTGGATTTTAATATCGTGCCCTACTCAGTCCAGGCAGTACTTTTAAAATCATCGGAAATAAAATGCAATATTAGAAAACGATTTTCAAAGCTAATATAAAAATTCAAAAGCAGTTAAAGGTATAGTTTTTATTGATTTGTGGATAGGAAAGGTAAACTTGGAAAAACCGGAATGATCAATATTACTTACAAAATTAAAGATGTGATTAAAGTTGACTTCATTGATGTTTCCTCTTGTTAAGTTGTACTCAGTGTACTGGTGGCTCACTATCCCCAATGGATTGTTGATTAACCGGAACAGGTCCTCGATGGACTTGTGTTTTTGTACGAAATAGTGCCTTAATCGTAGATACGAAAATTTTTTTTAATTTTTGAAAACTTTTGGGCACTATCCTACCGACTGTGTCAGTTAAGCCGCGTGGCCGACTTAAAGGTGTTTTTAAAAAATGATTTAAATTGTTACAAAAATATTTATTTAAAACTTTTATAAGTTTTACAAATGATTAAAATATAATAATATATGTCTGAATAGAGTGAAGCTTTGACAGGAAATGAAATATTTGCGTTGGAAATCTGTGGAGGCGAGTAGGATAAAATGCTGAGTTGTCTTATTATATGTTCTTATCTGCAAGTGGTCACCTTAACTCGCACACAAATTAAATATTAGAACTGTGAAATTTAAATAATACAAATATGTTTGTTGTTTAATTTCTATAGGTGCATATGTCTAGAAATGTGTTTTCAAATGTCTCCGTTGTTATCGAAGATAAACCTATTAAACTTGGTATGAGTGCATTCGGATGGAAAAGCTGTAATCAAATATGTAAAAATATACAGGATGTGCCATTTAAAAACCAAGTTGTTGACTTCCGATTAAACATGAAGCTGACAGGTGTTTCTATTGGCTTTATTAGATAGAGCAGAAAATTTTATTCTAACCCTGTAAATTTCAATTCGACGCCTCAAAAATGCCCAGAGATATGGGAGCAGGCCTTTTTTTTCGGAACAGACGGTGTATGCTTTGGATAGTCCTTAAAATTTAAAATAAATCAAAATGTCAAGTAAACCCAAAATGGTATTCTCTGAATATTAATTAGCATAAATTTATCAACTCAAAGCCATAAAAATTGAATGTAACAGTTATTAGATTGTATATATGCTGTTACTAGTTTTTTATTTCAATAATTATTCATTACTCATAATAATAAAGTAACACAAATTGCTAGCAAACATTGAGTCTTATCTACGAATTAAAAAAATAATTTTCCGTTCTATTCATAAAGCAGAAATAAAATCAAATAAGCAAAGAAGCGGTTTTTCAACTTGCACTTTCATTTGATTAGATAAATCATTTTTAATAACATGATTTATAAAAAGCCGTAAGCAATCATTACCTGACAATATTTGGAGAAAAGGTAGTACCGGTATGTGTTGCTTTCACTCTCAAATTCTGACCAAGATTATATAGGTTAGATAATTAATTTGACGCTATTTGAATATCACATGGTCTATAGACAATCCATTCATGTCGTTATATATTCGGAAATCAAAATCTTCCTTTTTCAAATTGAAAACTAGTCCCCGTTTGGTTCGCCATAAATAAAGAAAATTTTTAGATTGGATACTCTTGCTTGCCAGGTGTCACCTTAAAATTTGTAAAGTATATTTTTAAGTGAAGTACCTAAGTGTTGGATGCATATTGGAAAGATTATTAATTTCTTATAACGTATGCTAATGTGTTTAAAAAAATATTATTCTATATGTCAACAGAAACTCTCACATGCATCGTACACATTTATATTAGCATAATTATTATATTTCCTCAGAATATTTTATTCAAAATTTATAAATCTACTTAACATATTGTTTTTAAGAAAGTTTATCCACGAAATACATCCTATCCATCAGCGCCGCAAGATATTTAGATACATTTAGTATTATTTAAATTACATTGTGATTTGCAAAAACCATAAATTATTTTTTCCAAAGATATGCATATACCTACTACAGATTATTTTTCGATATAATTTATTAACTTGATTTTTAGGAAATTCCCTAGAAGCCCGGAAGTCCTTATATTCTGTACCATTTCCTTTGGGATTTGTTTTACTAACTTTACTAAAAGCCGGTCCGTATTAAGAAATTGACTAACGTCGGTGAGGGGGCATGGTTTAAATTACAATTATATCCATTAACAGTTATTTATGGTTATCAGCATACACATGCAGCATTAATAAACCTTCCAATGTCCTCTGCTGTTTGTGCAGCCAGGTGTATATATTTTATTTTTTGATACTTTGTATATTTAAATAATCTAGGAAGAATCTACAAATTTTAAAAAAATTGTAGATTCCCTAGATAATATTGAAATTATTGTCATACCTCGGACCGTTTGTTCTTCTTGCAAAATTGAATAGAAAATTTGTTTCTTCCTTATTTGTATCTCTGAATATATTACTTAGCGATATTGAAATTGATCCTGATAAAACGTACCTATGTATCTCAGGATAATCGCGCATAGATGCCACCGATTACTGTGCCTATCGATAAGCCGAGATTACCTACTGGTCACTGGAAAACTGTTGAGATGCGTAGTTCTCAGCGCAAGTCGTATATCCGCTCAATAGGGCCGGCATTATTAATTACATTGATAACATGCATAGTAAACGTGTTTCAATTCAGTTTTGAGGCAGCGTTTTTATTGACTGGCAAAATAATGTATGCAGTTTTTTCAATTTAGTTTCATTTGAAAATGAACGAAAATCAACATTTGTTCTGTTGAAAAATCCCTGGTTACCTATTATATAATGATCTTTGTGTATATACTAAATTATTGAGCCTCCCCTACAGAAAATAATCCAATGGACTTAGGTCTGGTGATCTGGGTGGCCACTGAATTGGATCATTCGGTCCTATCCAACGATTTGGAATTTGCCGATTTAAATAGTTTCTTACAGCTAGGGAATTATGAGCAGGTGCGACATCTAACTGAAACCACAAATTTCTTAATGAAATTAACTACAACAAACCTGCAAGTCCTGTATCTAAAAACTGTAAGATTTGGCCTATCAAAATAATAACGTCCTACCAAATGCCGTCCAACTATACCACATCACAGATTTGTTCCAAAATAACCTTAATTTCGAACTTGATATATTTCATGGGAATTTTCGTCGGCCCAGTTATGGGTATTTCTGTGATTTGGTAGACGATTACTTAAAAATCAATTTTCATCAGAACAAAACATATTTTCATCGTCAGCAACTACTATTATTCGAGTAATAAAATTTATTCTTCGTTGGCAGTCATTATCAGTGAGTCTTTGTAAATTTTGTATTTTGTAATAATGAAAATTATTTTCGCTTAAAATTCTCTGAATGGTTGATTTTGAAATGCCGAGGATATTAGAAGCCTGACGAATGGAATTTTGTGGATTTTCTTCAAAAGAGTTAACTATATTGGTGACATTGTTATCACTTGCTACACTCTTGTTAAATATTTTACTTTTTCTTAATGAAAAGGAGTACTTATTATTTCGCAAATTTCTTTCCAATTTTAAAAATATTTCCAGATCTGGTGCATTATTTTTTGCTTCCCAAATATTAGGAACAAATCCACATTTTCATCGCGAGTATACATTTTAAACTATTAACACTTATAAATGTCAAGTAATAAATATTTAACAAGCAAAAATTGTAAAATATCATTTTATTTGATATACCCCTTCTGGATTAAAAAGAAAATAGAATATTATGTTTAAATAGGACTTTTCGTTATAAATTTTTTACTATTGTTTTTCTTATAACTTCTTAATGGTTGTATATAAAATAAAACTGGAGTTCTTTTTCTTCAAATTTAATTTTCTTTTAATTATCGTCTAGAAATATGTGTGTTTCTGCGAAATAAATCTTTATTTTTATTCTCATACAAATGTACTAATCCAAAGTATAAATGACGTCGCGACGCCGAACGCCGCTCGACTTGAAAAACAAAAACATGTAAAAATAAAGTTTGATCACCTACCTTTAGAATGACTTTGCTTGTTTTTTCCATTAAACCTAGTTTAGTAGAATAAGGCCCGGGGAGCAAACTTTGGGACACCCCATTAAAATTAATGATTGTTATGTTATGAAACATAGAATGTGTTATTTAAATATTATCTTTTTCTCTTGTATTTTCTATGGTTATTAAGTCATTTAGAAATACGTAAATTATTATTAAATAAACTTCTGCGCCAAAAAGAATCAATCAGAGGTTTTTTGTAGTTTGGGCTTATAGCCATGCAGCCAAATTCAAAAAGTATATCGCGGAAGCAATAACAACATTTTTCCTAATCTAATTCCTAAGAGAACACCACTAGCAATACTAATAAGGGATGTAAAATAGGGTCACACACTTCTTGTCCAGGAGTCTTCCAAGACTTTGTTAATTAATACATACTGGGTAAGACTACGAAAAGGAGGAAAAGTATTAACATAGTGCAAGAAAACAAAGGATACAGAAGCTAACCAGAACTATAGTTTCATTTTAGACGCTTCCAGAAATGAGATTATGGCGTCGAAGAGGTTGGTATTTGAAAAAAATGTGCTTAACGAAAAATGTCGTATACTTTAAAGATACAGAAACCTAATAATGAAAATATTAAATAAAATATTTTATATCAAAAATTAAATAGAAGTTTCAGAAAAGTATTCTATTTCTATAGAAAATTATTTGGGCAGTATTAGATATTTTGGATCAAGGTCAAACATAACAGTTTTCTATATATCTGTTTATATGTACAGGGTGGTTCAAATTTTAATTGGGAAACTTAGAGAATCGATAGAACACGCCAAAATAATATGAATTTGTTATGTAAACTTATAGCTAAAAGTGCTTAGATTTCGAGATAAAGGGCGCATTTCTCCGGAGTTAATTGATATATTGTTATAAAATTCAAACGGTGCAAATTGCGTACACCCCGAATCATTATTTTCAATTCTCCATTCGAAATTATGTTGATTGAAAAATGCAAAGCCATGTAATATTTTTAAACAATTCTCAATTAACACCTAATTGATGGTAGACGTTAAATAATTTTGAATTGCGTAACTCAAAGACGTCACTTCCTATCAAAAAATTATAAGAAAACTATTTTGTGGGTTAATAACAGCAAATGTTGAAAAATAAAGAAATAATAGCCCAGGTCAGTGGCGTCCCGGTTTTTTGAGAAGAATATTCTTAACATCCCCCTCCGTCACGCCTCTGGTTGAAATGGAGAGATGAAAACTATGGTGAGAAAAGTACTGATGTACTCAACGTTCACCTTTTAAATTTTATATCAATATCTCAATTATTTCCGGAAAAATATAGGAAAAACTGAAAATAAATTAAAACTTCAATCTCGAAAACTAAGCGTTTTTTATCTATAGGTGTATATGGCAAATCCATATTATTTTGGAGTATTCATTTCTTTAAGTTTCCCGATTAAAATCTGGCCCACCCTCTATATTTCCATAGACATGTCAATTTCAATGCCACTTAAACCTGGAGTAGATCTAAAAATGCTTACCAAAGTTCAGTTACACTAATTTAACACGTCCAGATTTAATAGCGTATTTCTTGTTCTTCTTGTGCAACTTTGAAGAGGTGTAACTATTCAGGGAAGCATTTTTGGTCTATCATCATGATTTTTCCACAAGAATTCACACCTCAGTTTTTTAAAGCATTTAACAGACACCTGTGTAAGGATTTTTTTCGGCTTAGATTTATTCGCTTTCTTCTGTTACTCACTTGCTATTAAAATTTGAAATAATGAATGTTTGCCTCTTCGTGTAAGAAAGACAATTAAGCCTTAATTTGTTTTGTTTTCATCAGAATAAATTTTAACGTGTAAAACATTCAAATACTACTAATTAAAATACTACCAATTAAAATTAATTTGTATTATACATCAATTCAACAATATTTTGTAGTTTCAGCGAAGCAGTAACATGTCTAAATCTAAATCATTAATATTCTAGTTTCTCACGTTTTGTCCACCCGATATATCAACAATGAAAAAATAACAACAAACCATTAAATTTATCATTTCGATCATAATAAATATCATGTTTATGCACTGATATTGTAGATGTCTCCTCAGGCGAATTCGGCAACGATTCATGGTCGCTCGACTGAAATAAGTACAATAAATTAATGTGAAAAGCGTACCGTGTTTCGGTAGAGTGCCGCCGGTCACGTGGCCACTTGCACCCTACAGTGCAGGGGTGCACGTATGAGTAAAGTTCACGACACTAGATTCGAACTCCCCAGACTGAACCGTGACCTTCGATCACGCTGCCCTCTAGAAGTGGATTTTGGACAGTTAAAATTTATTGTTATTTCATTTTTTTTTTAACTTGTAGTCATAGGCAATATGTTAGTACTGATTTATGAGTTAACAGCATTTTTTTAAAATATGTTGACACCATGTAATTTTTTATAACGTAATATTAACATTCTTTTCATTCATTTGTTGGAAATTATTATGAGCTCAATTAATTTGCCAAGAAATTAGTTTTTTTACCGTTTGGTTAATGTTATACAGGCTGTAACAAATTCGCGTCTCACTACAGGGATCTCGGAAACGGTAGGAGATACAGCATCGGTTAAATTAGGGCAAAGTTGCAGAATTTGGCGATCAGGAATATGCCGTTGAGAAATCGAAAATATCTCTTGCCGTTCTTGAGATTTTTGAAAAGAAGTAAAATTTTGAATTTTCGTTTTTATTTTTTCTTGGCGTTATTTGAAGAGTAATCGAAAAACTAAAACTACTTTTTCATTGTCACTTTTTATCCTTTACAAGATAGCATAAAAAATTTTTTTATAAGACGTTTCGTCTTTTCACGACCATCATCAAATACGTTATTTTAAATACGTACCTGTATTTTTTATTGCATTTCTTTGTAGCATTTGAACCTCCGACTTCATTGATGTATCAAACTTTTATGTTGCTAAACGTTTTATAACTGTAAGCCATCATCAAGAAAAAAAACACTTCTTTTTCAGATTAACGTTACTTTATTATTCTTCATAATTAATAATTATTAACAATGAAACTATAAAAATTTAATTAACAGGTAGGAACACAAGTAATAGCACAGTAAATAAATTTTAACAAAGAACAACAATAATGATAAATAACAATTAACAACCTAATAACTACGAACAGAGTGATTAAAATAGTATAAATTGTTATAATGTACAATTTATAATAAGTATTCAAACAGATTTCCATTTACATTCCTACATAAATCTATTCTTCGACGAATATTTTGCACTGCCTTCTGAATATCACGTTTTCGTAAACAATTAAATCCATTTACAATATTTGCTCCTAATTCGGCAACATCATTTGGCACCGTTTTATAGATTTTATTTTTTAAGTGACCCCACAGATAATAAAGGTCCGGTGACCTCGCTGGCCACTCGACCACTCCACGATTGCCAATCCATTTTTCAGGAAATTGTTGATGGAGAAATTGTCTTACGTCTCTAGTATTATGAAGTGGTGCCCCATCTTACTGAAACCATACATTTGGCAATCTGTTCAGTGGCAATTCATCTAAATAATCTGAAAATGTTGTTCTCATAAATTCAAGATAATCTGCACCATTTAAATTTTCTTGATAAATAAATGGTCCGAGAATTCTATCGCCATAGATACCAACCCATACGTTGAAACCAAATCGAACTTGAGCTCGAATTGGTCGATTAATTCGTGGATTTTCTACCGCCCAAATATGTTCCGTATTTCTATTAAAGATGTCACAATTGGTAAATTTAGATTCATCACTCCAAATTATTTCATTTAAAAAATTGTTGCTTCTGTCAATTTGCTGCCTCAGACAGATACAGAATTGTAAACGTCTTTCTTGATCACCTTGTCGCAAACAATGAAAGATATGTATTTTATAGGGTTTCATGTTCTTATTTTTTAATACTCGCCAGACTTTCATATGTAAGGTATTTGGTAAATTAATGGTATTGGCTATTTCTCTGGTCGATTTCGACGGGTTATTTGTTTATTATTTATCTAAAATAGGAAACATAATATAATTTAAAAAAATATTATGTAATATTACAATCACATCACATTTTAGATCACAAAACCTATACAACATAATATGAGTAATCTCCTTTGAGCAAATATTAGCTAGTTCTGCGCAAATATCTAAGAATCTTTAAGTACCCATCTGATTCAAAATAGCACCATTTTCATTTTGTGTAATTTTATTGCCATATGGTGTCCTGGCTTTCTTTTCTTAAGTGAACCAAATTCCCCAAGATTTCGATCTAACTTTTGAAATAGGGATCGGTGGGGCTGTACTCTTTCAGGAAATTGTTCCTCATACGTATCACTAGCTCTCCGTGAATTTTGATTACACATTTCAGCATATCTCGCTTTTCAAAATCTGAAAAGGGCATTTTTGAATAATAGTTAACCAGAATGTATTAAAATAACTCATAGACAGTCATAGACAAGCGAAATGTGACAGTTACCCGTTATTGTTTTATTTGTTATTATAAATATCCAAAGCAGCCTTATTAGACATTATTTTTGGTTGTTAGTTATTTATCATTATTGTTGTTGTTCTTTGTTAAAATTTATTTATTGTGCCATTACTGTGTTCCTACCTGTTAATTTAATTTTTATAGTTTCATTGTTAAAAATTTAATTAATTATTAATTATGAAAAATAATAAAGTAACGTTAATCTGAAAAAAAGTGTCTTTTTTTCTTGATGATGGTTTACAGTTATGAAACGTTTAGCAACATAAAAGTTTGATACATCAATGAAGTCGGAGGTTCAAATGCTACAAAAAAATGCAATAAAAAATACAGGTCCATATTTAAAATAACGTACTTGATGAAGGTCGAGAAAAGACGAAACGTTTTATAAGAAAACTTTTTTACACTATCTTGTAAAGAACAAAAAGTGCCAATGAAAATGTGTATTTAGTTTTTCGATTACTCTTCAAATAACGCCAAGAAAAAAATAAAAACGAAAATTCAAAATTTTACTTTTTTTCAAAAAATCTCAAGAACGACAAGAGATATTTTCGATTTCTCAACGGCATATTCCTGATCGCTAAATTCTGCAACTTTGCCCTAATTTAACCGATGCTGTATCTCTTACAGTTTCCGAGATCCCTGTAGTGAGAAGCGAATTTGTTACAGCCTGTATATATATTGAAAATATATGTGTTATTTATAACAAAGCATTTAATGCAAATGTCTACCATTTCACTCGATACGATTTGTATTGAGAGTTCACAATCCGGCCTTTTGCTTACATATGTTTCTGGATTTCAGGAGAAAGGTTGACTGCCAGGTCGCCAAGCGTTGATATTACTTTTCACATTTGAAACAATTTGTAATTAAGGATGAGATTCAACTAATACAGGTACTGAATTTAAAAATATCATCACATTATCAACGACCAGCCACGAAAAGAATGAGCAGGCTTTCTTTTACAACGGAGTTTAGTAAGTAGTTTATAGCTTTCAGGGCGAAGCTTATAAATTATATGTAGACAAATAATTTAAGAAATGTAGCGTAAGTTTATATCATTATTCTCCTACAAAAATGAAATTTAATAACATTCATAAATTTTTTAAAATATAGTCTTTTTTTTAATAAACTGCATGAATTTGGGTATGATAGTTAAAGGATGGAAGATCAAATAAAATTAACATAATGTCGCCTGAGAATCATATATTGTCCTATATCTATTTTTTCTGTAAACTGAGATTTTTGAACCAAAATATTTGCAATGCTCTCCTATAAAATTGTAAAAAATGTATATAGATTAATATTGTTACTTGTTTGCTGTTCTCACAAACACCAAACGTGAATTCATTGATTGTAAATCCTGGTAACACTTACTCCTTTATTAATTAATTAATAATTAACGATAATAATTTAATAATGAATTACTTAACTTTAACCACAAGTAAACATTTTGAAATTACTACTTTAGTCTCTTAAAGTATTTCTTGTTTACTCGCACAATTAAAAATCAGTACTCACCCACTGTGTGCCTTATATATCTCTGTATTCACAGTCTAGAAGTTGATTATTCTCGAACAATTTTAGATCCTTCTTTATAAACCTAGAGTGTGTTCGAAATTAATCTAGAGCTTTTATATAAGTTTCGGTATAGGTGTAGTGTCACATGACCTTTTAATTTACTCTGTTTTATGAACATAAAAGGTAGAATTTAGTATAAATTAGTTATTTTCTTTTACTGTTTCTGTTCTTGATGTGGCTAAAACGCTTTTCTTGATATTTTTGCATGGATGTTTTTTGAAATGTTAGTTATTGTTTAAATAGCTATTATTCTGATTACATGTATTTGAGGTAAAACCCTGAAAAAGTCTTTATCTGCAAGAATAATTGACTATTACTATATTCGTCCCTATTTTTATCAAGCCTGCTAATGATCTCACAAACTTACTTGCGTTATTCGATACGCTATTTTCCTATTTGAATCTTTCACAACAGAGTGTCTACAGACTGTAATGTTTCACGTATCGACCACAATTATTATTTTTTTATTTTATTTGAAATTGAAATATTCACTGTCCATTGCAAAAAAATTATATTTGAAATATCTTAGCTGAGAGCTCATCTGCGCATAAGGAGTAAACTTTAACGTGCTCATCGAGGTGGTTAAAGTAGTGTGCACTCGGAGTGTTACACCGACAATTTACGAACGACATTAATATTTACCCAGTTAAAAATTATACCACTTTTTGAACTGCACTCTGTATATTGCTTTGGGTAATTTCGAACGGCCTCCTAGATTTCCATGGTTATTCAATGAGAGCTTTAGTAAGAATGATGTCATCTCTGGGCACACTTTGGAAATATTAGTCCACATAGTCCATTGGCGTAACAATGATTCTCAAGCGATGATAAGTTGTGAAAATTAAATCACTCAGTTCAGTACTTTTGTTTCAACGGAATTTAATAAATTTACGATTCTAAATATTGTTTGCTATATTGGTTATATTTTTCCCATATCCTGTTCATGTATTCGGTGTAAGATGAGAGGGATTCTTCTCTGGCTCTGCCGCTACAGACAAGCAATTAACTATTAAGATAGCATTCAATGAAATTCAAAATAAAAAGTAGTAAATTAAAAAACTGTTTAGGAGAATATTTTATCAATTTCCGACCATAATTTGACTTCTAGTAATAACTTTTTTTTTTAAATGGCAACCCCCTATTTTTTGACAGCGTAAAATTTTGACACCTTACACGAGAAAATGTTCAACCAACAGGCAATTGAAAATTAGAAAACTTCAATTTTATTATATTAATAAAATATAAATTAAAATCTCTGTTGCTAAGCAAATAAAATTATTAAATTACGTGTTCGAACTGCCTTATGTTTTATACATCAAGTAAAAGCACAAATATAATTCAGTTTTTCGAGGTGCCTTGTTTTTTACATTTCAAGTAAGTATAAATGAAACATTCAAAAAAGAGCAATTTTGTACCAAATACTATTCAACGTATTAGTTTTACAAAATTCTCTTGAAATTTAAATACTATGGCACATTTAATAGACAACGGATAGACATTTTTTTATTGTATGTGAGGATAATACTACAATTCAGCAAGATGTATGCAATTTGTTTAATGCAAAATATCCAGATCGACCTATCAGCTGATCCACAGCCAGTATGATTGATTGTAAATTTAGAGAAACTGGATATGTTAGACATTCCAAATCCTGGCAGTTCAAAAGTTAGTGAAGATAAGAAGATTGACATTTTGTTAAGTATGGAAGAGAATACTTATTGTATTTTTCGACTAGTTTCAATAGAAAATTAAGTTGATCAGCGAACAGTACTACGTGTACTGATGAAAGAAAAATATCATCCCTACAAAATTAAACGTGTGCAGAAGTTAATTGGCAGGCGAGGATCGATAGAGTGGCCCCAAAGTCCCCAGATTTTATACCTCTCGGTTATTTTTTATGAGGTTAATTATTAAAGTCAAAGGTCTACATCAACAAACCACAAAATATAGCAGAATTAACCAATAAATTATATAAAATGTACGAGAAGAATTTATAAAAAGGCTTGTCCATTAAGTTAAGGGCAAAAAACACTAAAGTTGAAATTTCGTTTTGGAATAGCCGTCAAAACTTGAAACTTGAAAAAAATTGCCTTAATAATATTTCACCTTAAATAACAAAATCAAAGACCAAGAGTAGATCTTCTTTTATTTTCTAGAAAAACAACCCAGAATTCACCACAGGCAGCTGACTGCTCGACGAATTTCATCTCATCCCTCCCCTATCAACTGAAGAAAATTGTATGGTTTGTAGCCCTTTTTCTGTAAGGAAACCTTCTCATTTCTTTGGACAAACAACTGATGAAGAAGCCTAAGTTTAGTTATTTACATAATAAAGAAATAGTTTTCGTGACGGTTGTAGTAGTCCTGGAGTGGGTTGGAACCTTTGATGTGAAGATAACACTGACGTAGTTTTCCTCGAAACACCAAAACACTATATACTGCACTCGACGCGCGTTTCGCCAACCAAGTTGGCATCATCTGGAGATGATTAAAACTTTAATCATCTCCGGATGATGCCGTAGTGTTTTGGTGTTTCGTGGAAAACTATGTCAGTGTTACGGTTGTAGTAGTAAAAGCAATACATTCCCGGACGACGATGTAAATTGTTGACCGAAGAGTTAAGCCGAGGCCAACAAGCATTCAAGTCCGGGAATGTGCTTTTACTACGAGGTACACAATCAATATTATTATAAATTAAGAGGGCTAATCGAACCAGTGTTTGTAAGGTAATTTTTCAAAATTTATTTCTTCCATACGGTTTGGTCAAATTACACCAAATTTGGAGGATCAGTAGTTGAAAGTGTACTAGAGAGTACATGTATATCTATTTTAATTAATTTTCACTTTATGTAGGGAAAATTTATACTGTAAATATAAGTGAAATTTGGACGTGATTAGCTCCTGAATTATGATATCAATCGGTAAAATTCGAGGTAAAATTCATACATGTCGTCTAGAATGAATCTTCATAATTATGCTCAGCAAGTTTCAAACTTTTATTCCGTACTATTTGGTTAAAAAGAATTTTCTAAATAAGTATCTTTGTCACTACAAATGGAGCAAGGAAGTGTTACCTCTATCGGGAATCGCACCTCAATGAAGTCGATGAATAAAACGTCCAGTGAAGGTATAGTCAAGAGCAAAATATTCAGCGGCGCATGTATAAAAACTTTCAGAGAGTGACACAGCTATCCGAAGCTTTTTCCCGACTAGGCCCCTTAAGGAATTTTTATTAATGCATAGCATTTTTTCATTACAATCTAATTGCTTATGAAATCGTTTCTTTGACAATCACTGTTTATTTATTGTTGTGATAAAAGTCAGATTCAGTGCTTATTTCGCTTTAATACTTGTAAGTGCTAAAAAGAATATTAAAAAATATTTAAAATGGACAGTGATGATGATGTCCAGGTGTTTGGGCGCCATTAGAGTTAGTAGCAACTGCAAAAAATGTGACTTTAAATTTAATGTTCTATTTTTTACTAAAATATGCATTTTTAACGTGAGTTGGTTTGTGTGCGTGTATTTATTTACTGACTAAAATATATATGAAAAACCTGTGTGCGAGTTACTTTCCCAGCTTAGGTCGGGTCAGTTGTAATTGATATATTTTTTGTTAATAATAAAATTTTGATTTTCTAATTTTCAAGTGAAATGAAGTTTTCTATTTAAATTTTTTAATCATTTCAACGTCCACGCCCAGAGCCAGCCAAACATCCACGGTGCGATGCGCCGTGGCAATTAATGGGCTGGATAAGGATGGAGTCGATTTGATACCTAAACATTAAACTTAAAATACTAACACCTGTCCTAAATTAAAAAGGATGTTATTACGTCCAAAAATCAAGTACCTCCTAGTAAACCATTCCGAAAAAACCTCTGATTTCGTCTGTGGAGTGTAGAGTTAAATGAGCCAGCGGCACTTGCATGAGAAATAATCCAGACCTACTCCAGATTGAAACCCCTACAAGACTCCTCTCTGTCTCTACATCCCTACATTCGTCAATCTCATTCACTCTCCACTGATGCACTAAATACAAACACAAGACAATAACACCAAGCATCAAACGGTTTTGGCTTTCATCTACAAGAGTTCAAGTTGTCCCTCAATCGTTAACTGGAATAAGGAAACAGATTTTCGTTCCTTTTTTTATTTCAATTGTCCACCCAAAAAAAACTATTAAATACAGGTTTTCTAAATCCCCTATTACCAAATTTAATGCCTAAACAGATTTCCTAAAAGAATACTAGAATACACTGACCAAAAATAATTATCCCAAAATACTAAAATTCTAAACTAGTCAACACTTAAAGTGAAATTAGGTTTCAAATACTTTACATGATATTGCCCTATTGACCCTTTGGTGTCATTCTCCAGTTCATAAACATTTAACCCAATCTTTTTTCTCACTCCGTAGAGACCACTAAATTTTGGAGTAAAGTTCCTAAGAACTGTCATTTTTTTGTGGTTAGAGTTTATAAAATGCCATCGACCAGATAATCTTACTTTTTCCTAATTAAAATTCAGACAGGAAACTTGAATTGCCCGTATCGTTCTGGTTACTTAAAGTCACAATTTTGGAGTGCATTGACATAGTCGGAAAATAACCAGTTGGTATTAAGTTAAATTTATTTAATAGATATTGGGTTTTATTAAATAATCGTTTATTACGGATTTAATTAGCAACTAAACGTCCAGAAATACTGGCTAATTTTCCACATGGAATTATTCTTTTAGTCACAATCACGTGCTTAAATGTAATAGTAAAATAAAATACTTGTAAATTATTTTAGATGTTTTTGGGACTTTCATAGTTTTGACCCAGATAGTTTTTGGAATTTTTGAGATAACTTTTTTGGGAAAAGCATACCTACAAAGCTGGTGAACAGCTTAATTATTTTGAATATTTTTGGAACGGACTTTTTGGCAATACAATTTGGATTTGAGTGGAATTGATTTAATAAATTGGAAACGTAGACCTATCTAACGGTGAGGATATCATCCTATGATCAGGGACGAGGAATAACTGGGAGAAACTGGGTCACCATCACATAGTTTTCCAGCCAGATTAACGCAGCAGGTGTTCAACGTTACCCCTTGACGGTGTAGCAAAAGTTAAGTATATTCCTGTGTTGTAACAATTACCTTTGCATTTTGTAGTTCATTTCAATTAGTTAGGGAAATCACATTTTTTATTACTGCCAATCTTCATCTGGTATATTTTTTATTTTAATTTATCATTTGTAATACATTGTATATCACCCTAGACTTATCTTCTTGTGATTTATTTTTAATATTTAATAAATTTGTGTCTCTTTTATATCTGTGCTTAGTTATTTCACACACGGAAGGATTTGTAAGACCCGAGACCTTTCTTGTGTAATTAACGGTCGTAACAGTGTAATTAATAAATGTCATTAAAAATAATAAAATAACATTGAAAATAATTGATGAAAATTGTTAAAGAGACATTTCACTGATACATTTTGTTTATCGAGGAAGGGAAAATTCTAATCTGAAAAACTCTTCTTAAGATAATTTATCTGTTGAGCGGCTATATCACACCGCTTAATTTTTGATTGTTAAAAATTTCTAATTTGATCCAAAAGTTCTATTTGCTTACAAGATATAAGGAATTTTTCAATAAATAATTATAAACAAATTTTGATGGAAAAAAGAGAAATAAAAAGAAAAGAAGGAAAAGAAGATTAATTTGGAATTTTGCTGAGGGGGTTGGCCTACAAGGGTTATTGAAAGATTGGCGACGACTGGTATGGTAATTTGTGTTTTATTCTCAAGGGGGCGTTTTACTCCCAAATTTGTGTGATATTGTTTAATAACGGACTATTTGACAATTGATATTTAAAAAATTGTTGTTATAATATAATCCGTTATGGGTACAATGTCGTTGCAACGCTCATGTAAATCTCTGATGGAGGTGTACATATTCGAATTTGATGTGAGGCGGCAATATTTATTTTCTAAAACGCAGCATAGGAGCCGTTGTGGTATTTTTCTAAAATAACTTATTGGCCGAGTGGCTATCGGCCATTCAGCAGTTCAATGAGTTTATATTGATAGAACTGGTTTGATAAAATAGCATAATACGTAACAAATAAAATAAATTCTGTGTGAAGTGGTCGGAGCCGGTGTAGTCGGAAGCGGGCTGCCGGCGGATACCGCTGTCTCCGGGACACTTCCTCCCCGGGGCGGCCAATTTCACCCGGAGCGAGCGCTTTCCGCACACTCCGGATTCGCTCCGGACTCGACAGCTCTTTCACTGAACGCCGAACAACCGCCATGCACCCGCTTTTATGTTTCCTTTCTTTAAGCGGCCCTTGGTGCTACCTACATGTTGTTATGAACATGAAACTGTTTTACTTCTGAGATAATAATGTGGATATTTTGGATCATAGCTTACGGATAAATAGATCTCTATATAATATTGTTAATTATTCATCTACACCTACATACATATGAATCAAGAGCAAGTAAAAATAATTGCCTTTGGTTTACCTACCTGTAAATGAATATGTTAATTATACATACGAAATTCATAAGAAATAATAACTAAATAAATTTTATTGGAGCATTATATTTAGGAAAATTTTTAAATCGATTTTTTTTCAAAAAACTAATATTTTCTCTATTACAAAATAAACATAATTTGCAATAATGTTTATTCAGCAACGATAATATAAAAATTTTTGCACTGAATCTGATCAAATATCGAAACATAGTTGTCTGTGTGGTGTGCAATTGTTGCTTCCTGTGCAAAAGTCTTAAGGTGGTGTTTTCATTTGATGGCCAATATAAATCTTTAAGTCGCTCTTAAACTGTTTCTACTGATAACAAACGAAAACAAAGACTACTGCTTATTTTTATATTAAATAAATCCTGAAGTGGGTTTAAACCTTAGATGTGAACTTAACACTGACGTGGTTTTCCACAAAACACCGAAACTTCACTCGATGCACATTTCGTCAACTAAGTTGGCATCATCTGGAGACGATTAAAACAACCTTATGCTAACAATGTATTCTATTTATAACTAAAGTATTGTTTCGGTTAGGCGAACCGTGACTCACTAACCAATAGATCGGACTATATGGAATTGGACATTTGTCACTATTACCATTTTTACACTTTGTAATCCCCTAGCTTTTAAATACATGCAGCTGTTTAATATTTATTACATTCCTAATTAATGTTAAATTGCTGTTATATATTTTATGGTTGTTCTCAAACCCATATTGGACAACACTAGACTTATCTGTTCTACCTTATTTGACATGATCCATATGTTCCTTGAATCTAGTTTTAATTAATTGTTTAGTGTGTCCAACATACTTTTGATTACAGTCCTTACAAGTAATTTCGTATATCCCTGACTTTTCGATTGGTTCAATTTTGTCTTTTGGATTGCCTAAAAGACGTTGTAGTTTATTTCTCGATGAATGAACCATTGTCATAACTATATCTTTAAAAATCTTACCAATACCATGAGTAAATCGAGGATTGTATGGAATCGATACAAATTTCGGATTTTTTCTTTCATTTTGAAAGGTTGAGTTTCGAAGTGTCTCATTAAATTCATGTTTCCTAATTATTTAGTCAACCAAACTTATAGAATATCCATTACTCACAGTTATATCTACAGCAATATTTAACCGAATCAAACAATCTCGGTTAAGACGTAGTAAAAGAATATATTCAATTCACTAAACTTTGCATGAAACAAAATTGTTTGCAATTCAATGATAGTTTCTTCGAACAACATGAAGGGACAGCAATAGGTAACTCGTTGTCACCATTCATTGTCAGTCGCTTCATGAACAGATTCGAAACAGAAGCAAAAGAAGAATTTGAGTATTTTCCCAGGGTTTGGCTTAGGAATGTGGATGATACTTTTGCAGTGTTTGATACAAAAGTCACAAATATTGACAACTTTGTTTCTAAATTAAACAATCGTTTCGCGTCAGTAAAATTCATATATGAAATTATAAACTGTGGATAACTACCATTTTTAGATGTCTTAATAATTAGAAATAGTGAAAATAAATTAAAATTTGACATATACAGAAAGCAATCCTATACTTTAAGACTTTAAGATATATGCCTCTCATCATTGTGCTCAACATAAAATGGCGAGTTATAATTTTCTAGTTCATCGCCTATTAAGCTTACCCTTCAATAAGAAGAGTTTTAAAAAAGAAACGGCATTGATTAAGGATGTAACTATAAGTGCCAGTAGTACAAATGTGGTTCAGCCAAACCTCAGTTAAACTTGGTTTAAAGTCCAAGAGTACCATTGTTGAAACAATCATAACCTTGGATTTAAAATCAAGTTGAACTGTGCTTTGGCTGAACTACATTGGTACAACTGGCCCTAAGTAATGGATATTCTGTAAATTTATAGTTGATAAAATAATTAGGAAACATAAATTTAATGAGACACTTCGAAGTTCCTTAACCTTTCAAAATGAAAGAGAAAATTCCAAATTTGTATCGATTCCATACGATCTCGATTGACCTGTGGTATTGGTAAGACTTTTAAAGATATAGATATTACAGTAGTTCATTCATTGGGAAATAAAATTTTAGGCAATCCAAAATGCTAAATTGAAACTAACGAAACGTCGGGGATTTACGAAATAAGCTGTAAGGACTTCACTAAAAAGTATGTTGGCCAAACTATATGATGAGTTCAAACTAGGTTCAAGGAGCATATGGCTCATCTCAAATATGGTAGAACAGATGCTGCCCAACATGCGTTTAAGAATTACCATAAGATTAATTAGGAATGTAACAAATACTAGGCAGCTGAATGGATACATATGAAAGCTTGGAAATTACAAACTGTAAAAATAGTATGAATAATGACAGAGGGCCAATCCCATATAGTCAGCACTATTGGTTAGTCAATCTCTGTTCACCAAACCGTAACAATAGTTTAGATATAAATAGGATACACTGTTGGCATAAGGTTAGTTTTAATTATTTCCAGATGATGCCAACTTGGTTGGTGAAACGTGCGTTTAGTACCGTATATGGTGTTTTAGTATTTTGTGAAGAATCACGTCAGTTTAAATCATATAAAGATTTAGTAGCTGGAATTACACGTAATCTTAATATATTTTTTTATTTATGCGAAAAGTAAAACTCGCTAAATAAAATACACTAAATTCGTATTTCGAACAAATAAAAAAAAATGGACATAATGTTTTGCTATAATTTCATCTAGTAAATCTGCATATGATTTAAAATGAAATAGTAGTTTTTTGTCATATTTTCTTCATCTCAAGAGTTGTTGACGAAAGAATTTGACAATAAAATTCAAAAATGTATAAAAATAAATCATAAATTTAAATAAAAGCCACCGTGTTTGAAATGTTTAGGAACAATTTCTACATAAAACTAAACAAAAAACATGTTTTTAGTTAATTTGAATATATCACTCGACAAATTACTGATAAAAAAGTTTACGATTCCGAACATTAACATAAATAGACTTTAAGGTACATATCTGTAAAATGTTGGCTTTTATTTAAATTTACTAAAGGTGCCTACAGACACACATACAGATATTAAGACATGAACGCACGTTCATGTACACCAGTGTGTAGACAAAATTTCAGTTAAAAAGCAGCAACAAAAGACATGGTCGATGGACATTTAACTGAAACTTTGTGTACATACTGACGTACATAAACGCGCGTTCATGTCTTAAGACATGTATATCTTTTTGTATATTTTTTAACGCAGACATTTATTTTCATATCTTTTCGTCAAAAATTCATAAGATGAAGAAAATATGCAGAAAATGGTAATTACCAACCTACAGGAAACAGAAAACGTGGAATGGAAAAATGAAACAGGAAATAGGAACAGGAAACAGAAAACATAAGACAGGGAACAGGAAATAGTAAACTGAAAACAGGAAACAATAAATAGAAAACCGAAACGGGAAAACAGAAAGCAGAAAAATTACAAAACTTGTAGTTCATTTAATTCCTTATTATGGCAGAATATAAAATTTATAATTTACGACGTTTCGAAGGGGCTATAGGTCACTTAGCTCGGACATATGTCTATTTGATTTTTTTTCTCGTCAAATATCATCAGAAATTACTAGGTGAAGTTCTTCTACGATGCAATAAATTACCCTATATTTGCGTAAATGACTGTTTGAATCTTATTTGGGAGTTGAAACTAATTACTATTATAAATATTGTCTGAACATTATTTGTGGCCATTCCCTAAATTTTTCTTTCTCTTTTTTGGGACTTACATGAATAATTCTTCGTTAGTTAAAAAATATAGTTAGTTACCCAGTATGATTTTGGTAAAACATGGTTACGGATATTAAAAGAAGAATTCAACAAAATTAATATTGTATAATTTTTAAGTATCAACAGTTCTATGTAAGTATCTATGAATATTACATAAACAAAAAAAAAGGAAACAGATTCGTTTTCCGAAACGTTAGGGAATTATATTATTATGTTTGTGTCTCATATTATCAAAAAACACCCTCTGACTAATCTTTTGACGTAAAGTCACAAGCACAGAGGTTTATTCTCCCAGTAACATACTGGGTAACTAACTATATTTTTTAGATAACGAAGAATTATTTATGTGGTAGTAAATCCCAAAAAAGAGAAAGAATACTAGTATATTTTCGATTTTTCGAAATTAAAAGTGAGCGAAAACGAATGTTTCTTCAGGATTGTGCACCTTTTCTAAGAGATATAGGACAATGTCATTTTTAAGAAAAGTTGTTCAGAATCAAAAGATGTACATCTAAAAGCAAAATTGGAGAAAAATTAGCCAACTTTGTTTATGCTGATGTTTTTTTAGATAAATAAGTTTCCCTCCCATAGGAGATGGAAGAAAAATTGTTTCATAGAAGTCATTGAAGATGTAAATTCTTTTTATGCTTAACTACCATGGCAGACATGATATAGAATATTCGAAAATATGACAAAAAATAGATTCAAGCCAATTGAACACCTAAATATAAAATTTGACAATTTCTGGACTCACTGTTTAGGAAATAAACTCACAATGATACCCAATATTTTCCTCTAGAAATTCTAACGTTCAATAACTGTCATCACACATCGTTGTATCACCCTGTATATTCAAAACGTTTTAAACCTAAATAAAATATCTAAAAAAAATTTAAAATGGTAAAATAGTTTTTTCTTTCATCTCATTATTCTCTATCAGATTTTAAAAAATGCAAATTATAAATTGCAATAAAAGTTAAATGACCTTTCATAATATTAAATTACTAATAACACAAGGTGTGGCTTGTGGCACGCGTTGTAACAGCTGTTAAAATGAAATAATATAATTTCCGATTTGTTTATCCTTTTACTTTTTAGTTATTTATGAATACTAATAACGAATAACAAATAATTTCTCTCGAGTTCATAGGTAGGACAGTATAAAACATTCAATTAGATTGTTTAAATTGTCAGATATTGGTGTGTATAAACTAATTTTAAGGAAGGAAATACGGAAAGAGTATTTCATTTTATACGGGGTGTCCTATAATTTTCGCTATAATTTTTTTTTGTCGTATTTTTTCTTAAACATTTAAAACTTAAAAGGCACCAGTGTTAAAAACTGCATAAAAAAAGGCGCTCTTTCTAAATTTCGATAGAAGCCATCGTTTTGAAGTTATTTGTATTTTAATTTTGTAATACAGGATAGGTATACAAAAATAATTCCACATTTTCTATCGCTTTACGCAATGAAACATGTAATTTAAGGACAAAAAAATTCGTTATTTACAATAATTTTCTAATTAATATTATTTTAAAATTGTGTCTCAAGTCAGAAGATGATCAAGAAAAAAAATAAATAGGTTATTTATAAACATTTGTTAAATTACATACTGCATTGCGTAAAGCAATATTTTAAATGGTTCTACAAAACAATATATATGAAAATATTGTGGAATTATTTTTGAAGAGATAATATGTAGTTATCTCCCAATATTGCATACCTATCCTGTATTGCAATAATAAAATACAAATAACTCCAAAACGATGGCTTCTATGGAAATTTAGTAAGAGCACCTTTTTTTATGTAGTTTTTAACACTGGAGCCTTTTTCCGTTTTAAAGGTTAAAAAAAAAAATAAGACAAAAAATTATAGCGAAAATTCACCCGTAACTGCCCCAACAAATCATGATATTTAGATATAAATTTGACAAAATATGTAACATTATTAAATTAATAAATGGTCCAAATTTAATTTTTGCAACTTTCCGTTTTGAATTTATTGGCAAATAACTATGTTGTATTTACCCTCTTAAAGGCTGTAACTCTTATGAACTAACTTAAGGCAAATGTTTATATAGAAAACGCAACTTATTTTTTTTTAGTTCTATCACCCTTTGAAGGAAAGTACTTAATTATGGGACACCCTGTAGAATATAAATTTTTCATCGTAATGGTCAATTATTTTATATTTTTTTTGGCATGTTATATAAATATGTATTATACCTAGCAAGAAAATTTTCTAGACAAAAATTAATAACCCTTTCCATGATCATCAACAGTTACTAATACCAAAGGTAGATGGAGTTGAATCCAATTCATTTGTACTCTGTTTTCATGTAGATACTAGTGATTTTGAAATTACTCTTGTAGTCGTTGCAGTGTTGTAATTACTCATTTGGTGAGAAAAATTATACGTAAAACGCGACTATGGGAAATAGGAGAAAATGTGGATATTTGGGTGATATTTGAGTAATTTCTACACAGTTGATATAACTTGACATTATTTACACATTCGTCGGCATGGTTGGCATTAATGCGACACAATGTCAATAGTATTATGCCTCTTCACTGCTCTGACGATGCGGGTTACGTTATTTTACCACCAATCTCAGCTAGTCTAAAGTAGTTTTACGGTTACACTGCCTACATAAAAGAACAGTTTCCTTTGTAATAGCCTTCGTAACCGTAAAACTACTTAGATTAGCTGTTATTGGTGCTAAAAAGAATACACCTATTATGTTATGTACAGATTTAAAAAAATATTTTTTTTATACAGAGTGGAATGAAAAATAATATTAACTGAAAATTTCTGTTAATTATTATTTACTAACTTTTACAAATCTTATCACAGATAAGTATAACATATATCTTTTTAAACAATTATTTTCCCGGCTATTTGCCAAAACGCTGAAATTTGGATTACAAAAAAGATAATATGCAATTATGTTCAGTACTACTGACTCAATAATGTTATTTTTAATTTCAACTATTCTGTTTAATAAAACCAAAAATAAATAGAACACAAGGTTTTTTATACGATGTAAAATGAAAATATTTAGTTTTATGTGTTTAGAATTTTGTTTATTTAATATATTTTTTATCTGTTTATTGATTGTTTTGTGCAATGCGAAATGAAATAAAAAAAAATTATCATGTTATTTGCTAAGAATTTAATAATTTATTTTACATTTTTTATACATGTTTTGACAAATAATGAACTGAAATGAAAAATATAGTTTTTCTTATGTTTTAAATTGGCCAGCAAAATGTAAATGGTGAGTAAAATAGGAATTTTTAACCAACGTGCTGAGAATTATGCATTTAAACTGCTAATACATAGCAGTTTTATGAAATTAATGAAAGTAATACATTGAAGTGATTAAATTATTGAGAAATATGAACATACACGGTAAGGAAATGCATTATTTTGAAATGGCAGACTTATTCCAGTAGTGGAAGTAAACGGCATTAATATATTCACTAATTTGAGATAAAAATATATCAATAAAAATATCCAGTAATTTGTAACTGTTAAAATATAAACATGAATCATTATGAGATAATTTGTTCCAATGCATAATATATAAAAAAATATGCTAATGTCATTTATTCACGAATTACATATGTAGTACACGTAGCAATATCCTTTTATACACCAGGATATAATAGCCAGTGTGTTTGAGATTTCATTTGTTCTAAAGCTGAAATTCACTGAAATTTAGCAACGCTGAATGCCTGAAACTTTACCGCAATTGTCAGTCGCTTCACACTCAAGCCGCTAGAGGCACCACTTAGCACAAGTGACTAATGAATAGAGGCTGATTGGACCTGCTTCCATCTCTGTTGTATCCATGGCCTCACCCTTCTCGCCACTTTTCACTCAACTGCTCTTTTTCAGTTTAGAGCGCTTAAACGTTTTCATGGAAACCGTTTCTGTATATTCAAGGCGGCTCTAGGAGGAAAATTGGCGCGTTCTGGTTTTAACTTTGAGGGTGAGATGTGCTTCGGTAATAACAGCAATTTTCTTCAGAAATTCTCTCTCACTGCACAAAAATAGTCACCAACTGTGACAGATGAAGTGCTTGTAGTATGCAAATTATTATGCATCACATCAGCGTACTGTCATTAAAATTATTTGCTGCATAAAATTGTTTTCAGTTTTGTTTCTTTTGTTCTTCTCCATGGCACAAATAATAATCAGATGTAAAACTGTAATGTGAATGGGAATCAGTATTTACGACGGGTGCTGTATTAAAATTTTCTGTTCTATGCGAGGTAACTAAACGTAAGTTGATACATATACAGGGAGTTAATAATAAGTAGGTATGTCATAGGATATAACACCGTTTAATAAAATGATAGTGGATTCTTTAAGTTTAATTCTTGTATTATTAGTCTAAAGTGCGCATATCAAGTAATCATTATGTGAATGTCAGTGGTGGAATCAGCTCATGTGCGGACACATCAATATTCTCATATCGATTCTCTCAAAATGACATGCAATACAAAATAGACAATATCTAAAAAAAAGTTAGATGAATGCTGAACATTTAGCAAAAAACACTAATGCACTGTAACAATTATTTTTTGGCACTAGAATAAAAGTATTTTTTGTTAGCTGAAATTTTCATGGCCGACTTCGAAAATAATATATTTCAGTCAAAAAGTGTTCTGGTGGAAAATGTATTTAGACAACGTGTTTTGTATTTGGAAAGAAACGGAACGGTAATTCAATCAGTTTTTCAACATATTAAATTCATTTAATCCAAAAAATTCAATTTACATTAGATACTGACAATGAAAATAGCTTAATCTTTTTACACGTTAACATAAAAACTAGAATTTAATATATATGGCATACCCACTTTTACGGACACGGCTATTCGCAATAGTTCCAAACAGTTGCTACAATTAAATATATACAGTGCGTCCACAATGAAAGGAATAAATTCAATATAATCTGAACATCGTGGTTGTGCCAAAAACGCTCGGACGCGCCGATTTGCAATTTTAAATTGGAACATTTTGAGTCAGTGTCACTTCCGGTTTATCCGGAAGTGACATCAACTTTGGTATTTTAAATGTATATCCTATATTTTTGTTCGGATTTGTATAGACGATAAAAAGACGTTTCCAAAGATGTAGTAAACACGTTTTTATTATGAATACATTTTCTCTTTTTCAGTGCATAGCGCACCCAAATCCTAAATTTTATTTCGAAAATTGGGGTTCTCATCAATGCTGTTCTGTACTAGTTGAACATTTTCGGTAGTTCGAACTGAACTTGGTCTTAAAACGTATCACCAGACGATGAATCATGCCTGATTCTCGAACATTAAAATGTCAACGGGAGGCTCGTTGAGTCAAAATAATCGACAGGTAATTATCGAAATAAAATTTAATGATTTTGGTGCGCTGTTTGGTGCTGAATTTTTTCATAATTAATTCCCATGGAAGCGTAAAATTTAAACTAGCTCTCTATTTTTTCAGATAAGCAATTTATCAATGGTGAGGCTCAAATTTGGAACATCCTGTACATCGAATAATAGGCAGATAAATACTAAGAAGATTAAACTAACAAGGAGTGATTAATCTCCATTTAGCAATGTAAGTAAAAAAGAAAGAGACAGATAATGTCAAACTGGCCGGCGAGGTGCTGATGTAGAGTCAGTCACCGAACTTCAGCCAAATCGTTTGAAAGCCCGAACAGGAAAATCTGCTTCGACAGCATGTCGATAAACCCCAGCATGGTGTCTTCTATAAGAACATAGAAGCGCTAGGTTTATCGACCAGGTTAACATTAGCCTTAAGGTCAGCCGGGCTTAAGTCAGAGACCGAGGGATTCATTATGGACTGTCAGGATGGTGCTATCAACACCTTGATCTATCGTAGCCGCGTGTGGCGTGTAGAGGTTCCTGATATCAACTGCAGGACCTGCCGTCAGGCGCCAGAATCGCTCATGCACTTAATTTCTGCATGCCCCATATATGCGATTTCGGCCTACATCCACCGACATAACGCGGCGTTACGAGTTCTATACTACCATCTAAGGCACTCGTACGGGGTAGACTAGACACCAGTGCTGCCTTACATCCCCGGAGATATTGAGTTCGTGGTCGAGAACGAGAAATGCCGAATTTACTGGAACTACTCGTTCCCGACGTTCCAAACCAACAAGCCTGACATAGTCCTCTTCGACCATCAACTCAAGGTGATGTATGTCATCGAGTTATCGGCACCTGCGGAGAAAAGCATCACCTTGAAGGAGGAAGAGAAACGGACAAAATACCGCGATGCCCGGTACGAGCTCTAAGTGCTGTACCCAGGCTACTCGGTAAAAATAGTCGTCTTAATAATCGGTGTACTCGGAGGGATAAAGCCTACGCTAATCTAGGAACTAAAGATCATACCGGCCTGCCAAAAATCAGCCGAGTGGCTGGCAGGCCAAATGCAGAAGGCGGTCATACCGGGTTCTCTCCGCCTGCTTAGGGCACACGATTTTGGTATCTGCAGTCACTAAACTTGCGGGATGTGGGGAGTGGCTGTAGTTAGTGCACCGGCGCGACTCCCGTGAGGCGTTGAAGGCCACGGGAGGACTGTTCGGCATCGGATATTCCGAAAAATGATAATAATAATAATTTATTCACAAACATATTTCAGTACAAAACGGCAATTAAGAGACAATTATAATTAAAGAGGGCGTCCATTTAGGTCCAAAAGTGGGCCTGTCTATGAACGAATCGTTTCATTTCGACACTGAGACGTTGCATCGTAGGACGGACCCACTACATGCAACATCACTGTGTCTAAAAGGAGTATGGAATGATTTAATGTACTAATAATACCACGTTATAAAAGACGATAATTACATTGTGGTAAGCGTTTATTACAAACCAGCCTAAAAAATAAAGAAATAAACATGCTGCCATATTATGAAAAACAAAATGTCTAAGTAAAGCCTTACCAAAGATCGCAATTATATCCTGTTTCCAGTAAAAGTTCCTGACGCGGATGACCGTAGATCAGTCTTATGGAAATTGTCACTTACGATTACATAGCCGGCGTATTTCACGATGAACGACAAAATATCGGAAGGGTGATGACAATACCTTGCGCAGTAGAGTACAGAATAGCAGAGAATAACAAATAACGAGAGAAGGTTGCGAGGTATAGCTTTATGAGATTTTGGAATGTAGCAAGTTGAATTTATATTATTTCGATTAAAATTGTATAAAAGTTATGTATCGTTAGCGTATAAATATTTGAGTATATTGTACTGATTTAAAGACATGTGAGGTGTATATAATGAATAATAACGGACCAGGTATAGAACCTTGCGGAAATCCGGAGATTATTAACTTTGATATAGATTTTTTTTTACAGCCGCTTTTTGAAATCGTTCATTTAAGTTGGAATGGAAAAAATTTTTAGAGATTAAATCTAAACCAAAGTAGTTTAATTTAGTACAGATTATGTCGGGATCGATTGTATCAAAATGCTTTTGAGTAGTAAAGTGATACCGACAAAGTTACCATTTGCCTATCAGAATAGCTTATTACATTTTCAGTAAAAGTGAGTAATGTAGTTGTCTGTAACCAGCATGAAACTCTGGCTGATGATTTAGGGGCAAATGATTTCCCGTAAAATATTTTGTTACTTGTGAATAAAAAAGTTTTTTCTAAATGCTTAGATAAATATCTGATGTGGCCAGCACATAACTTTCTTATACCAGTATTATATCATCCTGATCTAAAAAAAATCATTCTATTTAATTCTTCACTTACCTCAATTAAATTTTAATAGCGTACCTTGAAATGTTTCATTAAAATTTTTAAATAATTAATTATTATCAGCGTCAATCGATACTGTCAATAATAATTCATGTCATATGTTTTAATAGTTTCTTCTTATTGTCACTGACATTATTGTAACTAAATTAGACATTTCAAATGTCAAACTGTTAAATTTATCCTAACCCCATTTTATAAAGTCAAATGTGTAAACAATTTCAGTTTACATCAACTTTATTTAAATACTTGGAAAATATATTTTATAGGCTTGATACAGTAGATATGATTTATAATATTTCATCAAGAATTTTTTTTTGTAAAGGCAAATACAAAAAAAGTTCGAGTCCCGTGGACTTCCTTTCAGCTGGCCAATTTTGCTCATCATCGATTTTATCATTGACTTTGGCCTTTAGAACTTGTGTACCAAATTTGAAAGCTTTATAGCAAAAACTTTGGCTGCTATCGTGATACTACAGACATGCCGTTATGTTTTTTCATTATAATTCGTTGAGATTCGTCCAGAAATGCAATAATTTTTTTTTAATTTTCTTTTCCCGAAATTGTACCTTTTTTCTTCTTTCTTTCATTGTCTCTTCTGGTGGTGCCACATTCACCAAATTTAATTAGGCACCTAAAATGTTGAAAATCTTAACTGCTAAATTTGGGAAGTCTCCCATTAGTACTTTTTGAGTTACCGCAGATACACACATACACACGCACGCACGCACGCACGCACGCACGCACGCACACACATGCACATGCACGTACACGTACACGTACACATACACATACACATACACACACACACACACGCACCGACAGACATTAATAGGAAAATAGTCAGAATGGATTCAGGAGGGTTCAAAATACATCAATCAAAATCTCGAGGTCGAAAAAAATCACGATTACTATACTTCCTTATATTAGGTATAAGAAAGTAAATAGGAAAGTAAACTCATAGGTCTCACATCTTTAATGCTTGAGGTATTGCTAATTTTAAGAAGGAGGGATACAAGTGCCTTGCGCCATCTTTTAGGAAAATAACCTACATCCAAACAGCAGTTTAAGAACGATAACTTTTAACCCTACTTTTGTCACTGAACTTGAAAATTGTGTAGACATGTATAATGTGCACTTTCTGTTGTTACTGAAGTATCTGGATGTTCATGAAGATATGGGCCAACTTTTAAGTATTACGATATACCAGAGAAAAATGTGAGTAAAAAATATTCATAGTCGGCAACGTTCGATTGCAATTATTACAATTAGAATCTATACAGAAGTAGAAACATGCTTTGTTTCTAGTTCTCCACCAGTGATTAAGTAATATTAATAACACCGAAGTAAAGGAATTCGAAGTTGGGTGGCTAAGTGGTTATCCCTAAAGGATCCCTAATCAGCTTGTCTGCCGGGAGCTGCGCTGGGTGCCGCCTCCAACCCCCTTCCACACTTTCTAAAGCTTATTTCCGGCATTCGCCGCCTGTGCTATATTAATTTTAAATTAAACCCGGATAAAGCACCCCTCTCTTCTGCCGGCTGCGCCTCCGGATTATCTAATGTACTATCTCTCAAAGACTGTTCGTTACGCTCTGGAACTGCAACGGCACAGGAAATAACTCGGTCTTGAGGTAGATTGCCATTAATATTGCTATTACAAACTGGAAATCCATTTTGTGTTTTTTTTAGATTCACTTAATGATTAGTTACTAAGTGGAAATATAATTTGTGATATGAGATATATCTATTTTTGACATCCTATGCGAATAAAGACATAAAATTGTTCATGTTAGAACAAATTTGTGTACACAGTGCGGTGGTCCTGTGTTCTTAAAAACAAACTTTACTGGATTTCAAAACAAAAATAAGTTATTCCTTAACTTATATACAGGGTGTTCAAATATTCCGTGTACATGGAGCTATCATAGGCTTTCGCGTTCAAAATAAGTCGAGTTAACTAAATTTACCTCTACCCCAAGTTGACTCGTTTAGCCGTTAGGGTATTAAAGTTAATAAAAAATTTAAATTTTTTTCAAATAACTTTGCAACGCTCTGTGTGATTTTAGTAAAATTTGACACTTTGGTATTTAGTATAGATGTCACTTTATGACATTGTAACCAAAGTAAATGCATTAAGTGTGAAAAATACCCGCACCTTTAAACAAATCGTCTCATATTTTTTTTGGGGGTGGCACTATAACTTCCATTCTCATATCATAATTATCTTAAAGATAAATGGTTTGTTAACATTTTTTCTCTTGTATATTTTTTGTATTTCTAACAGGCTTAATTAATTTTTTATTACAACAACACTAACGCATTTTCGAATAAAATCAAACTTAATTATTTAATTTCAAAAGCACATAGAGCTCTATGTGCACTTCCCGTTTCCACCGAGAACGTAGAAATAAAAGAAAGGTAGAGTTATTGGGGTTCAAAATAAAATAAAGAAGGTTTAGTACCATATCCCAAAAAAAAGCTATGCAGCTACGGACACGTGTTTCGGAGTTATTGCTCCTCATCGGCGCTGCTAAGGAATTAGATCTAGGATAGAATAGATCAGAAACAAAAGTAACGTAGGGCTGGAAATTACAATACTGGAAAGTACAATACACAATTAGTGCCTTCAGGTTCCCACGTGCCACATTCAAGGCCTCGATGAACACAGTCGACAAAGTCCAGCCTTATAGTAGTTTTTGTGCCTGTTCTGATCCGTCCCATATCCAATTTCTTAGCTACGATGCGCCGATGAGGAGGAAAACTCTGAAATACGTATTCGTAGCTGTGTTTTTTATGGGGGTGATATGGCACTAAACTTTCTTCATTTTATTTTGAACACCAATCTTTATTTTACAATTACTTTCTGCTTGGCTCTATCATGATGCCAAATCACCTCAATGGCAACAGTTATTTCGATTTTCTGCAGAATACTTTGCCGGAATTGAAGTTCAATTTGCCACTTAATCTTAAGTGATTTATGCATGATGGTGCACCACCGTACTTTGCTAACAATATTAGAAAACATTTAAATGATCAGTACCTAGGAAGATGGATCAGCAGAGGACACGATGCTCCCATTTCATGGTCACCACGTTCACCAGGTTTGACTCCTTGTGATTTTTTAACTTCAAAATCTAATCAGTTCTTCTCCTTATAAAACAACGTCGATCATCGCAAACCGCATCAAAATCGGTTGATTCGTTCGAGAGATATCGATTACGAAAAATTCGCAAAAAAAGTTATTTTGACCGCAAAATCCTATGGTAGCTCCATGTATACAGAATATTGGGACACTGTATAAATAATTATTATGTTGTTTTTGCTGTATTGGAACTTTTTGAACTTTTTAATGAAAAATGAATTATATTCTTAGAAGCACATTACTTTGATAGGGAATATGAATAGTATAATTGGCGATTCAAGTTATGTGATAAGCCCCCTGGTGGCAGTTGTGTAATCATGACAAAGTTACAAAGCAGATAAATTGTAAATAAGGCTCAAAATAATGTTTATAAAATGTATCATAATTTTGTAAATATTATATTGCAGACAATGGAAAAAAAGGGTATTGGTGGTAACTTAAACAAAAGAAATTTTTAGTTTTTTCAGAAAATTAAGCTCCCTAGTTGAATATACCGATAATAAACATCTCCAGGACTGTTCCATTTTAAGGTACAAAATTTCAAAAATATCGTCTTTTTAAAATATTTTTTCATTTAATCGATTTACAGTAAGTGTTTCGAATATTAATATAGAAGATAACATTCTCTACAAAAAAGGATCTATATATTTTCTCTTTTGTAGAAAATAGTAGATTGAATGTGCAAACTCCATTGAAATTTCCTGTTCAAAAAAGGTTCAGTTAGTTAATATCAGTTTACAGACCGTGGCGTGACTGACAGCTGAGCCTTATCTGCGTAATATTAGAGGTTGTTGAATCTGTAGGTTTGAAAGTATTGGTGTCCATTTACGAAGGTTAGGTTAAAGACACAATAAACCTTCCAAGGTATATTTCATATTTAAGGAACATCTGTGTTGCACAGAATAAGTTCAAATTGCCCATTTTGCACAAAATTACTACGAAGCAAAGTACTATCTTCTTTGAGTTCGCTATCAACGCATTATCTGGAAATCATTAACAAGTAACACTCCAAATGCAACAAAATTCGTATGGGTCGAGCTATATCCTATAACAACTCATGTTGGATCAGCACCAGAAGATTTACTTTGCAGTGGCATTTGGACAAATTGCGGATGGAAAAAACTGTACAAATGTAGACGGATTACACAAGTGATAACGACTAAATATTGTAGTCTAATTTATGATTAAAGAGACGAAAAATGGTCATAATAAAAATCATGTGTAATCTAGTGTTATGCCAAACAATACTAACAATAGAAAACATAATTTCTTTTTATTAACAATTTGTATTTTCTGATCTGTTCCTAAAATTTTCTCATGAACGAGCCAGAATGTGGTTGAAACTGTTGTTGGTATTGTATATAAAGCAGTTTCTTACTATTAAAAACATAGAAAACTTATTTGAAATCGATGATTTTTCCAAGAATTTATAAAATACATTTGATATGTTTGTGGTTTTTCGAACCATAATGTAGAAAGTAGTGAAGATGATAATCGTTATCTATATTGAAAAGGAAATTACGTATAGCAAAATTTTCAGAGAAGAACACCACATGTCGAGATAATTTCAGGCCTAGTACTTCAAAATATGTAACTAGGAAAAAGTATCAAAATCCAAAAATTTTTAGGAAACGTAAAGAATGGTATACATATATGGATTGGCAAAAAATTACACCAGTTTACCTATAATAATAATAATAATAATAATAAAAAGTCTTTATTCCACAACAATATACTACATACATGAGCAAAGGATACCTATCAACATGCATTAATATAGTGATTTGTGGAACAGGCGGAGTTCAACCATTCTGGATTATGACATTCAAAATGCTTGCTCTTCCACCATTTTATTATACATTATACATTTTATTTATTTTTTGTTTGTTTTTTAATCTGGTGTGATGGAAGCGGCAAAGAAAACAGTAAGTCACGTTTAATGTTACAAAATCTGTAAAAATAAAAGGTACACTGGAACTGGACCATTTATTCTTTTTCTCGTGATTACTGAAAGGTAAATAAATTTATTTGTGCAAAATATAAAATATAATTTTGTTACTTATACTAATCTTAATTATTGTTAAATTAGAGGGATTGCTCGATAATAAACAAATACTTATTGTGTATGCGTATCACATTTTTTGCCTTTTCCCATTCGTTTTCTGATGTTACAAAAAAATTTTTTTCAACATTTTTTTTCGTATTAACCTAGTTAACTTCCACACCATGTTGTGAATAAAAGCGTTGTACCGGCTATTTTCTTAAAATATTGAAGTGCTTAAAGGAAAAATACGCATATTTTACATTTAAATTTATTAACAGAAATTTTAAAACCGACAAACAATCTTGTGGATTAATAATTTTGAGATATCAATAAAGCATTTGTTTTTTTTATGTCTATCTGTTTTATTTTGTATCTTAAAAAAAGGTTTGGCATTCATTATTTAATTATTAATAATATTAATAAATAATAATATATTTCGCCTATTGTGTATTTTGTTTAATTTATCTAGAAAATCTACAGGGTTTTTATTTTAATGTGTGTCAAAAAATAAAATATATATACCTGTCTGCATAAAAGGCAAAGTATGCTATAGAAGGTTTATTAATGCTACAAGTGTACGCTGACAACCATAAACAACTGTTAATGACCATGACATAAGAGGTAAGTTTTTGTTACACCAAAGCCAGTCATTTTCTTAAAATGGGCCGACTTTAGAGTTAAACTTGAAACATTTATTAAAAACTATCTAAGTTAAATAAACTACTTAAAAAATTGAAGTGAATCACCTTTAAAATTAGAGCAATTTCAAAAATTGACAGCATATACAAATCTGGATCGATTTAGTATACCTTGAACCGTGATATCAAAAAATTTCCTTGCTCAGAGGTGGTCATGGAATGAAAACTGCCGTCTTAGTTTATATCATTCTTTTGTAATAATTGTGTCAAAGTTTGTCAAGTCGAAAATGATTAACAGATTATTTTTTAAAATCTATGATCACCTTTGACCAAGATAATTTTTGATATCACGGTATATGTGGACAGCAAATTTTATTGGTATCAATTCAAATTTGCCTGAATTGCCAAGAATAGAATATACAGGGTGTTGAAAGAAAGTATGATATTAACATAGGGGATATACCAATAGCGGTATACATTTTTTATTTCCATTTAATGCTATTTTAAGTTAACCTATATAATTTTGCCGAAGCGGTTTTGAAATTATCAGTTCATATTTTTTTTACAATGGTATGTTTTTTTAAACATATGTGCATCTTTCGCAATACTAAACTTATGAAATTTTTTTATTCTGGTCATTACTTGGCATTATTGAGAAATTCTAACAAATTTCATTGAAAATCTTGCGTTTGGCGATTTCCAATATGTGCTTAAACTTGAACACCCTTTAAAGCACAAAGGGCTCAGTGGAAAAGAAATATCAATTGAATACTTAATTTAAACAGTAAGGAGAAATAACCTGTCCTAAATTCAAATAATTTGATCAAAAGTGGCGATTACTGAGAGACCCTTTATGAGAAATTCACATAACAACAGAAAAATGGTATCCACCTTAAAAAAAAACAGATATACCAATAATGTCAACACAGTTCCAATAAAATGATATGAGATTTGAAAAAAGGTGTTACAGACTGTCCATTTTCTAAGAAAATGATTTCAATGATTTTTTTCTGTTTAGCAGTAATTTATCTACATGTGTCTACTTTACCAACCTATAGAAGACAAACAGCTTTATGGAAATAAGAAATAATTTGAATGCTTTACTAATGCATCCAACGGCTACAACATATCAAAAGTTCAGACAATTCCAACAAAAGAAAAAAGATTAGTATGATACGATAATTTTGGTATTGCGAAAATTTCACATAATTACAATTTAAAGAAAAACTGACCTACTTTAAAAATAATACGGATCGATAATTCCAAAACCGTTTTAACAAAATAAAATAAGCTGACTGAAAATGTCTTTAAAATGGAAATGAAAAATGTATAGCTTTATGTCAATGTCATACTTTCGTTAAACACTCTGTGTATTATATTTTTCGTAGTCCAGACAAATATCAATAGATTGACCTACAAGCCAATGAAGTTTGCTTACCACAGACACAAAGTACACTAAAATCGATTCAGATTTGTAGGAGTTATCAATGTTTCAAATTGCCCCAACTTTAAAGCCGCTCCATTTCTAATTTTTGAGTAGTTTAGAACAATTCGGAAAACTAATGTGATTAAGTTTATATTTCAATATTTTAAAATTCAGTCCTGATTTCAAAGTATCTATACAAATTGAGTTCCTTTTATCTGTTTTTCTATTACTTGTAATATAATAGAGGTACCTAATTAACTGTACATTCAAAGTAATAAAATCATTTATATTTTTACAAAGGTATTATATTAAGGTGCAATTAGAATAGAAAGTATTGTATTATTTATTAATCAGCCCTTAGCTACTGCCAATTTCTGTTAATATTTTATATTATATTAATTATATTATTAGAATTGATATTTCACAATTTGGGATTACCATCGTCTGACTAGTAACATCCTAAATATTTCAATACTGCAACCAAACGCTTTCTGTCGGGTACAATTGAAACTACCCTATATCGAGGGTTGTAAATTGCTTTACTCATTTCAACGCCATCTTTGAGAATAGAATCACATCAAGAGAGGATAATAGCAGGAAGCTTTTCTCTAGGATTCCTGCTGTATTTGCGTTTATAAAGCAGAAGAAGAGAGACCTTTCACGAATTATCCTGACGACTCCTGCAGAAGAAAAGAAAGGCTGGACAAAATCTATTTCAGTAACATTGTATTATGGATATTTGAATATTAAAAACAACATTTATGTACACTAAATTATATAAAATATTATATTCTAGACACAAAATGAATTAAAGCTAAATACATTTTTCCCTACCATTTTTAGTTTTCCATCTACATGTTCCAATTATGGTTGGAAAAAATATGTTTAATACTGCTAATAATTTAATAAAATTTTAATATTGATATCCGCGTTTATTTAGAACTAATTTGTAACATGTTAAGGAAATCCTTTGATTGAAACGAGTTTCATTTTTGATTTTTACCACACAGAACTAATGCCCATTAAGAACTTTTATATTCTTTCCTGCATTTTTATTTTCAACCAACTATTACTGAGAACAATAAACTACAATGATAATAATGATTTTATTCAATTAATAATTTAAATTTTTTTTTATTATTTTCAAAAATGGTTGATTTAAAGCATAAATACATGAGACAAAAGTTTTGAGAAGAATTATAATATAGGAGCTCATAAAAGACGTTAATATATTTTGTTCAGTAAATAGATCTCGAAATCTGTAGGGATAAACACACTCTATCCATTAAAACTAGTCCATTTATTTCAATGATTTTGTTTATTGAATTAATAGTAGCAGTTTAGAAGAAAAAAATTTTTTCTTCATTTTTGGGATTTATACTGCTATTCAAATTTCTCCTGAAACTTTTGTCATTTTTTCTCACTGTACATCTTCGATTACAGTTTGACACGCAGTTTCAAACGTTTGAACGAAAATTCATTTAAACGACTTATACAGGAATCGATATTTTCTCGGAAACGGAAATTTGTTTCCTAAGATGTGCGGCCGAAAATTTAACAATTCAGTATTTATCCTTTGTATCCTTAGTTTAATTAATACCTTGAGATATTTTTGCGATTTTTGACCTAGCGTCTCAGGGAATGGATAAAAATTGAGTGATTTAAAAAAAATCCCCAATAATTTTGAAAAACTGGGAGATTGTTAAAATTTTGGAAAATGTAAATGGTCTGTACAACTTAAACTACAATTTACCTTCCAGTCACTAACTTCCGCAAATTGCCAAAGAATTTTCTTTAAAAACGTTTTAAACGCGATAGGTTAATTCTAACGGAAATACGCAGTGAGAAAAATAGAAAATTTCAGCAATTTGTATTGTGACTAAGAACTATTTATATATGATGAAATATGAAGTGAATATCATAACACCATACCATAAATACTGACACTGTGCTAAATAAAATTCTGTGACTAGTAGTTCTGTCGTTTTTAATAATACGTTCTCCGACCTATCAGATCAACAGTGGTTGATATAGTGCATTTTTAGCTTAAATTAACATTTTCTTAAAAAATATATAATATATATTTATGTTGATTGTTATTAATTAAATAAACGTGTAATATAACACATTTTTAACAAAATTTTACATTCTTAAGCGAAGGCTAAGATTAAGATTACATACAAATTTCCTGCGGTATTAATAATAACTACATAATATGGACTAAGACATAACATATTTGTTTTTGATTAATATTCTTTTGTAAAATAAAACAAATAAAAAATATTGAAACAAAAAAACTCCAAAGTCCATCGAGCAACTTTTTGCATTATATAAGAACGTACCAAACAGGAGAATATTTAATTTATTAAATAGTAAAAATTTTGTTTTTGTTCCACGCCCAACATTTTTTCAAATATTTTATTTTTTAACTTTACTACAAATATGTACATTTTTTTCTACACGTCATCTTTGACATAATCCTAGAAATCTTAACATATCCTTATGTTAAGTAGGACGTTATATCAGGCTATTGTGTCAATCACCACATAAATCGGCGATTTTTAAAATTTATTTTTTTGTACTTAGGCGCAGATATGCTATCTTGTTACGTCTATCTGTTGATAAATAACTAATAGAATATTAGCCAGAAATTTTTTAAAATCATTATCAAAAAATATTACGTATCTTTAAAGAAACATGATAAAAAAAGGCCTACAATATTTGTATGGCAGGGATTTATACGCCAATACATATTTCTGTTTTTATATGACCACAGTTTGTTTTTATACTGCATGTGTTTGTTCATATATATATTTTTTGTTTATATATATATTATACACATTATATATATATATATGTATATATATATATATATATATATATATATATATATATATATATATATATATATATATATATATATATATATATATATATATATATATATATATATATATATATATATATATACCTATATATATACCTATATATATACTTTTTTCTTTTTTCTTTTTTTATTTATGTACAGATTTCATATTATTTGTTATACACATTTTATATTTTGTAATTGTTTTTTAGATTTTTTACTGACTTAGGTTATCAATAACTTTTTTTCTGATAACTTCTCACTAAATTTTGACGTTTTTCTATACATGTAATGCATGTGTACTGAAAAATAAAGAGATTATTTATTTATTTATTTATTTATTTATTTATTAAAATTGCACAATGCTTTTTTTGTAGATTTAATTCTCATTTTTCAAGGATTTTAAAAAAATGTTTCAATAATTTTTCCTGTTCTTATTTTTAGTGTTGTCTTTCTCTTAGGAATTTTAAAGGAATGTTTCAATACTTTTTTGTATTCTCAGGGACGACGGAACCCAATGAGCAATATGTGTTTCAGTACAGGGCGGAAATATTCAGAATCGACAAAACATAGTATTTCAAATAAAAACTCAAAGATGCCGGAAATTAGCAAAGGGAAAGATTGTGGAAATACAATTTTCTTTATAATAAGTAAAAATAGTCAGTATAAGTGTAACTTCATTTAAAAAAATCATCGAGCTTCTATAAAGTGTTCTTATTTAAGTAATTTCATCGCCAAACCAATCAAAAATAGAAGTTGAAAACAGATATGACTGCTATCCGAACAACGTTGCGATTGCTTCTCGAATTTTACTGACACTTCCAATAAGTCAGGCTAGTGACGAACGCAGTTTCACTAAATTAAAATTAATAAAAATCCATTTAATGTTAACAAAGACTGAAATGCGTTTGGTGGATTTGGCGCCCATTTCGGTTGAACACAAAAAAGTCCTAACTCCCGGAACTGTACCTCCATTATTAATAATTTTAATTTAAAGGTGAAAATAGTGCTCCACGCGGCGAGCGCGACGCTGCCGCAGACCTCAGAATCCGACCGTAGCAACAAAAAAAATTTTTTTTAGCTATAAAATATTAATCAAAAAATTTCAAAAAATTATCGGATCATCTAGACATCCCAAGGAACAATATCTACTTAAAAAAAATTTTTTTCATCCATTTTTCATAAAATGCGCTTATTGTTAATTAACAAATTTTATGTGCTGGTAAACAATTTTATACATTTTTTCCAGACGTCATTCCGAATCCAATGAGCTATTGCCCATATTTTTACGACCTTTATCACTAATTAATACCGTTTTTAACTTGTGTACTAGACTAAAAGCCCGAAAAGTTAATTTTTATATACATTTTGAACTTGAATGATTCACTACAGCCACAAATCTAAAATTTATTAGGTATGTACATACATGTGGCCCATGTAATCTATTATTAATATTATTTATAGAGCCACACAGTTGAAAATTGGCACAGAGTGGCAAAATAGCTAACACCGGCCCTGTCTGTACTTATTTTTCACAAACTATTGTCTTTCTCTACATTTTTCTGTATAATAGATAAAATTATTGTTTATCTGATATATGCCGATTTGCAAGTAAAAGTTCGGGATTATTCCGTTTGCTTTGCAGCTGGACACTTATTTCTTTGATATGACACATTAAAAAAATGACATTTCTTTAATAAAATAGTCAAAATGGTTTACAGTGAGGAAGAAAAAGTCCAAATATTTACTTGTTTTATACAAAATAACAAAAATAAACGTGCTGCAAAAAGAGCATATAGAAATGTCACTTATCAAACATAATAGTAGTCATTTTCATAATGTTAACTTTTCCATATTTACAGTAACTAGTTTAACTAAGATATTCGACGTTTAATAACTCAAAAATGGTATATGGTAGGGGTAACATATGGTATATTTTTGAAATCAGGAACAAAGGATCATTCCAAAAATTTAATAATATACAGAGTATCCTATTTAAAAAGATACTATTTTTTGTATCCCCTGAAATCTGTACGCTATTATACTTGTACTTGTACATTATACTGTACATACAGGGTGAGTCAACAGGGTGAGGACGGTCAATATCTCGTTAACTGTGAAATTTGAAAATGTGTCTCAAATAAAAATTGTGAGGTCAAAAGTGGCATATTCTAAAATTAATTTTAAATCTGCAGGGTATTTTATAGTGGTGGTAATCTAATACTCGGGTGGAATGTCCTATGTATTTGTATGTATTTGTATTCGACTATTAATTCTCTAACCAAGCATATATTATTTTTGGACTTACACAGCGGTGTTGCAATTTCAAAATATGTCACTCTTGACCTCCCACAATTTTTATGTGAGATATTTTTTCAAATTTCAAACAGTTAAGCACCCTAATGCTTCACCCTGTATATTGCCTTTTTAAAAAACAGTGTTTAGTGTTTTCTCATACTTATGCTGCTAATACGTATTTATAGAGCTATTGAGTTTTAGCTGGGTAATTAAGAGTTGCCCAATACAGAGAATGATCACTTGATGGGAGACGTCTCTAATTAATAAACTGAAACATCATTTTTAGATTTATATGTAGATTTAAATAATTGTAACTTCATCACTTGCACTTTAGAGTAGCAGTTTACTAAATCTATTTTTCTTTCGGCATTTAATTGTATTACAAAATTTTCAACAATATTGAAGATGACCATAAAAAAAATGTTTTAATAGTAACGCGAAATATCATTTACCTTTGTCAGCATCGTAATATATGTATACACTAAATTGCTAATTTTATTCATTTTATATCTCTAACGAAACCTGTCATGATAAGTGGACACAACAATAGCGCAGAGATAATTTTCGACACCCTGTATACAGCTAAATGACTATGTAAACTTTATTTCTTATTTGCAACATAAAAAACGTCGGCATCTTTGATGGCGGTAAACGGATAAAAGCTGCCGACGTTTTTTATGTTGCAAATAAGTTTGAACTGAACCATACAATATTTGTCTGGTTTTCATATAATTCTTTTTCTATTTTAATATTTATTGTTATGTTGAATGCTGTAAATGAAAAGCCAACTTACCACATTTTGTTCTACTAAGTGTTTCTGAAATACTGTTGTATGTTTTTGTAGAGTTCAAATGGTTATGTGATGGTTTTTCTAATCGATCAATACCTGAAATATTAATTATGAAATTACTTTTACTGAAATTTGGAAATTAATACTATTTTATTTTTTTTATTCATTTTATTTTTAAAATTTATTACTATTCCAATAATAAAATTATTTACATTAAGTTACTTATTTATCCAATGAAAATAATTAATTGTAGATGTAACATATAAATTAATTAAATAAAATCAAAGATATACAATCAAAAATCGACGTTCCTCATAGTTAAGTAATTGGGCCTGTTATTCTGTTATTAACATATTATTCATTTATTTATGTAAATGATCGACGAACATACACATCTAATGTACAAAGTCTTTATTTGCCGGCGATACCACCATATTTATCGCAGTGTCAACTCCGGCGGAATTCTCACTTTAATATTATGAACCAGTGTGTAATGATATCAAGGTACAATATACGATTGTAAAGCTGCAACTGTTACATTGTCTCGACAGTGCATACATGATGTTTATCGGTGAAAGTTATAATCACGCCCATACGGCCAATACCTGTTTAAACGTGGCGCAAGAAAATATGGTCCTAAATGCAAGTATATGTAGATACGTAAGCCGTCTAGTCTATTAAACTATTCAAAATATTATACTTGGAGCTTCACAGTCTGCATAAGTAATAAATTAATTTTAAAATAAAAAACAACAATGTTTCTTCTCACCATCTTTTGGTACTTCCACTGTCCTATTAGGTAAGAAGAAATATTATAGGATACCACAAATAAAAAACTATAGACAAAAAAATTAATGTTTTAAATGCACGGATAGTAAACGTGAACACCTGTAATAATAATGTTAATTTTAATTACAAATTCAGATCTGAAAACAAGTATACTCTGTAAAATTAAAGTTTACGTATTAGCAAAAAAAATAGCAGCCAAAGAGGGCACAGTTGTATCGTGGTTTGCTAAAAACACAGTCATATACATAAACACCAAACAGCTTCCAATATATGAGACAGGATAGAGGTGTGTAAAAGACGATATTTCTCATCGCAGAAGATAATGCCATTTCTTTATGCATACGGGAGTGATTATGATTTTAAATTTACGGTAAAACATAACAGGAAAAAGATCAGCTGACAATAACTTCAAGAAACTAAACCCTCAATGACTGCAAAAACATCAATGGCTTCGACTAGCAGACCAGCAGATAATAAGACACCAGCTTTTCTAAATTTCTATTTCTCATATTTCAAACGGCTTTAGCGGTAATTTTTGTCATTGCATTCTCAGATTTTTGGAAACGATATGGTGGCGTGTGGCGTTGTGATAGCTACTTTATTATTGACAAAAGTCTTGCCTTACTCATGGGAGTCATAGGTAGTAATAGGAGTTGGGTCAGGCTGACGCCTGGTAAGTAGGCAAGAGACGGACCCACTTCACCAACCTCATACCGTCTCTTCAACCGTTAATTCTACTTGCCCCTCATCAAATCTCCATGAAAGAGAACTCACCTCTCTCAGATGCGTTTCGGCGTCGAAGATTTCTCGGTTCAGTCGCCCAAACGCTTCAAACTGCATTAAGAAATGGTAGTACGTTTCCTCCAACATCTTGGGCAGATAGGATATTCCTCAACATCTATCAGTAACAAATGTCTCTAAGAGTTCTAAGTGTGCAGTGGCCTATCAGAGCTACTACTGATTGGTTCGTAGATTTCCAGTTCCGATCGGGTAACCATGCTGCTTCTGATTTGTTCGGAACTCTTACAAAAGCGTCGAGTTCTTCTGCAGTCTCTACTTAATCTCCAATGCTTCTTTAATGTCTCATAAACCCACCTATTGAGGGTCGTAGTGACCTGCCCTCTTGTGAGGCTCCGAATGGATTCAACTTCTAGTTAGAGTTCCTTGGCTCAGTGTCTACTTTCTCATTCACTGAACCGCCCGGAACACACAGAAGCCTCTTTATGTCTAGCAAATTTTTCAAAAGCGTCCCAGAACAAGGGTTGACCTTATTCTAAAGGTACAGACCACCTTAGAGCCGCCTGGCTGTCGGATCATATGTATCTTATTTGAGCCGTGCTATTCTCGATTTTTTTCTGACTTGCCACCACTAAGATGGCAAATATCTCTGCATGGAAGGCTGTGGTATACAATTCTCTTGCACCCCTTTGCCTTCCAGAAATATTCTTGCATTCGAAGACGATCCGTCAGCCACACGAGAGTCATTTGTGTGGCATACCAGAGAGCCTGGGGGAAGTTATTTTCCTTACACTCTTCTCTGTTCGGAAGAGTGAGAGTATACGTTCTCTTTAACGTCAACTGGTCCTTCAATCGCGTTCATCACTTTGAAGGTGGGGGATGGGAAATTTCCTCTCCTCCAGTTCGGCTATTGCTTCGTGACATTCCTTTAAGCTTCTACATCGCCAGCTTTCTGAGATGCTTATACCATAGCCTCCCTGAGGAGAATGGCGGCAGACCCAGCAGGACTTCAAAGACAGCTGTAGGTGTTGTTTTCATTGCGCCTGTATTCCCCTTATTCAAAAAAATGTGGGAGTTTGCAGTGAGACTGATACAGACATTTATTTTTGTGTTTAAAATACCAAACGTGTTATGATATTTAAATTGATTTTAGGACTTTGCTATTATTCAAACGGCTGTAATAATTTAAATTCTTTTTGTTATAATTAAAATTTATGTACTGACAATGAAAAATTAACATCACTGGAAGGAATCCTTATGACATTTATATCATTTGGATGCTTCAACATACTCCATCCAAACTTTTATATATGAAAATCTAGTTTTTATGTTCAAGACTTTGATACAGTAATAGCAAACATAGACAGTCATGAGCTATTTAATGCATTTAAGGTTATTAATTTGCATGAATTAAAAACAATTGTGTACACATTAAAAGATACTGCTGAAACAGAAGATGGCATATCTACAAAAATAATTAAGGATGCGTTTATGGTTACCGGAAATCGTTTGCTGGAATTGTAAATTCATCAATCATCATTACAGAGTGGAATTTTCGCCAGTGACTGGAAAACATCGTGTATTGTACCTGTGCTCAAAGGATGTAATACTCATCTCTGTGAAGTATTAATGCCAATAAATACTATGCCAGTATATGAAAAACTCTTGGAAATTGTAGTAAATAACTCTAATCAATTTTCAGTCAAAGGAGGATTTAGAGTTGGAAATCGTTATTATTCAAGATGATTAATTGCATTTCATATTTTACGCAAAAAAAATCCAATAGTCCGCGAAATCCAATAGTCCGCGATTCCGAAACATTTTGAACAGGAAGAGATTAAAATCAAAAAAATCCCTCTGTTAAGTAAAACAGCAGTCTAGATATTTGTTTTATTTTGCATAATTACTGAAATTTGCAGTTTGTCATTACGCATAATTCTGCATTTCGGATATTAACGGTGACATATATAATTATTTTAATGAGAAAATTCTACATGGTAGGTAATGAAAAATATACATAACTTAAACTAGACACATTAACTGTGCGTGATATAGCTAATAATAAAGTACGTCCGTTTTTCACTAATGTCAAAAGGTATACGTGGATTTGAAAACGAACCTAAAATTAACAGAAGAAATAAAAAATAACCTCGTATTCAATTATTAACTGTTTTGTATGTAAAATATCTTTGTAAATAATTAATTATTAGGTGTTAGAAGAAATTCTAATAACGTCTTATATCCCCGAATTTGTTTTGGAAATATGTCACATTAAATTATTATTTAAAATTAGAAAGGATTTTTCTATTTCTTGCTCGTTACATGTCTATCGAAATCCTCAGGTAGCAGGTTGGTAAATGTTAATTCGGTGTTTCCTCAATAAAATATACAGTGTCATGTGTCAATCAGTTTTTAATCATTTTTAAACGTAATTTTCGACTCAGATCTTAAAAGTAAGAATAAGCGTTCATATATATTATGTCAAATAAAAATTTGTCAAAATATCTAAAGTTATTGTAGCGTTCGATTATTATCGGCGAGTCAGGATCGGGATAAGGGCACATTTGTTAATAATTTATATACTAATTAAAACCAAAAAATTTTAAAAATATTATTGCAAACTAATATCTTTCAGTGGCTTACCTTGTAGTCTAGCGGTTCTAGAAATAATTAGCGGAGGTAGTAAAGTGGAAGTATATTGGCACTAGCAGTTTATCACAATCATTTTTTTTTCGCTGCACAGATTTAAAATTGAATAAAAAGATATTTATTTTTTACGAGGGTGCACGTTTTTAAAATTTGCGCAGTGAAAAATTAATCTAAAATAAAATTTCTAAACAGTACCTGGTGAGGCACACATTTTTTTTTTAAATTTCAATGAGGGCTACTGTTTTTAGTCCCACTAGTGCCACTGGCGAATAAGGTAGAACAAGTTTATATGGTTATATTATAATTATGTAAATAAAAAACTTGTTAATTATTCCTCAGTGTTGTGCAGTTCCATTTTGTTCGGAAACAAAAGGCGGAAATATGTTTCCGAGAGACAAAATTCGCCTACAACAGTGGTTGGTAGCGATTGGCAGGGATAACTTTACTCTTTCGAAACATTCGCGTGTTTGCAAGAAACATTTTAATCCTGTCGATTATGCGTTACCAAATGAACCTACTACAGAAAATCGTAAGTAATAATCATGCACATTCGTTGTTTTCATCATGCTCATGCTTGATATAACCTAAACTTAATGTCATAAGATACCTCTGATAGGTACAATAATTTCCCTACTGAGCAAGTAAATGACTACTTTTTCTTAGCTCTACTTTTAAAGCACTTACATTCATCGACCCGTACCGTATATCTCTCATATTTTATCATACGTATCACAATTCTTATAAAAGCCCGTGTTAAAAAGCCATAATAAACATTAACGTTCAGTGAGATTTGAAATTTCTGTACCTTACCCTACACCTCTCGTGGTGAATTCAATTGCGGAAGCCCTCGTTGGAATTTTTTTGTCTGCAAAACTTCTTCATTTAGTCTTGATACTTATGCATTGCTTGGGTCCTATGCTCCAGTACTAAGATATGACAGCCTAAATTTCACCAGCCGCCACTGTTAGGTAGGTATAGGATTTTTTTAGAGGATATTCGAGTATCTATGCAACTACATAATCGCAAACAATTTTATGTGACTTATTAAACGAAATTTGATTTATAATCGAATTAATTCTTTTAGATATATAGAAGGTTTTTTAAATTACATAACTAGTGAAAGTATATAAATGGATTAGTTTTTATATGGTTAATTTAAAATTTATACAATGTACACAAACTCACATAACACAAACTTACATTCCTGCAGACAGCACTGGAATGACTCGCCGATATCCAAACTCTAGTTATTACAGTAATAAATTGTTCAAATTTAATTTTTTTCAAGTTAAGACATTTCGAATTTAGTAAATAAATGCTGTACTTGCTCTAGTCAAGATGCTGTAGTTGTCTTATGAATAAATTTAAGGCAAATGTTAATATACAAAACTCAACTTATTCTTTTGAGTTCTATCACACCTCAAAGGAAGGTACTTAATTATGGGACACCCTATATATGTTGTTTGCAATAAATACATACCCGCACCTTTTGAGGCAGGCTATTTTTCAAATGATTTTGAAACTGTTATAGACCACCAATTTTAAAAATATCACATCGCATATAATAAATTATAATTATAAGTGTACTGCTTTTTTCTCCCCATTTAAAAAAAATCGGAAAGGTACATTCATTGAATAATTAATTTCATCTAGACAGTATGGTTCATGTAATAATAATAATAATAATAATAGTGATAATAATAATAATAAGGGGTGCAAGGTCGGCAACCTCCACGTTGGTGCACCCTGGACAGGCAGAGGTAACTCTGCCTGACTAATGTCGGCCGGGGGTACCAAGGCTAACCACCTGGTACCCCTTCTACTTCGGGTTCCATACAACCTTAGAAGAAGGGCTCCTCACGATCGACCCCAAAGCGGATGGGGGTCAGAGACAGGCGGGAGGGGCCTCACCGGACGGTCTCAATAATGACGGACGCAACGAACATGGACGCTTTAAGTGGACGAGGGAACTTCGGGATGACTTGCTGACCTGCCGCGAGAGTAGCGAACCTGAGCGAAGGGGATACATGGCGCGATTGCATGCACTTTGGTGCGAAATGCATCCAGAGCATCGCGCCTTCTCTCAACAACATCTGAGAGATCAAGTATCCTTTCTGCTCAGGACAGGTTACGTAAGGGCACCCCGTCAGCTGGAAGAACTGCCAGCCGCAGTACCACCGCGGCAATTACCAGCTGATGGGGAACATCCTTTAGAGTTCACCGGTGTAGACTTAAGGACGAGGGTTAGCCTTAACACCAGGGCTAACCTAAAGCCACAAGACCTGGCTAGAATGGACGCGGTCATCGATGAGGAAATTCCGGAAGATGTAGACATCTGGCAAATCAACTGTGCCGTGTACAACGCCGCGAAGCAACTCGTCCCCCGTGAGAGGTCAACCAATCACGGGGTTGAGAAAGCCAAGCGGCGTGTACAAAAAATCGAAGGCAAGATACAGTCGGCCAGACAACACGCTTCTCGGATCCAGAGTGTGGTGGAATATAAGACGTCTGGTAGAGTTTTTACTCCCAGAATCCGGCGTATAGCAGCCGGATTAAGACGTCAACACCATACTCTAAATCTGACAGTGATGCTTACCATCAAGCAGCACTGTCTAGATAGGATCCGAGCGCTCATGGCGATAAAGAAAACATTAAAGAGGCGAGTGAGGAGTATGGAACAAAACAATTTGTTCCATACCAATCCTTCCCGCCTCTTTCAAGAGCCACAGCGTGTTGTCGATAATCCGCCGACTGTAGAAGGTGTCGAAACCTTCTGGAAAGGAATCTACGAAACGACGCGTCCATTCAATAGCGACACTCCATCAATTGCACACTTCGAGGCTCTATGCCACAGACATCGTCAAGAGCCAGAAGAAGTGTGCCCGGCAATCAGTACGGAGGAAGTTCAACAAGCACTTGTTGGTACTAAGAACTTCGCTGCCCCGGGCCCAGACGGCATTAACAACTGGTGGTGGAAGAAATTTCCTTCCACTCACCGCCGTCTGGCGCGAGTTTTCAACTCATGGTTGAACGAGGGGCAGCAGATTCCGGACTGGTTCGTCGAGGGACGTACTGTGCTCATCCCCAAAAAGGGGGATCTCTCCGACCCGAGGAATTATAGGCCGATCACTTGCCTCAACTCCTGCTACAAGATATTTACACGTATCTTGTATGCTAGGACACTGAGGTCTGTTGATCCGGTCTTCCAGCAGATACACGAACAGCGTGGTGCCAAGAAGGGCATGGCAGGTTGCAAGGACAGCCTGCTGATAGACCGCTGTATTACACAGGATTCTGTGCAATACAAGCGGAATCTATCGATGGCCTGGATTGATTACCGCAAGGCATTTGATACAACATCGCACGAGCTATTGTTGTACTTGCTCGAATGTCTTGCGGTACCAGCACCACTAGTGAGATGCATAGAACAGCTGCTGCCGCTCTGGAAGACCCGCTTCACCATAACATCAGGTGCGCAGCGGGTCACGACAGAGCAGGTGGCATTTAGGAGAGGAGTTTTCCAGGGTGACTCCCTGAGTCCTCTCCTCTTCTGCATCTCACTGCTGCCGTTGTCTGTTGGGCTCCGCCAAACCCGCGGATATCAATGTGGGCCACCCAGCGACCGGAGGCATAAGGTCACCCATCTATTTTATATGGATGACCTTAAACTTTATGCCTCCGGAGAGCGTGAACTACAAAACGCTCTTAGGGTGGTCGAAGAATATACGCGGGCAATTGGTATGGAGTTCGGGTTGGACAAATGTGCAGTCGTCCACCTCAAGAGAGGACGATGCGGGGAATTCCCTGAAGATGCGCAGCTCGCAGACGGAAGCATCCTAAGACATCTGGATGCCGGAGAGACCTATACATACCTGGGTGTGCAACAAAGGCACATCCAAGATGTAACACAAATAAAGGATTCTCTCCGCGGCAAGTACAGACATCGCCTCCGAAAGATTTGGTCTTCCGAACTTTCGGGGAAGAACAAGGTGTCTGCAACTAATATGCTTGCCGTTCCGATTCTGCTCTACTCCTTCGGAGTAGTAAAGTGGAGGGTAGATGAGCTGCGCCAATTAGACAGAGATACCTGCAAGATGATGAATATTCACAGAAGTATTCATCCTAGATCGTCCGTTCCTCGTGTGTACCTCCCACGTCAACGGGGGGCCGAGGACTCTTGAGCCTGGAGTGTACGCATGGCAGAGTAATACTGAGTATGGCATGTAACATACTCAGGAGCTCAGATCCCCTCTTGCGGTTCGTAAAACATCACGAAACTGTAGGAGTGGGAGCAGGATTGTTTAAGGCAGCAAAAAGAGCCGCAGATGAACTCGGTCTCGCATTTGACATCAGGCGAGGAGGCCGGCGAGGTGCTGATGTTGAGTCAGTCACTGAACTTCAGCCAAATCGTCTGAAAGCCCGAATTAGAGCTGCCGAACAGGAAAATCTGTTTCGGCAGCACGTCGATAAACCCCAGCATGGTGTCTTCTATAAGAACATAGAAACACTGGGTTTATCGACCAGGCTGACCTTCGCCTTTTTAAGGTCAGCAGGGCTTAAGTCGGAGACCGAGGGATTCATTATGGCTTGCCAAGATGGTGTTATCAACACCTTGGTCTACCGTAGCCGCGTGTGGCGTGTAGAGGTTCCTGATATCAACTGCAGGACCTGCCATCAGGCGCCGGAATCGCTCATGCATTTACTATCTGCATGCCCCATATATGCGATTTCGGCCTACATCCACCGGCATAACGCGGCGTTACGAGTGCTATACTACCATCTAAGGCACTCGTATGGGGTAGACCAGACACCAGTGCTGCCTTACGTCCCCGGAGATATTGAGTTCGTTGTCGAGAACGAGAAATGCCGGATTTACTGGAACTACTCGTTCCCGACTGTCAGGCTAATCCAAGCCAACAAGCCTGACATAGTCCTCCTCGACCATCAACTCAAGGTGATGTATGTCATCGAGTTCTCGGCACCTGCGGAGAAAAACATCGCCTTGAAGGAGGAGGAGAAACGGACCAAATATCGCGATCTCCGGTACGAGCTCCAAGTGCTGTACCCAGGCTACTCGGTCAAAATGGTCGTCCTTATTATCGGTGTACTCGGAGGAATAAAGCCTACGCTGCTCTCGGACCTGAAGATCATACCGGCCTGCCAAAAATAAGCTGAGTGGCTGGCAGGCTAAATGCAGAAGGCGGTCATTCTTGGTTCTCTCCGTCTGCTTAGGGCACACGATTCCGGAGCCTACAGTCACTAACCCTGCGGGATGTGGGGGAGTGGCTGAGGTTAATGTGCTGGCGCGACTCCCGTGAGGCGTCGGAGGCCACGGGAGGACTGTCCAGCGTCGGGCAACCGAAAAAAAAAAAAAAAAAAAAAAAAACGTCTTTATTGACTTTTAAAAGGAAAAAAAGTACAAGTATAAAAGGCGCCAAATCCGCGGATATCAATGTGGGCCACCCAGCGACCGGAGGCATAAGGTCACCCATCTATTTTATATGGATGACCTTAAACTTTATGCATCCGGAGAGCGCGAACTACAAAACGCTCTTAGGGTGGTCGAGGAATATACGCGGGCAATTGGTATAGAGTTCGGGTTGGACAAATGTGCAGTCGTCCACCTCAAGAGAGGACGCTGCGGGGAATTTCCCTGAAGACGCGCAGCTCGCAGACGGAAGCATCCTAAGACATCTGGATGCCGGAGAGACCTATACATATCTGGGTGTGCAACAAAGGCACATCCAGGATGTATCACAAATAAAAGATTCTCTCCGCGGCAAGTACAGACACCGCCTCCGAAAGATTTGGTCTTCCGAACTTTCGGGGAAGAACAAGGTGTCTGCAACTAATATGCTTGCCGTTCCGATTCTGCTCTACTCCTTCGGAGTAGTAAAGTGGAGGGTAGATGAGCTGCGTCAATTAGACAGAGATACCCGCAAGATGATGATTATTCACAGAAGTATTCATCCTAGATCGTCCGTTCCTCGTGTGTACCTCCCACGTCAACGGGGGGCCGAGGACTCTTGAGCCTGGAGTGTACGCATGGCAGAGTAGTACTGAGTATGGCATGTAACATACTCAGGAGCTCAGATCCCCTCTTGCGGTTCGTAAAACATCACGAAACTGTAGGAGTGGGAGCAGGATTGTTCAAGGCAGCAAAAAGAGCCGCAGATGAACTCGGTCTCGCATTTGACATCAAGCGAGGAGGCCGGCGAGGTGCTGATGTTGAGTCAGTCACCGAACTTCAGCCAAATCGTCTGAAAGCCCGAATTAGAGCTGCCGAACAGGAAAATCTGTTTCTATAAGAACTTCTATAAGAACATCGAAACGCTGGGTTTATCGACCAGGCTGACCTTCGCCTTTCTAAGGTCAGCAGGGCTTAAGTCGGAGACCGAGGGATTCATTATGGCCTGCCAAGATGGTGTTATCAACACCTTGGTCTACCGTAGCCGCGTGTGGCGTGTAGAGGTTCCTGATATCAACTGCAGGACCTGCCATCAGGCGCCGGAATCGCTCATGCATTTACTTTCTGCATGCCCCATATATGCGATTTCGGCCTACATCCACCGACATAACGCGGCCTTACGAGTGCTATACTACCATCTAAGGCACTCGTACGGGGTAGACCAAACACCAGTGCTGCCTTACGTCCCCGGAGATATTGAGTCCGTTGTCGAGAACGAGAAATGCCGGATTTACTGGAACTACTCGTTCCCGACTGTCAGGCTAATCCAAGCCAACAAGCCTGACATAGTCCTCCTCGACCATCAACTCAAGGTGATGTATGTCATCGAGTTCTCGGCACCTGCGGAGAAAAACATCACCTTGAAGGAGGAGGAGAAACGGACCAAATATCGCGATCTCCGGTACGAGCTCCAAGTGCTGTACCCAGGCTACTCGGTCAAAATGGTCGTCCTTATTATCGGTGTACTCGGAGGGATAAAGCCTACGCTGCTCTCGGAACTGAAGATCATACCGGCCTGCCAAAAACCAGCCGAGTGGCTGGCAGGTCAAATGCAGAAGGCGGTCATTCTGGGTTCTCTCCGTCTGCTTAGGGCACACGATTCTGGTATCTACAGTCACTAACCCTGCGGGATGTGGGGAGTGGCTGTAGTTGATGCGCCGGCGCGACTCCCGTGAGGCGTCGGAGGCCACGGGAGGACTGACCGGCATCGGGAAACCGAAATAAAAAAAAAAATAAAATAATAATAAACGTCTTTATTGACTTTTAAAAGGAAAAAAAGTACAAGTATAAAAGGCGACATGGCTATTCTTACACTTAACTTTTATATCTTAATTATTATCTATTAAACTAATTACTTATTATATCTACTACTGTTTGGTAACAATAATACAACTATTTGCCAGAGAGAAAGAAAGAAAAAAAATAAATAAAATATTTTGATTGATAATTAATTATTGAAGAGCAAGAAAATGTTCCTTGAATCTAAATTTTACACAACTCAATGGACACATTATTATATTTCTAAAACAGTTATATAATTTTACAGCATTGTATGTAAAAGATCTCTGAAACATGGGTGGTCTATGATTTGACATGCTAAGTAAATTATGATGCCTAATATTAACTTGATGAATATGACTGCGAAATATAAATTTTTCTTTTAAGTAAATCGGTATAGACATAACCATTAGACGCGACAAAAATGATAGAAAAAGATATTTATACCAAACGTTAAGATTCAACCAACCTAAGCGTTTGAAAGGAGCTGATATGTGATCATATTTTCTTAAATTGTTTATTAACCTACAACATGTATTTTAAATTTTTTGAAGGCGGCCAGCAGTAATACTGTTTAAACAAAGGTAGTAAACTATGTTACAGTAAGTTAATTGAGAACTTTTGAGAAGTTTTGGCACAATCTTTTTTTGATATTGTAATTTAGTATTTGTCTGTTGCAATATAACAATTTAAGTGTCAGATAACATTGTTTAGAGAGATTGCAGACGTGGTCAGTAAATCTGAGATGTTCGTCAAAATGTAATTCAAGATTTTTTGTAGAGGAAACAAAAGGAATGATTTCGTTGCTTATACGAATACTCTTACTATTTTTTAGCTCATCTCTTTTTTTTATTATGGCAGAATAACATTAATTTAGATTTTGAAGCACTTAAGCATAGGTTGTGACTTTGAGCAAAGTCACTAATATGATCCAGTTCGCTGTTGATTAGCATAGTAGCATGATTCAAATTTACAGGGTCAAAATGATTATAAAGCTCCGTATCGTCAGCAAAGAACTGAATACGTGCGTGCCTAATTCTTTCGTGTAAATCTGACGTATATATTAAGAAAAGAAGGAGGCCCAATATAGAGCCTTGAGAAACGCTAGAAATGATTGGTTTCGAGGAAGATACCTAATTGTTTAATATGCCTTTTTGCGTCCTGTTTCCTAAATAATTACACAGAAAAAGTAAAGTAATTTGATCAAAATCAAAATATTTACATTTGGCTAAAAGTAAATCGTGACTAATTGTATCAAACGCCTTGCTGATATCTAGAAGCACTTGAGTTGTAGCTTCTTTTTTATCTAAAACTATTATTATATTATCCGTCATGTTCAACAATGCGGAAACAGCGCTATGCCCCTTTCTAAACCCCGATTGGTGAGCGGGAAGTATTTTGATTTTCGATAAATAATCATTAATTTCTTCATATACAATCCTTTCTAAAATTTTTGATATAATAGTTAATAAGCTAATATGACGTAATTCATTGTATGATGTAGGAGTAGAGGTAAAGGGCATATTCATGTCATGTTCCGGCTCACTTTTTTTCTATTTTGAACTGTTATAGTTATTTACGATATAAGTTTGATTATGGCATGTTTAACGAAATGAGTTTGACTGCCAGAACGAGGCGATGAGCCAAATTTTGCGGCAATTAAACAAGTTTCGTAGTCATAATCAAACGTATATTATTCAATATTTTATCTTCATCGATAAAAAAGAATAAGTTTCCATTTTATTATTATGTGCAAAGGCAAATTAACATTACCAAATGTCAAAAAATTGGATGTAAAATTCAAAATAAGTCAAATTATTGTCAGCTTTGACACAATTATTAAAAACGTACATATTGTTATGGTAATTTATATGAAGAATAAGTGTTATTATTGTTCAAATAGAAAAAGTCTGCTTCAATTTATGTCATTCCTTGTTTTATAAAAAAAACAGTGCGGTAATAACGATCTTAACGAAACTCAAATTAATTTGTTTAATATCATATAACAACACCGAAGAAAATATAATTAATAAATTGACAGTGACAATTCACATACTTGTAAAATGGAAACGAATATTTTAATTATAGAATATCTAAAGCTCTTCAAAATATAGCATCCGAACTTTTGATGTTATTTTCTGAGTGGTGCAATAAAAACAGATTAATTCTGAATACACAAAAAACAAAATATTAGCTATTATTCACACCAAACACGAACAACCGCTAAATCTTAAAATAAATAATTTCCAATTACAAAAATCCCCGTACATATAAAATTCCTAGGCATAATGATTATGAAAAGCTAAAATCGGATAGTTAACAACAATCTAATAAGAAATAAGTTAAGTTCGTATTTTTTGAAATTAGAAATTTAATAAATGTTCTTTCTCAAGCGCAGTTAATTAATGTATACCATGCCTTGTTTATAGCCATCTTAAATATTTTTTTTGGTTCTAGTTTTGCAACAAAGAATTTCTATACAATAGAAAAGGATAATACGTTTCACTTACTCCTTTAGATTTTTATTGCAAATAAACACTAACTTCCGTATTAATTTCTAAGGCAGCTATTTTTGTATATGAGAAAATTTTGAACTAATATCCATTCTCGTAATAATATTTATAACAAACTAACACAAAAAATAAAAAACAAAATAATCTGTACAAGTTTAAAAAACTCTTATTTAAAAGAATTACTCATCATAACAACCATAACCAACTGTTTTTATATGTTACGTAATTTTTTGCCTGCACTGAGCAATCATAAATTACCTGTATATATTTTTTATATCAAAACACTTTTCATTTATTTGTCAGTATGTTTCTTTACATTTTATATTTTATAATTGTTACTATCATATACCTATAGCTTCCAAAAATGTTTACGTTATTAACAGTGAGCCATTTTTTATAAGCATGGGGTTATCATAAAGTAAGGGGTCTATTTTATATTCTTATATAGTTTTAAGAAATTATGCTAGTAGCAGAAAGTAAACAGAATCCAGTTGCCTCAATAATTGGATTTTAGTGTATCTATGGAAAACAAAAGAATTGTCGTGACAACTATTGATACAAGTGTCAAACGAAATAATCGTAATTTAGAGAATTGTTCTCAAAATAAAACCCGCGTAACGTAAATTGTAACAATTTCAATATGGATCTGCAAACAAGAATTGGTTTAGTGCAATATTATGAAGGCGGTAAAAATTACACCACTGGATTACGAAGATTTCGTACGAAAATGGGTTTGAGAGCAGGGCCGTGCAAAATGAAGGGGTATCGTAATTTGATTAGCAAATTTGAAAGAACAGGGTCTGTAAAAGACCTTCCGAGGTCAGGAAGACCTAGGATTAGTGATGTCCAAGTTGCAGAAGTTCTTCAGGAAAATCAAAACGTAGCCAATACTAATCCGCTAGCAATCAGTAGTGTGAATGCGATATCAAAACGATTACAAATGCCATACACCACGGTTTGGAAAATTATACGAAAAAATCCTAAAAATGTATCCCTATAAACTGCAACTGCTGTTTGAATTAAAGGACGCAGATTTTGCTCTCAGGTACGATTTTTCATTACACGTATTGGTTCAGATGGAAATTGAACCCGAATGGTTATCCCGTATTTTATGGACAGATGAGGCCCATTTCTCTCTTAATGGTGGAATTAATACTTAAAACTGTCGAATATGGTCAACAGAAAATCCACATGAAATCGTTCAGCAAGGCCTTCATGACAAAAAAGTCACCGTTTGGTGCGGTTTCACAGCTAATTTCATCATTGGTCCATACTTTTTTTAGGAAATACAGAATGGAAAGGCCGTATCTGTAACTGTTACTGGTGAACGATACCTGCAAATGTTAAGGGATTATGCAATTCCACAGTTGCAAAACGAGCACGAAGGAATTGAAGACATGATTTTTATGCAGGATGGAGCACCTCCGCACATTTATCGACCAGTTAAATAACTACGGTTTTTCAAGATCGTGTTATAAGCGGACATTTTGCAAATTCATGTCCACCAAGATCGCCTGATGTTAACCCAGCGGATTACTGGCTGTGGGGTTATTTAAAAAATTTGGTGTTTAGAACACGGCCAACAACGCTGGAGGAATTAAAGGACATTATTAGAGAGCAAATTCGTGAAATTCAACCAGAAATGTTGAATAGTTCTGTATACAATTTGGAGGAACGGTTGGTGATTTTACAATAACAAAATGGAGGTCATATCGAGCATTTGCTGTAACTAGTGTTTGACATCAGAAATCCCCCATTATGTAAGCAACTAGATTCCATTTACTTTTTGTTATTAATTTGATTTGTTAAGAATATATAATAAGTTGAAATATATCCCTTACTTTATAATCACCCGTTATATTTATGTATCATATATTTATTATATTATACTTATGTTGTATCTTACATTTTATTGTTTGTACTTTATTGCTAATATTTATACACTATCAATTGTCTGTTTTATAAATAATTGTAATTATTATGGATATACTATATTTTGACGTGTGCTGATCATTTTGGCAAAACTGAAATGAATAAAATATCTATATATCTACACCCACTTTTCCCGATGCAACTTATAGTTGCCTAGGCTAACCGGGCGTGTTTGTGAGAATGACCTAGAATTTTTATATTAATTCTTTTCTTTTAATGCTGAAAATAACTTATAATTTGAAAGGTAGTGTTACGTATTAAAATTTTCCACATTCCCAAATAAACTAATTTACAATTTCCTTAATTAATCAATTTGGTATGTATAAGGAAATAAATAATGACAGAGAACATAAAAACCTATCATCGCAACCGTATTAAATCAGAGAAGTTGTGTTGTCGTTAGTAAGAGTAATATAAAGTCGTTATCAGATTATTCAACCCTAGTACAGAACTTACGAACTACTAAATGGGTGGATTGTAGTCTATTAATCAAGCGAGCCGAGGGTTGCCCTACTGAATATCTACATTTCACTACCATAAATACGGGGTGATAGCGATTGCAGATACGCCGAATGTAAATTATGTTTTATTATACCATAACCAACTAACAACATACACCAACGCTTATATATTCAATTATACATTACATGACTGATATGAAAACTGAATGGAATTTCATTAGCATATTTTTAATTTTGATGTATGATAGGGAATTTTTAAATCGGGCTAAACTTTAGTAAATATTGAAAAATATAACTGTATTTAATAATTTATCAACTAGAGCAAAACTTACTCTTATATTGTAAATTGCATGTACTTCTTAATAGCGAGCTGAAACGCATTTTTAATAACAATAAAAGTACATTTCTAGAAAAAAAATAATTAAATAATTATTGGGTAGTACATAAACATCATTTCAAACCTAATATGATGATAATAACAAATACCTGTAGTTCCTAACATTTTATATTGACATTTCTATCTGAATGCGCTAATATGAGTTTCAGGTAGATAATAAATCAAACAAGACACTTCAAATACATTTTATCACAGAAAATATTAAAACAGTTACTCAATTTAGAAGCAAGATTGCATCGAATTAAATATTAATATTCTTACAACTAGTATTAGAAGCAGAAAAATATTGAGATAAAAAAAAATATTGTCTCACCAAAAAGGAAAGTTTTCACATTTGAGAAATGATTCTCTCCAGTTACAATATAAAAAAAACCTAGGCTCATATACAGTGTGTTCTAGTTTGAGCAGACACACCCCTTTATTTCGGTTGTATTTGGGCGAATTGAAAAATTCTTTTTTTTTCTAATTTTAGTACTCGACGTACCTTACTGAATGACAAATTCGGTATGTAGGCGATCTAAGCACGCCCGATTCTAATTTCCTAAAAACCATTTCGTTAAAAAAAATTCCTAATAGCGTTTCCTGATTTTAAATATTTTATTTTAATTATAGTAGGCCGTGGATACAAAACATAAAAAAATTTCGTTCGAGTACTACAATTTGAAAATAAAACGAATTTTTCAATTCGCCCAAATACAACCAAAATACAGGTGTGTGTTTGCTCAAAGTGGAACACACTGTATAATGTAGAAGAAAAATATTGTTTTTCATAAACCTCAGTTCTCTGATTGTGATTTTCTGACAATAAAAAGCCACAAAAAAATTAAAGTATTTTTTATTCATTTAAAAAAAAAATAGGTACACCAAGAGAACCAAATAAATACCAAAATTATTGTCATACATTGTTTTCCGATTATTTCCGAGTAAAATATTTTACTTATTAGGTCAATTTTGCTTAAAACTCGATAAATATGGAAATATTTAATACGTTTGTTTGAGCAGCAGCCAGAAATCTCTTCAACTACTGTTTGAAAAAACCTAATACATCATCTCCGCAATAAAAAAATCACAAAATCATTGAAATTTAATGCTAATATTTTCATATAAGCTCCCACAATTACTTGTGTATTGATAATATAAAAACCTTTTCTGTAGAACTAACCTCAGAAATCATGATACTTCAAGAACCAATACGTATTAGTCCATCTCAACGAGGGCTAAAATTTTCCAATAACCAGTATTCATTCTTGAGAATTTGGTCACCGTTATAAACATTATTGGTTATTTATCAATGATCTGTTTGTATTCAATAATTTAAACAATAGACAAGAACCAATGTATACCATAATCTAAAACTGTCATTTTATTGGTTATGGTTTTATATTTTTGTATGTTTATAGAGATAAATTAATAACCTTTTATTTTAGAACATACTTGTTATAAAGGAAGTTATACAGAGAGGATTGACAAAGATGTCACTTACTACGAGGTACTTTGCTAGCCTTTGTAAAAGAAACGATTTTGACTTATACCAAAAGAGATTATTTTCATGGCGGTTTCAGTTGGATAGCTGATGTAAAGTTCAGTTCAAACTTATTTGCAACATAAAAAAACGTTGGCGATATTGATCCCTTTACCACCGTCAAAGGTGCCAGCGTATTTTATGTTGCAAATAAGTTTGAAACAAACTTTAACTTACTCTAATTCGTAAGGAGTTCCATGTTTTTAAAAGTTTTTTTATCTCAAAAAAAAAAGTCCCGATAGACTCCAAGAGTGTGCTTGCCAGCTTCATATGCGGTTAATTTATTATTGCATGAAATCAGTATCAATAACACTGGCAGAAAAAAAAATACATTTTTTAACATGGACCTGAATAGCATATTCCCCTGGAATTAAGTCCTCTGATTACAGAAATGACAAGCAAAAAGTCATACACGTAACGTTCTCTTGTTACATTAAAAAAAACATGGGTAGGAATAACATTATTTTACTAATATATTTATTATATTAGGCTTACATAGATATATCTACAAAGATAGAGAATAATTCTTGAAAATCATATTCTCTGTTAATTTTTTTCTTTTATGGGGAGTCAAATCTTGTCGCTTTAAGAACCAACAGTAATCAGTAATCGCCCATCATAGCTGGATCCCATCGTCCTTGATAACGAATTTCCATTGTACTGATATCTTGATGAAACCTTTTTCCTTGCTCGTCGCTTATTCCACTCAAATTCTTAGAAAATAAATTTAAACGAGAATGTAGAAAGTAAATTTTGTAAGACATACGCAACCAAGAGTTTGGTACGAATCTAAAATTTCTCTTACTAGTTGTTTGTAGTTCTCATCCTATTTGTTCCTTGAAAATTCCTTGACCAACGCTTACAAATGAGTTCCAAGCTCTGAGTTCCTGTCTGTTAAGTGTTGCTTTAAAATCTGCATCATCAAGTAATTTTCTAATCTGAGGACCAATAAAAATGCCTTCTTTAAGTTTGGTGTAACTTAATTGGCGAAAAAGTTGTCTTCACCCTCTTTATTCATAGCCTTCAAACATTTTTCCATTAGCCCAAGCTTAATATTAAGATGTGACAAAAGAACATTTTTAGGGTCTACAAGAGGCATATATTTAACATTACTAGTTTCTGGTTCAAATTCTTTCCTTTCCGGCCAAATTCTTTTCACATAATGTTCTTTTACTGCACGACTGTCCCACAAACAAAGAAACCAGCAATATTTTGTAAAACCTCTGTGTAGCCCTACTAATATGGCCATTACTTTAAAATCCCCACATATTTGCCTTTGTATTTGTTGTAATTTTATTTAAAATGTTGCTCATACTGTCATAATCTTCTTTCATTGTTACTGAATGGGCAATTGGTATAGATGGTTTTAAATTATCATTATGTAGTAATACAACTTTTAAACTGTATTTGGAGCAATCTATGAATAAGCCCACTCAGATGGGGAATGCTCGACATTAAGTTCCTGCATTAAATCGTCAACATCAATACATACGCATAGTGAATTTTCTATATTATAAAATGTGGAAAATGTTGCATTTCTTTTTCTAAAAGTCGTAATCTTTGTTTGTTTAGCCAGTAAGTTCCACTCCTTAAGTCGGGAATCAAGAAGTTTTGCTTGTTGTTTTGACAGCCCCAAGTCACGTACCAAATTATTCAATTCATTTGAGCAATTAAGCAACTTTCTGGAATATACAATGGGTCGGCACACTGGTCTGAGCTGTCTGAGGAATCGTTACTATTTCCATTACCTCCCAAAACAATATGTTGCCAATCTAAAGGCGCAGTTGGCACTGGTAAGTCTGATGCAATGTGAGCAACAGGTCTTAGGGCTGATTGAAAATTCGGATATTTGATTTTTTGTTTTTCTTTTTTGGAATATCCATCAGTTCTTGTTACACAAAAATAGCAATCATTGAAGTGATTGACGAGTTCTCGCCATACCATTGGAACTGCAAATGTCATGCTTTTTCTTTTCCCTTTTATCCACTGCACTAGTGACACACTTTAACTTACGCAACATATGTGGGGGAACTCATTACTTGTCTTGCTCTCCGACTAAAGCTCCAAAATACAGGAAATACGCTTTTTTCACATTTTCAGACAATAGTCCCGCTTGTGACCATAAGGAATTCTCCACAAATGTAACAAATCTTGTCAGGTGAGGTTTTGCAACTTCGACGAGTTTGACTGGATATTTTTGTGATAGCAGGGTAATGTAGACAATTGGGCACTTGGAAAGTCAAAACAAGACTGATACTGAAAATGTCCCATCTTACTTGCACATATAAAAGTGCCAACCCATCATGAAATTTATTACCTGGCAATTACCTTCAAAATCGTGGAATATATTGTAATCCTAATCTTAATATTGCCTGGAAGTTCATTTGTTAATCACCAGTTATTTGGAGTGTTGTTTAATTTCGTTATTTCAGTGACTTGCAGAATCGACATTGAAATAAATATAATATAATTTTTTGATTCTAAATATGAGAAGAATGAAATGTTTCAAAATTTTAAAAACTAACTTCTGCATTATGGTAGATAATGTTAGAAATTAATGAACTCAATAATGTTGATTGATATTCCCATCCAATTAACCACCACGTGTTTCACGCATTTTATCAAGTCATATGGCAAATAAAATAAATAAATAGCGACATTGCTCACTTTACAGCACAATAACCGTTAATTGTATATAGTTCTGGGAGGTTCTGTTTGGTTAGTGGTTGTTGGCACGCATCAGCATTAAGTCACCCGTGGGAAGCTTAGGGCGGACCACCCCTAACTTTTAGATACACTTTATAATGATGTAAGGATCATGCCCTAATTCGTTAAATGGCTGGAAACATATGCTTTTCATCCCTCTAGAGTGAACGATGATAATGTCAACTGGTATTTATTTTTATTTCTGCATTAATTGTAATCTTTACATTTCCATTTAAGATCGGGATGGATTATATTAATGGTGTAGACACCATTTAACATGAGTAAATAAATATTGGGGGTGGAAAAATACGGTTGAATAAATATATAATACTATAAAAAAAATCAAAAAGCATTGGATAATTTAGAAATAATTTTTATGGAAACATTTCTTACATTTTAACATAATATATCATTCATGAATTATTCTGAATACATTTTGACTAATAGAAAAAGAGCAAATGAGACAATTAAAGTATTTGAGTTAGACTGTAATACTGTGCGCTAACAATTGCATAAAACTTTATGGCATCACCATAGATGGACTTTGGACATTAGTAGTTTTTTTTTTGAGAAAGTTTCAAAAAACTGCCCCTAATTGATGCAATGCTTTCTAAAAGTAATACGTTTGAATACGTTTCATCAACGGTGCTTTTGAGAGTAGAAAAACATTTCAATTTATAAGTTGTATCTTAAGTCAATGTATTATTTTTATTTGGATTTTGATGTTGGTGTTATTATATTTATTTATTAATCACACTTTGTATTCAATAATGTTGCGTGAATTTTTTTGTGAATAACGTAAATTTGCAGTAAAATCAAAAACATTTTGCTCAAAACAAAGATTTTTATTACAACCGAGTGTAAACATTTTTCAGCATTTTCATCTAGGAATTTTCACTATTGAATTAAAATGGCTCCATAAACTTTTCTTATATGATCCTTTCGTAACTATTTGATATCACAAACTGATGAATATTTAATTTTACACGTTTTCTATCATCTGTTTAATAAATAAAAATTACTAAAATTTATACTATATTTGCATTTTTATACTAAAGTATACTTTACAGAGGCATATGGTTCTAAATACAAATGCAAATATTAATTAATATTCTTAAAATTCATATTTTGGGTAAATTTAAATCATTCTACACGTATCATATGAGGCAAATATTTCGTTCCTTACGTTCCACATATAAAAATGGAACTAAAGTTACTGTTCTAGAGATTATATTCTAAAATTCATTCTGTAAAAACAGTAAATTTTTACATATTATTCTCATCCGATGATTTGTCAGGGACAAAGTGAGTGACTTATGTTAATATTCTTGTAACAATCGGTGAGAAAATGTTTGTATGCACCAAGACAACAATGTTGTTTCGTGCTAAATTAGTGAAACTCGGTTAGGACCCAGATGTGGAACAACAGTGAATTAATATTGCGCAGTTTTTTTGCCACAATTTCCTTCATAGTTGTCAGCCAAAAGTTATTATCAAAACGTTCTCCTACTTCTTTAATAATGGGAAAAAGCATCGTCAAAGTTTATGATTCTATTAGTAATTGCTAAGATATTTATTTATATTTGCAAAAGTACCTTCTTTCTATTAAAATGAATACAATCAATAGATATGAATATTGTTACGCATTTGCTGTCCTCACAAACACCTCAAAACGTGGATTCGTTTATTGAAACTCCTGGTAACACTTACTCACTACCTTATTAACTAATTAATAATAATAATCAATAACAATAACTTAATGAATGATTTTTTTCTTTTTTGGCACTACCACATAAATATAATTCTTTGTTAGTTACTCAGTATGTTACTAAAAAATAGACCTCTGCGCTTGTGACTACGTCAAAAGATTAGTCAGGGGGTGTTTTTTGACAACTAATATCAGACACAAAAATAATAATATAATTTTGCTGATCCTCTTCTCTGTCGCAGGGTAGGGATTTTTTACTTGCCTAACATTTAATAGGCAAGAGACCAACTGCCTTACATCCCTTCCGAAGGATGGTATATCATCTGCACAACCCTCGCCTAAGATTGCATAGCTTCTGCGTATACGCTGAAAACGCTAGAATACGGGATGAGGTCGCCGAGTGTAACTTAAGTTACCATCAAACACTTAAATTTATATTTTGCAAGTTTTATACATTTACGTATTTGTTTTAACAAAGGCATTATTATTGAAGATGCAAGATTTGATGGAAAATCTTGAAAATCATCACTAATACAAAAAATGCTTAGTTATAATTTCGCTTTAACCAAATACCAAATATCACAAAATATGTTACGTAACATAAATCTGTATGGTATTCAGTTTCTCACGAATAAAGAATAGAAAGCTATTACAGAGAGTGAATACTGCACGCATCACCGCCGCCAATATATCAATTAGTAGCACCCGTTAACCACCAGGGCGTGGCGAATACAATATCATCGTTCGCAACCCCCAACCAAAGCATCATCTTTACCCCCTGCGGTCGGCACGACACTCGATATTTATATCGGCACTATCATCTATCGTTCATAATCAATTATTACGCTAGTCGTCATTTATTTTAAATCGTCCATGGGAAACAATCCTATAAAATCATCTTAATTGTAGCTGCCATTGCAATTATTGTCAATAGATGTTTCAACAATGAGTTAATTTTCATAAAACTTTACAATATCAAAACTAAACAGATTACAATAAAAAAGCATAATTGTGATGTAAAATTTCAGAAAATTATTTATAATGTATAAAGTATAATGGGTGGAGAAATAAACTGAATAATATAAATGACTAACTTTTATATCAAAAGATAATCTGGTTGGAAGTTTTTTGTATTATTGTTAAGAACTTTTTTTGAGAAAAATATATTTATTTAATTATTTCTTCAATAAAAAACAGAAAAAACTTTATTTCCTATTTTTATTTTTAGAGGACTTCCAGCCAGATATATGGACAATTTATCCTACGTTTCGTCCGAGTTTTCGGACTTTTTCAAAGGTTAAAAGCTAAAAATAATGGTTTTACATAAGTTTTAAATTAGATTAGTGACAGAATACATATTTAAAAAAGTGTTTTCTTACCTAATATAAATTTTCTATTTTAATTTCATTATATGGGCTGGTTTTATTTTGTTTTTCATCATTTTTTTATTTGGTAGGTATGTGTTGTACGTGTAGTTCGACGAGTTAGGCAGAGAATGATCAGTATTTGGTGTCGTCGTTGTGTTCTTTTTAAGAGTAGGTAATTATAACAGCTGATAGTATACTTATATTGATGGTCCGAGTGACAGAGTTATTGTAAACATTCTCATGATATTGGATAGCCGTCGAGAAGCGATTTTGCAGTTAGCACATATATAGGATGTATAAAAATTGTTACTATTGAATAAGATTGCGATATATGCTACTTAGATTTTCTATATCTGTTTGATAATTTACTGTTTTTTTGTTATTTTGTATTTCGGCCATTTCCAAAAACATGCGTTTTTTTGGAATTTCTTTCTTTATGCAGTATGGTTGTATCCGGAAAGTTAAAATTGTGTGAATTATTTATGGTGTGTTCAGCTAATGCTTTGCTACATGAATTAGGAGTTGCAATGGAATTTCTAATTGATAATTTATGTTGATTTATACGTTTATTTAAATATTGTTGGGTTTGTCCTATGTAACACCTATCGTAATCTGAGCAATCAATTTTATAAATAACATGGGTTTGATTTAATTTCTCTATTGGATCTTTTAGTTTTGAATATAATTGATTTTTTATGCTATTATCATTTCTGTATGCTAATTGTATGTTATATTTACCTAATTCTTTTTGAACTTTTTCTGATACTTGTGGTATGTATGGTGCCGATATGTATATTTTGTCTCTATTTGGATTGTTTTGATTTTTGTCCTGGTTTGTGTTGTTAAATATGGGTCCAAAGCAGTTAGGTTGTAAATCTATGTCAACTTGGTTTTTACTGCTTTTGTTATTTATTATCTGTATTCTCTTTTGAATATACTTATTCATAAAAGGTGGCGGGTAAAAGTTATTTAAAAGAATGTTTTTGATTTTAATTATGTTTTCTTTGTGAAACAGTTTATCTGATAGTAAAATGGCCCTGTCCACGAGGCTGTTTATAACGCTAATTTTGTTTTTATTACTAGTTTTTGATTTGAAGTTGGTATATCGTCCTGAACTCATACTTTCTTGATACCAATTAGTTTTAATTCTACTGGTAGATCTAATTAAAGTCAGGTCTAAGAAGTTTATTTTATTTTCATTTTCTGTTTCTAATGTGTATTTTATTTTTCTGTGTTGTTCATTGAATTTCTGTAATATGTACTGTATCTCATTTTTATTAACGCATAGTAGACAATCGTCTACGTATCGTTTATAAAATGCAATTTTATTTGAAAGTGTCGGTATTAGTTGGTGTTACATTGGACAAACCCAACAATATTTAAATAAACGTATAAATCAACATAAATTATCAATTAGAAATTCCATTGCAACTCCTAATTCATGTAGCACAGCATTAGCTGAACACACCATAAATAATTCACACAATTTTAACTTTCCGGATACAACTATACTGCATAAAGAAAGAAATTCCAAAAAACGCATGTTTTTGGAAATAGCCGAAATACAAAATAACAAAAAAACAGTAAATTATCAAATAGATATAGAAAATCTAAGTAGCATATATCGTAATCTTATTCAACAGTAACAATTTTTATACATCCTGTATATGTGCTAACTGCAAAATCGCTTCTCAACGGCTATCCAATATCATGAGAATGTTTACAATAACTCTGTCACTCGGACCATCAATATAAGTATATTATCAGCTGTTATAATTACCTACTCTTAAAAAAGAACACAACGACGACACCAAATACTGATCATTCTCTGCCTAACTCGTCGAACTACACGTACAACACATACCTACCAAATAAAAAAATGATGAAAAACAAAATAAAACCAGCCCATATAATGAAATTAAAATAGAAAATTTATATTAGGTAAGAAAACACTTTTTTAAATATGTATTCTGTCACTAATCTAATTTAAAACTTATGTAATACCATTATTTTTAGCTTTTAACCTTTGAAAAAGTCCGAAAACTCGGACGAAACGTAGGATAAATTGTCCATATACCTGGCTGGAAGTCCTCTAAAAATAAAAATAGGAAATAAAGTTTTTTCTGTTTTTTATTGAAGAAATAATTTCTACTTTAACAGCCAACAACTTGTAAAATATCATCTATATTTATTTAATAATAATTATGAACGCTTTATAATTATTAATATAAATAAAAATACTAAGACTAAGAAACAGTCAATTTATATTTTGTTTTTTGTTTTCTTTTTTTATATGTAAAAAAAGATGACAGTGAAAAAAATTTCAAAAATTGTAAATGATAACACGAAATTCATTAGTTTTGATTTAACTGGCTAGTTTTTGCTGAATAATTAAATCATACAAAATGCCTTAAGAGAAAGGATCGACATTTTAGTTCTGGTAGGATATGGCCATAGAAAAGCGACACTAAAGAAGTCTGGATTTTGTTTAAAGAACGTCTTTCCAACAAATTTCCTATTAGATAGATAAATAAGTTTATTTGACCAGAAGCGATTCTAGACCCCAAAAAATAAAACCAATTTTTTTAAAAAATTGTACAGGGTACATTTTATTGATGCCTATGGATTTCTGGTGAAATGTCTTCTACCATCTCATCGTGTTATTTACTTAGATAACATTTTTTATAAATTATTTCTCTTTCGTATTGTTGATTGCATTATTTAAGATGTAGTAGTATAAGCAATAGAAGTACTATTAGAAAATTGATCTTGTATTTTGATATTTTGGTAATTTGTTAGCTAAAATCGGCTGAGAATAATAATTTGGCAAAGAAAAATAAAAAGTACGTTTTTTGCCCACCCGGTATTTGAAACACACAACCGCGCCAATATGTATCGGCCAGCTATACACACATCACAGAGGTCAGGAAAAGATGCAATCCATAGTATTCCCTCCACTCCAAAGAATGTACGAGTTCGAACGAAGCTGCTTCCCTATGTAGTGTGCAAATATGAAATACGGTATATCGGAAAGCAGCATCGTCGAATTCGGACATTCTTAGTAGAGAGGAAGCATGGACTACATGCGCTGTGGCAAATTCTAATCACATTTTGTGCATGTTCTATGCATTTTGTTTCTAGGGGCCTACACGAGCTTGACCGACTGCTACCCTATGTAGTATATTGAAATGAAAACACAGTATACAATACATACATATACCATGTTTTCATATTTGCACGCTACATAAAGATGTAGCTTCGTTCGAACTCGTACATTCGAAGTAGATGGGAGAGTATGGACTCTGCATCTATTCTGTGGACTGCATGGCTGGCTGCTGTGATAATCAGTCACATTTTGTATCTAGGGGATGCACGAGACTGACCGACGCTTCCCTGTGTAGTGTTTTGAAATAAAAGCACGGTATACATAATGTTATTAGCATACTTTATGTAAAATGAGAAAAAAGACGGCATTCTAGATATCTATGGGAGTATTCCTATATTTAGCTACCGAAAAAAAATAATGTTATAGTGATAATAGGTGGTTTTTAATTTTTGTTTTAAATCTATTATAGTACATGATATGCAGATAGCACCGTTTCTACGTTTACATTATTCTTTTTGTTGATATAGAAAGAACATATAACTGGACATTTTACTACTCATTTGTTTAACATGCTTAACATTATCATCTTTAAAGATTCCAAGAAGTTTTACGCCGTCACCTTTGATAATTTACTGGTTGGTTGAAAGAATTGATTTTTGAGTCTTATGTCTATTAAGTTTTAACATATTATTATTATATCAATATTCGGAGACTTTTGGGTTTCATTTACATATGTTTGAGGAACGATTTTTATCAATTATGGTCGCATTATCTACGTACACAACAGTTGTGTTTGGAAAAAATAATAAAAGAGGCCATTAATTAAAATTGTAAATAGAAGGAGGGTCTAGAACAGAGCCTTGAGGCACTCCGTGTCACTATTTTCAGTTATGACATTTCATCATCTTCCAATACACTGCTTGTGATTATTGAGATAAGATTCTAATAAATTTAAGTTTGATCTCTAAAGCCAATATGGTTATGTTTCTTAAACATAAGTTCATGAGAGACACAGTCGTTTAAAATATTAAATTAAACGATTTTTTAAAACGATTTCTATTATTTTACCGAACATCGGTATAATAAAGATAAGAAAATATGGGGTGCAAAGGACCGGCAACCTCCACGTTGGTGCACCCTGGACAGGCAGAGGCAACTCTGCCTGACTAATGCCGGCCGGGAGTACCAGGGCTAACTACCCTGGTACTCTTAATGTTATGGTTCCATATGACCTAAGAAGGGCCCCTCACATTCGACCTCAGTCGGATGGAGGTCAAGGACAGATGGGAGGGGCCTTACCGGACGGTCCTAACGATGACGAAAATGTAAATGTACATGGACGCTTTAAGTGGACGAGGGAACTTCGGGATGACTTGCTGACCTGCCGCGAGAGTAGCGAACCTGAGCGAAGGGGATACATGGCGCGATTGCATGCACTTTGGTGCGAAATGCATCCAGAGCATCGCGCCTTCTCTCAACAACATCTGAGAGATCAAGTATCCTTTCTGCTCAGGACAGGTTACGTAAGGGCACCCCGTCAGCTGGAAGAACTGCCAGTCGCAGTACCACCGCGGCAATTACCAGCTGATGGGGAACATCCTTTAGAGTTCACCGGTGTAGACTTAAGGACGAGGGTTAGCCTTAACACCAGGGCTAACCTAAAGCCACAAGACCTGGCTAGAATGGACTAGGTCATCGATGAGGAAATTCCGGAAGATGTAGACATCTGGCAAATCAACTGTGCCGTGTACAACGCCGCGAAGCAACTCGTCCCCCGTGAGAGGTCAACCAATCACGGGGTCGAGAAAGCCAAGCGGCGTGTACAAAAAGTCGAAGGCAAGATACAGTCGGCCAGACAACACGCTTCTCGGATCCAGAGTGTGGTGGAATATAAGACGTCTGGTAGAGTTTTTACCCCCAGAATCCGGCGCATAGCAGCCAGATTAAGACGTCAACACCATACTCTAAATCTGACAGTGATGCTTACCATCAAGCAGCACTGTCTAGATAGGATCCAAGCGCTCATGGCGATAAAGAAAACATTAAAGAGGCGAGTGAGGAGTATGGAACAAAACAATTTGTTCCATACGAATCCTTCCCGCCTCTTTCAAGAGCCACAGCGTGTTGTCGACAATCCGCCGACTGTAGAAGGTGTCGAAACCTTCTGGAAGGGAATCTACGAAACGACGCGTCCATTCAATAGCGACACTCCATCAATTGCACACTTCGAGGCTCTGTGCCACAGACATCGTCAAGAGCCAGAAGAAGTGTGCCCGGCAATCAGTACGGAGGAAGTTCAACAAGCACTTGTTGGTACCAAGAACTTCGCTGCCCCGGGCCCAGACGGCATTAACAACTGGTGGTGGAAGAAATTTCCTTCCACTCACCGCCGTCTGGCGCGAGTTTTCAACTCATGGTTGAACGAGGGACAGCAGATTCCGGACTGGTTCGTCGAGGGACGCACTGTGCTTATCCCCAAAAAGGGGGATCTTTCCGACCCGAGGAATTATAGGCCGATCACTTGCCTCAATTCCTGCTACAAGATATTTACACGTATCTTGTATGCTAGGACACTGAGGTCTGTTGATCCGGTCTTCCAGCAGATACACGAACAGCGTGGTGCCAAGAAGGGCATGGCAGGTTGCAAGGACAGCCTGCTGATAGACCGCTGTATTACACAGGATTCTGTGCAATACAAGCGGAATCTATCGATGGCCTGGATTGATTACCGCAAGGCATTTGATACAACATCGCACGAGCTATTGTTGTACTTGCTCGAATGTCTTGCGGTACCAGCACCACTAGTGAGATGCATAGAACAGCTGCTGCCGCTCTGGAAGACTCGCTTCACCATAACATCAGGTGCACAGCGGGTCACGACAGAGCAGGTGGCATTTAGGAGAGGAGTTTTCCAGGGTGACTCCCTGAGTCCTCTCCTCTTCTGCATCTCACTGCTGTCGTTGTCTGTTGGGCTCCGCTAAACCGGCGGATATCAATGTGGGCCACCCAGCGACCGGAGGCATAAGGTCACCCATCTATTTTATATGGATGACCTTAAACTTTATGCCTCCGGAGAGCGTGAACTACAAAACGCTCTTAGGGTGGTCGAAGAATATACGCGGGCAATTGGTATGGAGTTCGGGTTGGACAAATGTGCAGTCGTCCACCTCAAGAGAGGACGATGCGGGGAATTCCCTGAGACATCTGGATGCCGGAGAGACCTATACATACCTGGGTGTGCAACAAAGGCACATCCAAGATGTAACACAAATAAAGGATTCTCTCCGCGGCAAGTACAGACACCGCCTCCGAAAGATTTGGTCTTCCGAACTTTCGGGGAAGAACAAGGTGTCTGCAACTAATATGCTTGCCGTTCCGATTCTGCTCTACTCCTTCGGAGTAGTAAAGTGGAGGGTAGATGAGCTGCGCCAATTAGACAGAGATACCCGCAAGATGATGAATATTCACAGAAGTATTCATCCTAGATCGTCCGTTCCTCGTGTGTACCTCCCACGTCAACGGGGGGGCCGAGGACTCTTGAGTCTGGAGTGCACGCATGGCAGAGTAGTACTGAGTATGGCATATAACATACTCAGGAGCTCAGATCCCCTCTTGCGGTTCGTAAAACATCACGAAACTGTAGGAGTGGGAGCAGGATTGTTCAAGGCAGCAAAAAGAGCCGCAGATGAACTCGGTCTCGCATTTGACATCAGGCGAGGAGGCCGGCGAGGTGCTGATGTTGAGTCAGTCACCGAACTTCAGCCAAATCGTCTGAAAGCCCGAATTAGAGCTGCCGAACAGGAAAATCTGTTTCGGCAGCACGTCGATAAACCCCAGCATGGTGTCTTCTATAAGAACATAGAAACACTGGGTTTATCGACCAGGCTGACTTTCGCCTTTCTAAGGTCAGCAGGGTTTAAGTCGGAGACCGAGGGATTCATTATGGCCTGCCAAGATGGTGTTATCAACACCTTGGTCTACCTAGCCGCGTGTGGCGTGTAGAGGTTCCTGATATCAACTGCAGGACCTGCCATCAGGCGCCGGAATCGCTCATGCACTTACTTTCTGCATGCCCCATATATGCGATTTCGGCCTACATCCACCGACATAACGCGGCTTTACGAGTGCTATACTACCATCTAAGGCACTCGTACGGGGTAGACCAGACACCAGTGCTGCCTTACGTCCCCGGAGATATTGAGTCCGTTGTCGAGAACGAGAAATGCCGGATTTACTGGAACTACTCGTTCCCGACTGTCAGGCTAATCCAAGCCAACAAGCCTGACATAGTCCTCCTCGACCATCAAATCAAGGTGATGTATGTCATCGAGTTCTCGGCACCTGCGGAGAAAAACATCACCTTGAAGGAGGAGGAGAAACGGACGAAATATCGCGATCTCCGGTACGAGCTCCAAGTGCTGTACCCAGGCTACTCGGTCAAAATGGTCGTCCTTATTATCGGTGTACTCGGAGGGATAAAGCCTACGCTGCTCTCGGAACTGAAGATCATACCGGCCGGCCAAAAATCAGCTGAGTGGCTGGCAGGCCAAATGCAGAAGGCGGTCATTCTTGGTTCTCTCCGTCTGCTTAGGGCACACGATTCCGGAGCCTACAGTCACTAACCCTGCGGGATGTGGGGAGTGGCTGAGGTTAATGTGCTGGCGCGACTCCCGTGAGGCGTCGGAGGCCACGGGAGGACTGTCCAGCGTCGGGCAACCGAAAAAAAAAAAAAGAAAATATTTATCAGGACAGTCGGGATCTCCATTTCTAAAAATAGACACTAGCTATCTTAAAGATATCTGGAAAAGGACCTTTGCTGAAACATAAATTAGAGGATATATAATTATATCTATGGTTCCCTTAAGAATTTTGTTTTTTAATTCGTAAATATCTCAGCAATTTGTATTTTTCAAAGAATTTATAGTATCTCTAATAGCAATAATAATGACTGGTTCAAGAAAAAACGTAACATACGCCACGGTGCATGTTTTAAAAAGTTTAATTCGTGTTCATTATTTGGAGGTAATTTTTTAATGACATTATAAATACTACCTGAAACTTCGGTAACTTTTTGTCACAATATATCTTCAGTTTGAGTTTACCAATCGAGGCGTTGGAAACGCAGGTCCATTAAAACAAATCGAAGAAACAACGAGGTCAGTTAACCAAATATGTCAAGACATTGTGATTCACTTGTCAGAACTTTATTATCGATTATCTTACGTCAGAATCTCTATTAATTGTTGTTCACATCCCGTTCAAAAAAATTGAAATTTGGTGGTGGTACTAGTTTTGAAAACTAAGACGACCAATATTAAATTAATCAAACTAAACACTGCCCACTGTTGTGTTTCGTAGAACTCACATGATATTCTTAACGAATCTGTAAAGACAGACGTTTCTGTATACGTGCATAATAACTTAGAACACCACAGGTATCACAATTCTTAATAACAATACCGTTTTTCCTTTTTAAATTACTCAAAACAGTGGCTTCCACGACAAAAATCTTTTAAATGTGGTTTAGGATTTTTATGATTACTTCACTGATTTAAAAGAAAATTTTTCTTTTGTGCCTACTTCCTTTTCTTGATTTTTGTATTTCATCAAAATTTTTTTCTTAACGTTGGATATAAGTCGATAAAATTTGAAAATTCTGTTTCTATTCGTTTGAAAACTAATTAAATAGGTGTCTAACTTTGACAGCTCTTGAAGAGAATACTGAACTTTGTGTTTGTATTTTACAGGCATCCTGTATAATATGTAAAACGTTAGGACTTTTAATAAAGATTATTATTAGAATTGAGAAAACTTTCAAGATTGTATTTAATTTGAACTATATACTTGATAAACTGAACCTATACCTTTTTATTTTCTGTAACAATTTGGTGTTTCTAAATGTCCTATTATAAGTATTTATTATGATTTATCTTCGATAAAGAAACAAATAAATGACAATTAATCACAAAAAGAATGATTAAACGTTACTATTATATTTTGCATCACAAACTGGAAGAAAAATTACTTCTTTTTTATCTTGACAAAATGCCACAGAAAAAAGTGTAAAGATTGTGTCAAACACTTCGCTGGCAGGGAGCTTTTTATATCCGGCGTGATAATGATAATTACAACTGACAAGCATTTTTAATTTTTGGACAAGCCCCGTGTTTTTATTATTGTTATTTTATAACGCTCTAACTTTTGGTCGAGAATAAATAAGGGGGGATGCTCTCTGAAAGGGCTAAATACTGCTAGTCATTCTTTTGACGGTAGGTGGTGTGATAAGCGACGGCCGGGGTGTCGATAAAGGACTCTAAAAGGATAGCCTGGGGAGTTGTAAGTGATGATGCCACATAGACCATTATTTATTATAGTCATCGCCTTCTCAGCTTTAGGATTTTTTACCATATCACTCCCTATAATCTTACGAGTTGCAAAAAAAGAACGTATTGTTGATTTAAAATTGTAATGCCTCTACAAAACGAAACAGAAGAGGGTTGATTGTGTGTGATTTAATAGAAAATTGTTTTCTGTCAAAGATTAAATATCTTTCAGCTTGTATGTAAAGGATGTTCCAAATTCGAGGGCTTAGAGATTTATCCAAGTTACGTAAATAAATATGAAATATGTAATTCTCTATAGTTACCTTTAATAATAATAGAGATATAGTACTTTTAAATAAAATGGTGTTCAAAATTCAAAGATCAGAAGAAAAATTAACAAATTGTTTTTCAAAACAATTTATACAGGCGTCAGTGGTTGAAACAATTCGTATCCTAAGTTATACAGGGCGATTTACAAGCCGCTTAATTTTTTTGTAAAAATTTAACAATCTTTCAGTTCTTTCAAAATCGGTATAGATTTTTGTCAACCACTCAGTTTTAATCTTAAGGATAATACCCCAAGACGTTTTTGCAATTTTTAGCATAACCACATTATTTATAGAATTATGATTTTTTTTCGGGAAACGTAACATGCCGCTTGAATGACCACATAAATTGCCTGGAATTTAGGAGGTACAATAAAAATGCCAGTTCTAGGAACACCTAAAATTTTGGTCACTATTCTGTACGAGTATATATTCGGTTGGAAATAGCCGATTGAGGTGCAGTTTGAAATATTTTGAAGGCAAATCCATTGGAAACTTTCTCAAAGAAGAAAAAAGTGATTATAGAGTGAAAATAAAATCAGTAAATAAGATCATATCTACATAAAGAGCAGTGTTAGGCAAAAAATGACAGAAATGTCGAAGAATAAAAACTGCCCAGGGATAATGAAAGAATTTTTTTTAAAAATGTAATGGGACTGAAAATACGTTTTAGGATATAAATTGTATTTAAATTACTGATCGCTGTATAATTTGTCAATGAATTTTTCTTTAGAACGTTTCAAATGGAGTCTCAATTGGTTAACTCTAACCGAAGATATACAGTGAGAAAAAGTGATCGAAATTTCAGGTGGTACTTAAATCTTAAACAGCACTAGTTAAAGTTTCTTTTTCATTTAAAGAATCCCTCAAACCAACGCAGTACGGCGAAAGCGGGACCGACCGAGGTACGAAAGTACATCACGGGATATAATACCATTACTATATTAGGTACTAGGTACTACATTTTTCTTGTATTAAATGTTACAAATAAACTTATTATTATCACGTCGTTTATAAATGGTACTATAGCTCGCAATGTACTTTCGTCCCGTACCACGTTCGTTTCCGCTCCCACTGTACCGTGTTGGTTTAGGGGACCCTTAAATCTAATATTTTTCCAAAATAATCATACCAAAACAAAAAAATTTATTTACAAAAAAAATATATAATATTAAGGAATGTTGCATAATAAATGAAATTTATTACTGTTATTTTTTAAATTTCAAAATCAAATTAAAGTCATTTGAAAAATTAAATTGTTTTACTTTGATATACATTTTTTACATTTGAGTTGTTTGTTGGTAAGACATCCGTACCATAAGAAGTGACAGTTCTCTGAATATGTTAAAAATTTCTATTGAAAACTCCGGGACGCAACTAGGAATCTTACAATAGGAGCTTACCGAAGCATCATGTCCTCAACCGACTCATCAATTGGGAATATTTGATTTTAAAAGCCATTGAAAGCCATTGACAACTTTAGTTGCCATGTGGTTTTCTAATCCGGTATGTTATTGAAATATTTATTCAGAAATGTTGGCCTACCGCGGATGATTTTCTGAAAGAAAGCGTCAAGAGACTAACTGACGCTTTCAGATCCAACTTTTCACAGGACATGTTTTCATCACATTATTCGTGAAACAAATCGCTACAGCTCGGAATCTTGTCCTAAACTTGAATGCTACAGCGCAAGAAATGTTGGTAGTTACAGGAGTGATGCTATTGTGCGGATATCATCCATTACCTTACTGGAAACTGGGTCCTGTTGTCCACTTATCGACAGTCTCTAACGGGATTCTCCGCAATCGCTGAACGAATTCATAAGTTTCCTTCATCTCACTAATAATGAAGTTTCTGATTAAGTACGCATTATATTTGATATGATTTCAAGCGCGTAATCCCTGGTCCTACTGTGAGTATAAACGAAAGTATGATCCGTTACTAAAATTCGGGTTCAAGTTGTTGGTAGAGGCAGATCCTTCAAGATACATTCATCACGTTGAACTCTACTGCGGTTTGTCAACACGACTTTCTGTTGTTTTCTTAGGACTGGTTAATCACATGCAGTTGAAGAAAGGCGTCATGACATATTTTGACTACCTATTTACGTCTATTGGATTGTTGCAAGAACTGAATTCGAGGGAACTAGGTGGTACTTGAATTTTGTGTGAAAATTGCTGTAATTCTCCAATGTAGCTTCTTGAAATGAAAATGTTAAAAAATGGATTAATGGAGACATCTTCAACTGATGATCCGGTGGCAGTCCTTTAGAAAGATAATAATGTTGTGATGATACTAACAAACTGAGAAAATGTGTATTCTATGCAGAAGTGCACTTCGTTACTGCCGCTCCGAAAAAAGAAAATTGCAATAAACGTTCCAGTTCCTATTGCAATATGGTTGGCGTAGATATTACAGATCAATTTGCAGAATAAGCGTTTTTTTTCCTGAGCTATGCATGTTTGTTGTATCGAAGGCCGGCTGTTGTATTGTCGTTTTGATCATGCAATTCCACTTTCCGATTTAAGGTGTCAATGTGCAATTTACCTTCTAATGAGACTTGAAACAATCCCCAAGACATCTGCTGTTCAAGCCTCATTGCAGTGCTCACCTGCTCTTTAGGAAATTCGGAAGTGTCAAACCGACCACATTATACAGAAAGATCCTTCTAAGTATCTGCGCTATGAAAATTTGTAGTAGTCACACCACTTACATACTCATAAAGTGTAAGGGACTTCTGCATTGACTTGAGAAAAGACATTTTAAGAAAAGCTAAAGGATAGTGTGTGGGATTATAAACCAAATAGTAACGTTGGCTAGTGAATCAGTAGTAATTTGATTCATCATTGAATGAAGGATTAAAATTGCCTTCCTGCATATATTTGGTTCTGTATGGTAACCCTTAGATGCATTTTTTTTGGGAATAAGCTGAAATATTTTTTAATGCTTGATTTTACAAGATTTCATAATTTTACCACTTTTTATTTGCTGCACAAATGAGCGGTAGCTATTTTTTTTACAAAATATGTCAGTTTCAAAAAGAATCGAAAGGTTACCTTCTTACCTGCTACTGTCAATAATTATTAACTCATTACGCTATTAAGATTGAAGAAAAGTCTATTCCTGTTGGAGTTCAAAACGAGCCAAGAAAATTAAACAAATTAGTGAAGAGTAAATTTAACTTACCACATTTTTTTGAATAAAAAATAAAAATTTGACAATGAAGCAACACAGCCTCGAACAGAACTAAAAAAAAAAAATAAAAAAAAGCTAGTTTCTTTAAAATAAAGAGTATTTCATATCCAATCCTCCAATTAATGAAAGCATTGAATTACTAATACACCTTGTAATGTAATATATATATATATATATATATATATATATATATATATATATATATATATATATATATATATATATATATATATATATATATATATATATATATATATATATATATATATATATATATATATATATATATATATATATATATATATATATATATATATATATATATATATATATATATATATATATATATATATATATTCTGTAGTTGAAAAATATAAAACATATCTTCTCAGATCGATTTTTTAAACATGGTCCAACGTCTACGTAGACTTGTCAAAAGTCAAGAAAAAGTTAACGGTGAAAAATGTATTTTATGAAAGCAACAAATTATCTGACATTTGAAAAAAATGCATTAAATCAATATAGGTTATGTGATCCGAACGGGCGTTGCTCAAATTGATAGTGACGTGCTTCCGGGGGCTAATTGACGTGTGCGAAGTGATTGATGCAAAGTTTCCTGTCGCCATGTTGAATCAGAGAGCTTAATTGTGCTCTCCGTTATCGCGGGATACTGTGATTGTTTTCACATCAACCTCTCGATCATACTGTTTGTGTACCAAACACCTATAATCTGTGCTAACCTATGTAAAATGTTCGTGGCTGGTGATGATAATACACATACCATGAGATCAATGAAAATAGAAATTCATCCTATTTCATATGTGATTTATTTCATTTTATGTACTTTAGACTTTACTTACTCAGATTAATTTTTAGTACAATTATATTCATTTAAATTTTACTTATGTATTTGATTTATCGAATATCGAATTTTTTCTTATTATTTTTTTTTAATGAAAAAGTTTCTGATATCTGTTCTATATGTGCCTGATAATGTCAATCTCTATTACGCTTATAAAGTGTCCATTTTAAATTGGTAATTGTATATTTTACGTCGGGCTACAATATTTAATTTGCTTTGGCATCAATATTTGCATATTGCCGTTTGCTTATTCTCCACGCACTTCTGAGAGGGGAATCGGGAATCTACGAAGAATAGTTTTTATATTTATATATTATTTTATATTTTAAAGTTCTTCTAAGTTGTAATTAAAAATATCGTGTTGAGGTAATCACCTTTAAAAAAGTTTGTAATGATTGTTTGCATAATTATTATCAATGCATGCTGGGTCTAGGATATATTAAATTTGTATACACTGGGTCTAACATAAGTCGCTGCGTGTGCTTTTCCAGCAAAGTCCATCTAATTCAGAATGTTAACCATATCATCAAGAAATTGCTGTATTGCTGATTACTAAAGCTGCAAATCGTTTCTGTGTATCATGGTCGTAGAGTACAGATGTACTTACTGTCGCCGGCATTCACCTTGACCGCGAAACTCTTTCTCCAGTCCAGTCTATTATTAGTTTTCGAGTTGTGTACACGTTAAGTCACTTGGGCGTATTGCATATTGTTTTTGTGCTTTTATTTTATTTGTTGTACTGTATTGTTATTAATTTAATAATAAAACATGGCAGACGTACGCAGGGGTAGAAAACGGCCATTTGCTGACAAAGTGTGATTGTGGACTTCACGTAAATAGTTTACACCATAAAAATAAAAAAAAATGGCGTGCCTTCGACAACACAGTTTATGTTTGATTTACTATTGATGCTGATTTCCTGTGATGTTCCGCTGCACATACTCGATAAACAACCATTTCGAGAGTTCTGGAATAAATACTGTAACGAAGTGACTTTATTTTATTAAGTTAAGTTTGGTAGCTAGGTGTTATTTGTCTGTTTGAAAAATATTTTATCCATTATAGTACTGCGCTTGTAAATAATAACAGTTTAATTGTTAATTATAGATAGGTAGTAGTGATGTTTTTATGCACATTCCACATAGGCCAAGTGGCCGGCAGTAAGCGAATCGCGACGCACGCATTGTGTCCCCGGCACCCTTATGCCCGCGCTTGAAGGAGCCCGAGACTGAAAATAATTAAATTAGTTTCCGTCCAGCTACTCACCGAGGAACCACGCCGATCAGCACAGTAAGTAAACTCGTGAGTATAAGGATATATTGGTATTTAAATTTCATGCGGAATTATTCTAAGTCGATGAACGGGTGACGTAGTTGTAATATACCGCGCATGACTACCGTGTCTCATCCTACTTCTGCATTTTGGCAGTGTTTAGTAGCATGAGGATTTCACAATTAAATTAGTCTCCGTCTGACCGCTACCCGAAGCACCACGCCGACTTGGATAGTAAGTAAACTTGTGAGTATAGAGGTACATAGGTATCCAAAGGTAATTGCGAATTTTTCTAAGTCGATAAACGGTGACGTAGTTGCAATATTTCGCGCATGACTACCGCGCTCATCCTACTTCTGCTTTTTGGCAGAGTTTAGTAGCTTGAGGATTTTTCCGGGTATCCGAGAGCAGTCCGTTGCTGCCGCCCGTACCGTCCAGACGTGCCGACACCGACCGCTCCAGAGAGGAAGCCAGCCCAGGATCCGGAAGTAGGTAGCAAGGTTTGATAAAGGTTTGGTAAATAATCGGTATTACTTGGCTGGTGAATACTTTCCGGGCTTTATTTTTTTAGAGTTAGTGAATCGCGAGCGCTAAACGTATCCGCCTCATATCCTTCCTTAGAACGGGAGAGCGGCCGAAGGTTAGAATTAGAACCGCGTTCCACCGCGTGTTCTCCAGGCCACCTGAGCACGTAAAAATTCTGCAGGGTGACTTGGAGATACTAGCATTTAATACCGCGTGTCCTCTAGGCCACCTGCGTCCGTTTTTTGGCAGGATGATTTAGAGGGACTTCCGTAACCGCGTGCCTGCCAGGCCACCTGAGCACGTAAAAATTCTTCAGGGTGACTTGGAGGTATCGTCCGTAATCGCGGGTCCGCCGGGCTACCTGAGCACGTAAAAATTCTGCAGGGTAGCTTGGGAGCTTTGACCTTACCGTCGTCATCATCAATTTGCCACTGTTAGGCCAGTCACTCCTTCCCCCCCCAACTTGAACCGCGTTATACCGCGTGCCCTCCAGGCCACCTGAGCACGTAAAAATTCTGCAGGGTGACTTGGAGGTACTGTCTGTTGCCACCGCGTGTCCTCTAGGCTACCTGAGTCCGTTTTTTGGCAGGGTGACTTAGAGGTACTTCCGTAACCGCGTGCCTGCCAGGCCACCTGAGCACGTAAAAATTCTGCAGGGTGACTTGGAGGTATCGTCCGTAACCGCGGGTCCCCCGGGCTACCTGAGCACGTAAAAATTCTGCAGGGTAGTTTGGAGTTTGACCATCCCGTCGTCATCATCAATTCGCCACTGTTAGGCTTGTGACTCCTTTCCCCCCCCCTTACCGTAACAGCACTCAACCGCGTGCCCTCCAGGCCGCCTGAGTCCGTTTTCTTTGGCAGGGCGCTTTGGAGGTACTACTTTGGCATATCATAAGACCGGAACCATCCATCAGCCAAGCGATAATAAGTAACCGCGTTAGATAGGCATAGTTTGCTTGTATTGGCGCTTGCTTCCCCTCCTGGTATCCGTCCGCCGTCTGCTTATGACCGATTGATTTATCGCTGCTTACCGTTTCACCGCTTCATTCACCGGCGTACCGTATCGCACCGCTTGACCGCTCGCTTACTGCCCCGCTTGTCCGTAGTTGAGACCGTAGTAGTATAAGACCGCTTGTAGAATAAGACCGCTTGTAGGTAAGACCGTTGTAGTATAAGTTATAGTTACTAAGGTGTGTATAAAGTGTAAATAATAATTAGTGTGTAGAATAAATGTACATATATTGAATGAGAGTCTGTTCCTTAACTGTTGTATGTAAGTTCCCTTTTTCCCGACCCCTGGCTTAGCCGTATCTTCACTGCAGTTGCCCGGCCTCTATCGTCCCGCCGATAGAGTAAAGTGGTGTTTCTGCACTCTAAACAGAAACTGGCGCCCGAGATCTCCGTACCGCGAGCACCGCCGTAGTGTTGGGCGTCAAAGTGACACTTCTGCTCTTGGGTAGAGCAACGAAGTACGTCACAATACAATGCCCAGGTGAAGTTATCAAGTCGCACACCGTTATGTAACTATCTACCAACTGTACATGTAGACACGGTAAATAAGATGAAATGTGAATTAAAAAATACACGGCTGCTGTGGTTATCTGTTGATGAGACAACAGATTGTAAGAAAAATTCTATTTTAAATGTTATAGTACGAGTACTGGACCCTCTTAAACCGACAGTTCCACTGTTACTAGCTAGCAAAAGACTAAGTCAGTGTACTAGCGAACCAATTACCAGGGTGGTGCTGGAGACGTTAGAAAAATTTGAACTGTCAAAAAGTCAAGTGTTGATGTTTGTGACTGATGGCGCCGCGACAATGCGTTCGGTAGGCCGTTCTTTGCAAGAACAAGGTTGTACGTTTATACAAGTTACGTGTAAAGTGCATGCTTTACATCTTGTGGCAGAAACGGTTTTCCAGAGGTAGATGCATTAATAGCAAGTACAAACAAGTCTTTCTTAAATCTCCTAAACGTCTCCGTGCATTTCATAGCAAGTATCCCGGTATTCCTGAACCACCACAGCCGATTCTTACACGTAGGGGAACATGGTTGCAGGCAGCTTTTTATTATGCTGAATAATTCCAACAAATAAAAGCTGTGATACTGCAATTCAATCCAGATGAGGCTGCAGCTATTAAGGAAAGCCAGACAAAATTCGAAGATATTTCCATTGAAACAGCTTTAAAAAATATTGCGAAGAACTATAAACCATTACATGAAAGCATAAAAAAATTAGAAAACAGTGCGTTGTCGTTAGCGGAGTCACTGCAAATAGTGGACGTAGTAAATCTACTGTTACACGCTGTAGGTGACGCAACAAATGAGCGGGTTAAAGAAAAGTTTGCAAGTGTGTTAAATAAAGACACCGGTTTTACAAAATTAAGAGAAATATGTGATGATGCAGCCCCAGATTCGTTAAGTGCGTTCAAAGGCTATTTTACTTATGCGTGTATTACATCAGTAGATGTAGAAACGTCGTTTTCAAAATATAAGAATATATTTTCACCAAAGCGAACATCACTCATGGAAACAACCATAGAAACATACCTGATGCTGCAAAATAGCTACACATCTTCTCCAGTTTGTGATAAGCAAGCTAGTTCATCAAGCTAGTTAAGAGGGTAAGTTTTACGTACATTGTTTATAAATTTTAACAGTTTATTGTTTCTCGTATTAGTTAATTTCGCGGACGCGACTGTCCCATGGAACATTTTGCAGACCTACTGATTACAATTGCTAAAGGCAGTGCAGTGCAGTTGCTATGGTTTGTAGGTTGGTGCAACCCCCAAAACGATAACGAAAAAACGATTACCTAAAACAACAAAATTTATTGTTAAATTTTTAATTCATTTCTATTCTCGGTAATCAAAAACTAATATATTTTCTTTAACCGCTACGATATAGCAATGCTGATAAGATTCCTGGGGAAATGTTAATCGCTGCTTTCTCACCGGATAAGGAGTGAATTCCGGGCGATAACGGTTTAAATATAAAAAAATTACTGTCAGCAAATTTTGTTCCACCAGGGACATAAAAATGTAAGAGGAGAGGAGAAAGAGCCGAATCGTGAACGAGCTAAAACCTAAACCGTTTTTAAGCACAAAAATTTCAAAAAATAAGGAAACGTAATAATAATTTTATAAACCTTATTTGGAATCTCGCATAAAACATCTCGCCATGTTTAGTTAGTAGAACGATAAAAAGCATAACGTGTTGTGATTTGTGAACGTAAATGAAAATAATAAAAGACTCGTTTTATAAAGATAAGTTGACCAGTTGGAGAAAGTCTCGCATTTGGATACTTCTGCCATGCAACCCATAAGTTAAGTAATTGTTTCATTTACCCCTTTGTCATTACAAATTGTAAGGCGTGACTATTTCTTTTTATAGTAAAAACCGTTAACTTATTTTTGTTTTAAGAATATATCAAATCTGTAGTAAATAATTATTTTCTTTTGCAACTATATATTCCCTATAGAAACCCTAGACAAATACCTGTTTTTTGTTTTCGGGCTACGAATCTGCCCTTGGTCGACTCGTAGGCCACACTACCCAAACCGTGGGGGGTTTGCAACAAAAGTTGTATTTAATTTTTCGTAATAATAATCAATCCAAATATATTCGAATTAATTGGTTATAATTTATGATATATCATTTACCAAAAATGCTGATATCGCCACCGGATGCCGTTGCAACCTGCTGCAGTTGCTACCACTCCTATTTACGTTAGTTATCGGCTCAGGTTTGCAGACAGCCGGCATACCGATCTGTTCCATTGTAGTCCTGTACACTCAGAGTCTCCCTTCCCCATATGAGTCTATTCCATAACAGGTTGCAAATCAAGTGCAAACTTAGCAGCTCAACAGGAGCAGGACTCTCACGTTTAGTACAATTGTACCAGATCTAGTACAATGAACTAAAATTTAGTACGTCAGCACCCCTTTTGCAGATCTAGAACAATATTTTTAAGGACATGTTTGAACTTCTCTGTAAAATTTTATATTATATTAAAACAGATATCTGCCATTGTATTGCATGCATAAAAACTGTTCCTTGGTTCAGGACCAGAATTGCTTTTTAGCTTGAGGCTATTTATGTCTAGTTGACGTCATTAAAATTATATGTTTTCAAAATCGTTTACGTATAACGCGGCTAAAATCTATAATATTATCAATGATACATGGAAAAACCTTCCCTTAAACAACTTTCGTAAAAAAAATTAAGTACTCCTTGTTCACTTTCCAATGAATTATAAAAATTTAATGATATTATTCACGGCATGATTTCTATTCTATTCTATTTTATTCTATTCTGTTTATTCTATTTGATATCTCATTATGTTTCTATATAATCTTTCTCACTTTTTTTTATTACTTTTGCTATGTTATCCTGTTGTTGTTTTTTCATTGTTTTTATTGTTGTTTTTTCATTTAAGTTTATAAATTAACATTAATTTTATATGTACTAGCATACGCTGTAAAATTTTAACTAGCTTAATTTTATTTTCTTGTATACGTCATCTGCTTATAATTAGATGTAAATTGTTAGGTTTTAATAGGGTTAAGTAGAGTAGCTTCGGCTAGACTTCGCCCTTTTCTTTGTATACGAGTATTGTATATTACAATGCTCATGATTAAATAAAGGCAATTTATTATTATTATTATTATTATTTCAAATATACTTGGATCTTATATATAAAAGATACAGATGTGGCTAACGCCAATTTCATTCATTATTTTACACCAAATAATCAATAATGCAGTAATGCATACTACATATATAGATGGCAGAAGCTATATTTATAAAGGTTAAAAGTTCATTATTTTTCAAATAAATTGATATAAAAAAAACTGTGATTTTTACTTTTAGTACAATTCTGTCAGATCTAGTATAATTTTACTATTTTACACTAGACGTTAGTACAATTTCAGTTCTCTCAGTAACAGCCCTGTAGCTTATAATTAGTAGTATCTTCAGGGTTCTCAGGGCTTTAGCCAGCCCAGTTTTTTTGTATGTATACGCGTCTGAAAGGCATTTTTATTATCGTCAAAATGAATTCTGTGCAAAGTTTAATAGCAAAGCCAGTCTGTTGTCGATCTTCCACCGGCAAAATTGAACTAAAAATACTAGAATGACCTACTCCAAATTTTAACATAAAAAAATCCTTTTCCAATAAAAAACAAACCTTTAATAGAATATACGTGGATTTGTGGTTGTGATGAAAAAGTGCGCCTTTTTGCCAAAAGAGAACTTATTGTTCAAACATCGGGTCATCTAACGGAGTGCAAGTAATTATTAATTAATGTTGGTGACTCTGAAAGTTAGTTTATATTATTATAAGATAAGTACTCTTATGCAAAAATAGATTTTTTTCTAGAAAACAGTTGGTATCTTTTAACATATGAAACGTAACTTATTGTTATAATAAAGGTAAAAGTCTACATCATTTAAATCCAGCGAACGCAATTGTCCAACCTTGATCAGTTCAAGGGTACTGTGGTTCTTAATGAAACTTTACATCTACTGAAAAATTAAGTTATTCTGCATGAACCCAAATTGATTGAGATGTTTTCCCAAATATTAGAAGTAGAAACAACATAAAAACACACCACATAAATTAGACAACTCCCAAAGTTGAAAAAAACGCGGACACATACAACCCACCCCTCGACTTTGTCAGAATCAAAACCGGGATTTGAACCTGAGAGTCAATAGGCAGTAAACCAACTACGTTTGTCACTTAACCCTCTGACCCTCTGAGCTACCGAGCTCGGTAACACTACGAGGAATTCTAAATAATCCTGTTCATGTAGATTTCAGAGTGCCAATTTTTCTGACCCACGCGTTTGTCCTAAATCATTGTGGTTGGATTTTCGAACAAAACTCTGATATTTTGGACAGATTGTTAGGCTGCAAAGCCTGATTCTTTTATGTGTGATATTGATCCATCGAGTTATTTAATATTCTTTGTACTGTAGTATGTATATTTCACCATTAACACCGACTCTACTAAACATAATTATGAACATTTTCTGTAATTTCTATTATTATCATATTCCTCATGAAATTTCGTAGGTTATGATATAATGAAAACTGAATTGGTTAATGAATGGTATATGCAAATTGTGCATGATGCATTCATTTGAACTAGCTTAAAAGATATTACTAGAATCTCTTGTTAAAATTACATTTTTTTACAGCAATTTGTTCTATCTTCAATACAACTACAAAAGGAAGTTTGCAAGGAATGTCGCTTTATGGATTAACTGTGTTATAATAAAATCATTGTTTGCATTACTTCAAATATTACCAGAATATTTTTTTAAAAATATTGAAACATTTGGTGAAAATAATTACTGAAATATGTTATTTTGACTAATCAAAAGACACTTTAGTTAAAATTTATTTTGAAACCCTTTACTTTTTTAAAGTAAAGTATTGCAACCATTGTTTCTCCTTAAACTAGTTTCAACATAGCTCTAGAGAATATATAAGAGGTTTAAATAATAGTCCGAATTAAAGCATTATGAAACTTTTTCGATTATTTGATGTCTAACGTACATTAAAACTGAAATAGTGAAAGTTAAATAGCCAACTATTTTCTTCCAAAATTGTGTAGTAATGTTACTTTTTCCACAAACAGAGTAATAAAGATAACAAAGTTGGTTAATTCAAAAGTTATTTAACAATCTTTCACTTGCTGTTCGGCCTTCCTGAAAAATAACATGTTTTTACGTTCAGAAAAAACCTAAAAATAATAAATTTTACGATCATTTTATATTAGTCATTACTTTCAAATTATTATCTTTGTAATTTTACTTTGGCTGAATAAAAGTAGAAATACTGACTTTTTAAAATATCCAGATGATGATACTATGTGACAGGCACAACACTTAGTAATCGTTAAATTAGTTTCATTATTTTTTGCTAAGCAATTAGGCTTAGAAAGAGCATCAAATGATTACGATTAACTAACGATATGTACCTCAAAATTAATAGAGGTGGTGTTTCATGAAATGTCACAAAATCTAATTCTGCGGGATTCTTCGAATTAATGTTTTCTAGACATATTGTATCCTAAGCTACCTTAACCTCTTGTAGTATGCACTGAAGGTTCATTAGTGCGGCTGGTAATCAACCTAGCCGATTGTCTATTATATTCATGTTTCATACATGTTCGATTGGCGAAAGGTCAGGTGAAAGAACTGTACACGTATAGTAAATGCAACCTGGTCCAACACCCTGCGAATATACTTCTATGCATTAATGTTCCATTCTAGGAAGATTTTGCTTTCATATGTTATTGCACCCCATAGTATAACCCCCCTAGGGTAAGTGCTGTCCTTTCCACACAAATCCGAATATCTCAACTTTCACATCGTAGGCGAACTCTTCTGCACTCATCGTGAGCCCATAAACTTTAATTGGGTCATCCATACTTTGGCATCGATCAAAGTAAATCCCTATCGGAACACAGTTGGGCAAAAATAGATGCAATAATAACATTCCAATTCTGGTAAAATTTTGAGCGAGGTAACAAATGGAGAAAACATGTAATTATTTTGTTTTAACTAAAAAATTTTTAAAAAGAAGAATCATCTACAGTTTTATAAACAAGAATAAAACATAATTCAATTAATATAAATAAAAAATTATTCAGGGGATACTAAAAAAAAGCAATATTTGACATTAAAAAAGGAAATAGAATGAAAGAGAACCTATGACATTCATCATTTTTCGGTAACTCTAAGCCTACAGCTGGCGGAAAATATATATTCTTGATAATGTTATCAAATGGAAAATTCGATAATTTTTCGCCTTCTCATTTTAATAATTTTCAGTTTAAAAGAAGCGCAATATTCTGGGCTATAACTCTGGATAATCAAAATATAATAAAGAAATCAATTAGGGATCCTAGTTACCCATATGTAAACTCAAAGAAGTCATTTGTTAAAAATCTACCCAAACGAGACAGCCGAAAGCCTTCTGAATCGTATACAAAATGGTAGAACCACGAGTGAGAGATAAAAATGAAAAATTTAAAGGTTTCGAGAATAAAAAATTCGAACTTAATAGAAGAGTTTAACGAGGATTGAAGTAGGAGCTCGGGGTTCTTCAACTAAATGATTTTTGTTGTGTACCGAATTTTCATATTCCTCCTACCAAGAAAGTTAGAAGAAAAAGAATGTTAGAAAAAAAATCAAGATTATAAACGGTCAGGTTCTTCTATAAAAGGCATGGCCAGAAAAAAGCAAGAGGAAGAAAAAAAGTTGAAGAGACTTTCTGTTATAGTAAAGTCTTCAGAATATTCTAGAACATCGAAGTCAAGCAAAGAAAAAAAAGTTTCAAGTACCACCAGTGTGATCCAGAGCTGAACCTTTAACTCGTTTGAGTTTCATATACTGTGCATTCAGTAGTGTCTAGGTGAATTTTATTTACTTTTAATCTTTGAATTTTGTTACAATAAATTTAAAACACTCGAAATCTCGAAGAATCCAAATCCATCAAAGCAAAGACAACTGAGGTTGGCATTGACCTCGACCTCTTGTAAAAAAAAAATTTTAACTTTAATTTGAATAAATCGTCATAAAAGTTTTTGGGAATTACCATCAGATTGTTCCAAATGCATCATCGGAGATCAGAAAGTGTCAACGACTTTTTGATACAAGTGATGACTGTCAAGTTTAAGTCAATTAGACACGTGGTCGGACTGTTGCTATTGGTCGAAAGATGTCACTTGTGATGGCTACCCGGATTTAAAAAAAACTAGTTAGAAAATGTCACTCTTTACAGGTGTTAGGCTGAGTCCGACTGGTCAGGAGGACTCACATCTTAACCGCTATACATATTAGTTAATTGTTGAGAGGTGTCACTTCTGAAAGATTTTCAATTCTGACCAGGATGGGTAAGAACTCACCGTATTTTACTTGATACAAAATTGTAGAAAGATTTTCTACATGTAGAAAATGTCTTAAGTTTCTTTTTTTACATGAAACGTCGAAAACCAATGTTGCTCATTTATAAACTACAGACAAAAATTTTTTAATAAAGTGGTTTATTTTTATTTAATACTAATCCCAAAACTGTAACTTGAAATAAATAAAAAAAAGATACCAATTAAATATTATGAAATATCTTTTATTTAAATGAACGTTGAACAAGCCTAAATTTCTTATCTTATCTTATTTTTTGCTGAAACTTGCCTTTTAGCAAGAAATCGTGAAGCGACTTTCCATCTTGGTTTGTTTTGCCAGCCATGATATGATGCCCACGGTTTATGATTTATACACGATATTATTCTAGTTAATTAAACTATTATTTTACAAATTATTTAATGAAATAATCTACTTTGAGCTGCAACTTTCTAACCTATAATTAGACGAAAATGACATTGTTGGTTGCCAATTGACCTGATGTTTGTTATAACCTGATGTTTGTGTTATTTCTACGTTTTCTACATGTAGAAAATGTAGACAATTTTTCTACATGTAGATAACTTGAACTCTTGTAGATTTCCAACCCTGATTCTGACAGATGTCAAAATAAAGATACATTTAACATTTCTCAACACTTATTAGGGTTTGACCTATCTGGGGAATTGTCATAAGGTTGAAGCACTATGTTATATCAATCCACAGATCATTTATCAAAAGACGATTCGCATACACGCCGTTTGGTTTTAATAGGTCCCGCAATCAGGAAAGCTGTTGTCGGTAAAAAGCTTCATTAATTGTACGTCCTCTAGAATCTGTTCCTTACACGGAGGACCGTTAAACGAATTTTCAGTTCGTCTGACACAAACTGTATTCGTTTCCCACTGTAAACAAGAAATCTAAGAGCGATCGAGCCTGATAACATAAAAATCCCTGGAGTTAGAACTCTGTATCTTGGGAGCTATTGGCATCCAACAACTAAATACTCCACCAACAGAAAAGAGAGATCTACAATAACAAGAAGAGTGACAATTGTCTACGCACCATCAGTCACTTTTGATGATTTGGTATAACATTTATATAACCTTTTTAAAACTGAAATTTCTTTGACGTGATGCGTTAGCAGGTTTTCAAAAATGTTGTCATAATTGCATCGAACTAGTGGTTCAAAAATTGTACAACTTTAATTTTGATATTCTTAACTTGAAATTATTTGTTTCAGCAAAACTGTGGTGAAAAAAAAACACATTATGCTGTATTAACTTTTCGCTCATGTATTCATATTAATATTGCAGTTCAATCTGTAAGTATTAATTTAATTTTTATAGCAAATATTTACCTATTATATAAGCAATACTTTAGTTTGACAAACTGAGTTTAAGGATAATTTGTATTTTTAATTTATAACATGTAAATCCGAGATTAACCATTTTCAGGAACACCGTATACTTTTCGCGGCCGCCATTTCCGGACTTTCCAACTTAACTCCGGGCAAATCCGGCACGCCATCTTGGTCTCCCACCAAAATAAATCATTAATTTTAAAAGTGAACACGCTTTTATTACTCTTTTATATTATTCTTCAGGAGAACTTTACAACGACTGTGTTTCTTTCTAGACCCCTGCTTTTTATTTCCTTTGAATTTATAATTTAAAAGGGATTCTTTATTTGCTTTTCTTTCCTTTGTTCTACCCTGTCTGGTGGTCGAATTTTATTATTTAATTGTATTTTTCACCAATAATTTATTAGGGTGTATATTCGGTAACATTAGATTTCGTCGAAATTCTTATCTTCCTCATGTAATCCGCTGTGAAATATATGTCGCGATGGCAACTAACACTATGTGGGAGGAAGACACAGTCATGGCACACTGTATAGGATCAACAAGGAGGATGTTGGCCCAATAAGATTCCGGCAGGGGTTGCTATGGATACACAGCTTCATCCTGGATTGCCATCTTACATTCAGGAATATCTGGCAAAATACAAATTTTCTTTACCGGTCCTATACTTCAAACGTTTATGTATAGATACTTTTATTATAGCTTTTAACAAGAGCAATAATACTTGATTTTTTACGATTATATGAATAGGTTATGTGGATATTTAGTTACGAAAAAAATCTTGATTTTGGAAATGAGAATAATTTTTATACGAAATAAAAATTGAAAATTGTTTTGATAAATCAATACAAAAGTAGTGAAATCTGTGAAAATCATCTCTTACATGTCTTGACAAAGTTAAATCTTTATTGACGTTTGGAAGTTTAATACATTTTTAAAAACTCTGATTGATAGTTTATTATTTGCTTTTATGTATAGGTAAAGAAATATTTTTTAGGTAAATATTTAGCAAAGAATTTCTCTATTTTTATTACTTAATATAATAATTTCTTATATTATTAAAAGTATGGAAGATTTTTGTTAAATATATAAATAACATTTCTTTAATATACAGGGTGAGGAAATAGAACTGAATACTGACTGTAATTTTGTAAGGCAATACTTTATATCAAAAAATGTTCTGAATAATTATTTGAATAATCACAGAGCATATTTACGTAACGTTGGTTTTTGTTTTAATGTTTGATTTTATTGTTGTAATAAATTTTTTATTTTTTTAAAAAGCAACCTATATTTTACTACTTCCAAACAACTTTTTTTTGTCTTTACGGATCACTATATACTTTTTTATTATTTCAATGGCAAATTTTTGAAAAAAAGTCATTTCAAATTTTATTGACTACGATAACGCTTTATCAGAGACATTAAATAAAATTATACATTATTCTTCAAAATACACAAATAGGTTGACTTAAATTAGAATAAATACTCAAAATGGGCTCAACTGAGAGCTTAGTAATGTGTGAGTCGATCTTGAAAACTCTTTAAGCAATTATCCAGGGCTGCATAGGGCATTTGCTCCATCTCGGCTTTTATTGCAACTTTAAAATCCTCCAGATTTTCTGGCCTATTCGTGTATATCTTAATATTGAGATGTCTCCATAAAAATACCGAGGGGCGTTAGATCGGAGGACCCAGCAGATCATTGTCTAGATTCTCGTCTACTGATAGTCTAACGGGAAAAACCTGATTTAAATGTTCCCTCATTTGAACTCAATAATTGGAGACGAACCGTCTTGCCTATATCCACCCCATTTTAAATGAAATTATTCCCATTAGGCAATAAAGCAGCACATGCAAGTATCACGTTATTTTGTAAGTTCAAATTATTTTTGAACAGCTAAATTTATAAACAACGACTCAATGATATAACGCGAAATAATATATCATTAAACATATTTTACTTTGTGTACATGCTCCAACTAGTATGGATTATTTCCAATATCGGTAATTAAGCCAGTCTACTGTTTCATTAAGGCAAAAGGTTGCATCATCGAATAGAATTTGGCAACGAAAATTTCCATCATTATTGCGTCGTTCCAACATTCACAAGAATTGTAAGGTTTTATTGAAAGTTAACATAATCTTTATTTAGTTTCTGGACTAAATGTACCTTATATGGACGATTTTTCTATTTAGAAGATTTCTGATAGATTTGGAGTTCACATCGTAATCCACAGGAAGTTGATATTTGGGGCATTTTTTTCTAATATTAACAAAATATAGAAATCTTTTTCTGCTTGCCACCCAATTTGCTCCCCCTATCTTTGGAGCATTTTTAACACTTCCTGTTTCTCTAAACTTTTTCACTACTGTACCTATAGAACATTATGTACAAGTCTACAATTCTAGCTTAGCACTGTAGTTTGCATGTGCAGTGATCTAAACCTCGCCCTTTCACTGAAAAGCGGTTTGGTTGTGCAAATTTCTTTTGTCTTTTTTCTATCGCCATACCCTACAATGATTAAATTATTGATCTTTTCTTTTCCATTTAATTGGTCCAAGTACTGTTCCTTGTGATACATCATATTTAGTTTTTAATTATTCAGAACTATAATTTTTATATTACTTTTTGGAACCTTCCTTGCACATACGATTGAAACCAATCAAAAACTTTATCATAAACTAATTTTTTTAAATTTTTTGAGCAATAATTCTCTGTTCACTGTTTCAAATGCTCTGCCAAAATCTAAGAATACAATCACAATGTTTCCGTTATAAATAGCTTTCAATCACAGGTCACATATATTTAACATAACCGTTTCTGCCAAGAAAAGTATAGGTTGTTAATTAATTTAAAAAAATATGGATCATAGTAATAAAAACAAACCTTGAAATAATCAAGGTAACGTAAATTGCGCCTTATACCTATATCAAACAACTTCTCCTCAGATCATTTTTTATATGCGCAATATTAACAAAGTTACAGTCCTCGCACTGTATATGTATAGTTTAACAATTTACTTCGTTACTTATCACTTAATTGTACTGTTGGAACAGTAATTTATACATATTGTAAAAAAAATCCAGCGTTTACAAAAGTCTATAAACGTGTCCTCAAGAGTCTATTGTTCACTATTCATTGGCGGACAAAAAATATATATTTTCTAACATATCCCACTGGAATAAAGCCTTCTGATTACAGAAGTGACAAGCAAAAAGTCGTAACATGTAATGTTTTCTTGTTACATTAATTAAATATTATGAGCAGGAATAACATTATATTGTTAATTTTACTAATCTATTTATTACTATATATCAATGATGTATATGATATATATTAACCTTACAAAGAGAGAGAATAATTTTTGAAAAACATATGCTCAGTTAATTTTTTCTTTTATGGGGAGTCAAACGTCTCGCTTTAAGAACCAACAGAATTACCCATCATGGCTGGATTCCATCGTCCTTGATAATAAATTTCCATTTTCCTGATATCTTGATGAAATCTTTCTACTTGCTCGTTGCTTACCCCACCCAATTTTTCAGGAAAAAAATTTAAATGAGAATGCAGAAAGTGAATTTTTAAAGACATACATTACTAGTTGCGTGTAGTTCTCATCCTTCTTGTTCCTTAAAAATCCATTGACTACACTTACAAATGAGTTTCAAGCTTTGAGTTCATGTATGTTCAGTGTTTTTTTAAAATATGCATCGTCAGGCAATTTTCTAATTTGAAGACCAATAAAAATGCCTTCTTTAAGTTTGGCGTCATTTAATTGGGGAAAAAGTTCCCTAAAGTATTTAAATCCTTCACTCTCTTTATTCATAGCCTTCACAACATTTTTCATTAGCCCAAGTTTAATACTAAGGTGGCAAGAGAACATTTTTAGGGTCTACAAGGGACACATATTTAACATTACTAGTTCCTGGTTTAAATTCTTTCCTTTCCGGGAAAATTCTTTTCACATAATATTCTTTTACTGCACGACTGTCCCACGAATAATGAAAACAGCAATATTTTGTAAAAACTCCTTGAAGCTCTACTAAAATGGCTATTACTTTTAAATCCCCACATATTTTCCATTTGTATTTGTTGTAATTAATTTTATTTAAAATGGTGCTCATACTGTCATAATCCTCTTTCATTGTTATTGAATGGGCAATTGGTATAGATGATTTTAAATTTCCATCATGTAGTAATACAGCTTTTAAACTGTATTTGGAGCAATCTGTGAATAAGCGCCACTCAGAAGAGGAATATTCGATATTAAGTTCCTGCATTAAACCATCAATATCAATACACGTGCATAAAGAATTTTCCATATTATAAAATGCAAAAAATGTTGCATTTCTTTTTTTAAAAGTCGTAATTTTTGTTTCTTTACTCTGTAAGTTCCACCCCTTAAGTCGAGAACCAACAAGTTCTGCTTGTTATGTTGACAGCCCCAAGTCACGTACCAAATCTGCAATTCATTTTGAGCAATTAAGTGAGAGTCACTAAAACTTTCTGGAATATTCAAAGAGGCAGCACACTGATCGGGGCTGTCTGAAGAGTCGTTATTATTTCCATTACCGCCCAAAACAATGTTTTGCCAATCTAAAGGCGCAGTTGGCACTGGTAAGTCTGATACATTGGATCCGTAAAAGGCATGCTTTTTCTTTTCCGTTTCATCCACTGCACTAGTGACACGCTACAACTTACACAACAAACATGGGGAGTCCATTTGCTTGTCTTGATCTCCGATTAAAACCCCAAAATATAGAAAATACGTTTTTTTCACATTTTCAGACAATGGCCTCGCTTATGACTTCACAAGAAATTCTCCACAAATGTAACAAAACTTGTCAGGTGAGGTTTTGTAACTTCGGCGCGTTTGACTAGACATTTTTTTTCGTAGCAGAGTTATGTAGACAAACGAAAACATTTTCTAACAGACACAATAGGGCACTTGGATGGTCAAAACAAGACTGATACTGAAAATGTTCCACCTTACTTTAACTTGCTCTTCTAAAATTGCCGACCCATCATAAAATTTATTACCTGGCAATATAATCGGGTCTATTGTACTCACACAAAAATGGTACGTATTAGGACTTGTTGGCTATTTTTTCAGTTAATAGGGAGGTATTAACAATATAAAAACAATAATGTGAACTATGTTACAAAAATATGTTAGCCAGTGTAACACACTGAATATTCTCTAAAAAATTGGTGATGTGGAATATTTAATCCTAAAAAATTGAAAAGCATCTGAGAAGTGACATAATAGTACAATAAATGATACTTTGTAAGCATTTTAACACATTATTTTTTTGATAACTTGTAAACATAATAAACAACTCACCTGTCCTTTTGATGTCAATTTCGTTACTGTCTCTTAGCCTACTAGAACTATCTTGTATATTATCTTGAGATCTACTAGTTGAAACATTGTACAAGTCACTAAATGCACTACCGTTGCCAAAAAAACCACTTCGATCCTAAAAATATAAAAAAATAAATGAATGTCATTTTATGTTCCAAAAAAAAAAAAAAAAATATATATATATATATATATATATATATATATATATATATATATATATATATATATATATATATGGTATTTATTATTATTATTATTATTATTATTATTAGAGAGCTCTATGCATACATAGATCAGGTGTGTCTATTGAGACAGTAGGGATTGCTATGTGGACACTAGATAAAATATGAAGAATTCATGCGAAATAAACAAAATTACAAAATATTCTTCTTAGTTTGTAATAGATCTATAAATTAAAACAAATTTTCTATTTATTTTATTTTAATGTCATATATTTTTCTATTTGCCTTTCTATATAATATTTCATCCAAGAGTTTCTACACCCCCTCTGAGAGATCAAATAGGATTGAAAATATTTATACAACGTTTGATATAATTTTGGAAGATCGATTTCTCTAAAAAGACTGTCACAAGCCAAGGAATATAAATTCGTATAGCTTTTTTGTTCAGAATGAACCAATACTGCTAGGGGCGGATCCAGATGGGGGCACAGGGGCAGGGCATATGCCCCTTGTCTTTTATTTGACAAGAGAATTGCTTTACAAAAGTTATATTTTTTTAATTTCAATTTCGCGAGTGTATGGTTTTAGTATTACATATATTTTGATATTTTTGACAATATTTATTGCAATTAAATAATTTTTAAAATCTTTCAAAAGTGATTTCAGATGTACGTCTATGAATGCCACATTCCATTACTTCGCGTTTAAAACGAGTAGACTATAATTATTTGAATCTCAATTCATTAACATTCATTACACCAAAATTGCATACCTTTGAATTAATTTCTTTAGACTAATTTTGAACACTGAAAATATTTGTTTTTATTTTTTTAATGGCTTAAATAATCGCTGGGATAGAACAAGGAAAAAATTCTAAATCAGCTTTATCGCTAACATTTCTACTTTATTTCATTAAGTCTTCTTCAGAGCTCTGAACCATAATTTTTCACATCAGGTAAATATTGTCATTTTCAAGGTCATCTACAAGAAGAATATATCCGAAGTGGCAAGCACATAATTTTTTTACGAGAGTATGGCATTTGATTGATTTAGTTACATATGTGCGTGCCAATATTATTTAATTTACAAATTTTGCCGACCTCAATTATTTAACGATTAATTTTCATTGTCTGACAAACAAAGGCAGGTCCATGTTTGAATAACACTCTTAATAAATTGAAATGTGGTACACATCCGCAACATTTTTTACCAGGACCAGTCACCGCCACCAGGAGACGAGCTACCCCAAACCTGGAAATTTTGCCGAACCTCTTCTCTATTGAAGAGTGGGGATATTTTCCTTGTCTAACATCTAATAAACAAGGGACCAACTGTTTTACATCCCTTACGAAAGATGGTATATCATCTACGAAACCATCGCCTAAAATAGCATATTGTCACGTGTTTGCTATCCACACAAACACCTATACTCGTAGATTCATTGTATGAAAGTCCAGGTAACACTTACTCACTACTTTATTTACTAATTAACAATAAATAACAATAGATTAATTAATGTCTTAACTATAATCACAACTGAACACTTATAAGTCTCTTTCTTATTCTTTACTCGTTCATGTTCAACTTAAGATTAAGACTCGGCACACCGTGTGTCTTATTTATACATCCATTCACACGATCTAGAGGAGTCCAGAATATTCCCGGCCGTTATCGTACAATTCCAGTCTCATCTAACCAGTTTACACAGTCCAGTGGCGTAACAATATCTTCTGCGTATACGCTAATATACAAACCGCTAAAAGACGGGATGAGGTTGGCAAGTTTCTGTCACAACAGGATGTTTTGGAGCCAGCGACGTGGCCTAATTTCTTTAAATCTTCTTTTTTAATTCTTTTCAACAAGGAAGCCCCACGTTCAGGGCACCATGTCACAAATACAACAAGGTGGTTTTCTCTTATTTGTGTTATATAAAGACCTGTTTCTTTGATTTCTCCCTAGGTGGATTATTACTCTTTTTAATTAAGTTTTGCACCCCGTGACTTACTATCACAAAAATAATCTTAGTTTTGTTGCCTTGGCATTTCATCGTAGGAATGGAATTTTCTTAAGGTCGATTTTTATTATACGGAGGTAAGGTAGCCTGTTCTTAGCCTCGAGGAATTTTCTGTGTGTCTTTGGCTGTGCTAGCAAAGCTGAGCAAGACTTCAGCAACTCCTCTTCTACTGTCCTGGCTTGAGGGACCTGTCTACTTCAGACCTTGTAGCTGAAAGATCTTATCAAGCGGCATATGCTTTTTATTTATTTATTAGAGCTTTTTTCTAGCCTGAAAATGATTTTTAGGAATACCGAAAATATTTTTAATATTAATAATTATGTGGACGGAGATCGATGTATTTCTTTCTGTAAAATTTATCGGTAGTTGTAAATTTGCGTGTAATTTTTGTTTTTGTATTGGGAACGGTTATTAAAAGAGTTGATCCAAGATCTTGCAAGTGTTCAAGTTTCATGGAGAATACATTTCATTTGCCCGACAAGCACCCATTATGCCCATTATTAACGCAACCTTTAAAAAAAATTACGGAATTATTATACTTGCACTGATTTAATTTATTTATATCCTCTGGTGTAAAAGTATTGGCTTTTTTGGGTACAAAACCTTCTGACTTTCGTTTCAATAGTGCACGCAGTTTACCATAATATTTTCTATTTTGATCCCTTTATTTATATAAACGTACTTCTCAGCACAGAATAATGAATTCACAATGTAGACGATTTAAATTTTGTGGATAGTTCGGAAAAGTACACCAGTAGAACTGATTCTCAGAACGAATTAGCATTTTTGGCAATTTTCCAATCCATAAAAGATTTGTATACTGAAATATATAGTTTTCTCGATTTTTCTGGCAATAAATTCAAAGAGGTGATATCAGCAGCTTTAGTAATGTCGTGCGGTGTACAAGATATCTCATTTTCACTATCGGTATCCATAGTTTCACTTTTTTTATTTTAAACAACTAACAAACTTAAATGAACGAGATAAATATGATGCACAAATTTTGACGTTTCAAGTCAATAACAAAATTACGCTTTGACACATTGTCATGGCTTACTAATAAAATAATACAGTTTGTAGGCACGTAGGTAAATGGTTTCAAGACTCCGAAACACGTGTCCGTAGCTGCATAATTGTGTCTTTTTGGGGGATATGGCACTAAACCTTCTTCGTTTTATTTTGAACCCCAATAAATCTATCTTGTTCAAAAACAATGTTGGATATTGCCGCATGTTGCTAATAGATGTTGTTTTGAAAAAAAACTTACTAATGTAGTTTTTGAGTGTTCATTGAAGTACCTCTTCGGCATGTACCATTTGAGTGTTTCCTAGAAAACTTAGAGAGACAACACTTGTCTTTTGGTTGCTACAATTTTGACATTTTAAATTTTTAGTAAAGTCACTAACGTAATTTCTTATAAACAACTGATTGTCCTCATTATTCACTAGTGAATAATGGAATCATTATTCAGTGCAGAGAATAATGAAATCATTTTCACTGCAGGGAATAATGGATAGCATTATCCTTGAGGGGACACATACATAATGAGTACATTATTTAATAGTCGTGAACAAATATTCTTACATACCAAGCAATAAATCTGTTTTCTTTATAAAAAATGGGAACAAAATATAACAGATTTTTATTAGGTAACTGGACGGCCTACAGTTATAAAAAACATTTATTTAATGATCGTAATGATTGTCATCTTGTGAAAAGCTTGTTATTGTCAAGTATCTAATAACAATGCGAAGATAGATAGATAGGTGGACCGCGTCGCGTGTCTATCACGTTTACGTCCATATTGAAAATGAATATAATTTAAATAAGTAGTATTTATAACACGTCTATGTGAATAACACGTAGATACGTAAACAATGCGTAATTAAGGAAAACGGATGATAACTTTTTTAAAAGTCTTGTTCAATTTCTTCAGAGGATAAAATGAACTTTTCCAGAGTTACAATTTAACGGCACAGAATTATATTGCACAAGCTGTAAAAAAGTGTTTTCATGCAACGTCAAAGCAAACATTAAGAGACTCATTTTCTCCTAAAATTGTGCGTGTGGTAATATTACTGATAGTGACAGGCAAACAAATTTTAACTTAGATTTAGTGGAAATGATGGTTGGGTGTAGTATATCGTGGACGAAACTAGATAACCCACTATTTAGACAATTTTTGCAAAAGTTTATTAGTATTCAGGTACCATCGGAAACGAGACTAAACAAACATATTTATTAAACAGATATGACAGTATTAAACAAATCATTTATTCTGAACTGAATGACAAGTACGTCTGGATTAAAATGGATGAAACCACCAATGCTTGCGGTTGGAAGGGGGCTAATGTTTTAATGGGTGCATTAATATTAGTAATATACTTTTACTTTTATAATCGCGAGTTAAAAATACATGTGTGTGGTAGAGTTACATTCACCAATACTTTCAGCCCTCTTCGTATTAACTTTCGATGTTAACGGACTCGCCAAAATAATCCTAAGGTAAGATATTGTGTCATGTATGCATGAACATATGGTACTTAAGCGGTAACACATCACATCGCCTAGCGCAGTGGTGGCTGGTGAAATTTAGGCTATATCATAGTATTGGAGTATGGGATCCAAACGATACTTTAAGGCATAACTATTAAAATAAATAAAGAAGTTTTGCAGAAAAAAATTGCGATTGAAATTGCGAAAAAAAGTTGAAAAAAATTATGTTACCAGGTTATTTTTTAAACAATTTGTAAAATATTTGCAAAACACTTTTTGTTTCAAATATTTTACAAATTGTTTAAAAAATAACCTGGTAAGGCACACAATTTTTTCAATTTTTTTTTTGCAAATTTCAATCGAATTTTTTTTCTGCGAAACTTCTTCATTTAGTCATGATAGTTATGCTTTAAAGTTTCGCTTGGGTCCCCTGCTCCAATAATAATATATGACAGCCTAAAGTTCACCAGTCGCCACTGACCTAGCGTTAATCCTCGAATGGGCGTCATTTAGGGCTACCTCTCGATCTCTAGGATTAGCCGTGTTCTGCCACACAACAATGCTCTATCCAACTGTACTACCGTCTAAGTGCACGTTTATGTTGGTTTTATATAAATTCCAACTGAAGTTTACGCGCATTTTTCTTCAAAAACATATCTAAGACCTCTTCAGGAACTGTTTTAATATCTATATTGATATTCAGCACACTCAGACCATTTTATCTCTCCTGGCCCATGGTTGACCTCAAGTAGGTCCTAATCCTTTTTAACTATAGATTTGCGCCTTATGTCTTCCGATACGGAGGTAGCAATAATGAAATATATTTATTAGGTACTGGTAGAAAAAAATATTAATCACATAATTTATAATAGGGAATTTGGATGATATGACGTAACTAGCAGGGGAAGACTGGAAAACAGAAGAACATCAGTATTTTACCTGTAAACATTTTTACATAACAGCACCTCCCAATTTCACCACTTTTGTTTGTATCCACCAACCAATGTTTGGTGTTTTTTCGACGACACATGACAGTCTAATTTCGGACACTTTATGTAACAACTCATCACTGTTTCTGAGGACGCGGTCTGCTTAGCCAGTTTTTACGTCCACTAACGCACTACACTAAACAGGAAAATATCGTATAAATAAAACAAAGGTCAAGGTCAATATGGAGGCTAGTAGCTTAACAGAAGTGGTTTGTTATGGACCAAAACGATATTAGCACTTACCTACACATAAATAAAATTCTTGGCGGTTGATGACTACTCATTGGCCAGTTTTACATGCAAGAAGATTAAACAATCTTTTTTAAATCTTCTTGCATGTACTTACACATTTGTAGATACATTGTTAGAAATTACAATTTAATTTATTACTATTATATCGCACATTTTTCGGATTATAATATTGGAATTAAAATCCGTCTCTGGGATGTCATTCAAATTCCCGATGTCTAATAAACATAGTGTATTAATGTTTTTTAAGAAGTTAGGCGTTGTTACTTATGGTTAATATATCGGATTACTATGTTCAACTAAAGACAAATAAGTGGAGGTACTTGCTTGTTTTTTTTTCCATCATTTAAAAAATTACTGTAACTTTCTGTCATTAAAGTAATCTTAATTTTCAAGTTGGAATTGAATAACCCTGCATACATATCGCTCCACATAAATAATCTATAACAAAATAACAAAATAATCCAATTTATATTTATTAAGCATATGCAGCGATTAGTCTATAGAGTGCGTTAATTATGGCATACTTTCGAGAAATACTAAGGGCCGGTTTATCAATGCTTGGTTAGATAAATTATTCGTTAGTGAATTCTCGGCCAATAGAATTCACCCATTTCACCGACGGATAATTTCGCTAACTATCCATTGAAAAACCGGGCCTTAATCATTTTAGAACGCAAGCGAGTAATTGACCTATAAGCCTTTCTGGTCGGTCCAGCCAGGTAGGAGTGTATTCTCCCGTGTTAAACGCTGAAACAATATTGCACCCTTATCGCCAGATTTTCGCAGTATTTTTTATACTAAAATCATATACGCACAAATCGAAATTATATATAGAAACGCAGCTTTTGTAAAGTGATTTTTTTGTCAAATAAACGACAGGAAGGCACGTGCTCCTGTGCCGCCCCTCTGGATCCGCCTCTGAACATCGTAGCTTATAGAAATCAAGTTTTTGTATTGTTATTGCACCATGCCCATCAATTTTAAAATGGTTCCAACAAAATGAAATGAGTTTATTTGAAAAAATTGTTACAGACCAACATTATTCATTTTTTTTTTACGAAAATAGAAGGAGGATATAAAAATCATTTAAAGGCTTGACCCATAAACCCAACGGCAACAACTATGAAAAATGCAGACAATTTCAACAAAAGAGAAACGGTAGATATACTATGACAAGTTTAGTATTACGAAAATGTACGTAAATTAAAAAAAAAAACAATATTCTCCTTTAAATAAGAAACACACATCAATAATTTCAAAACCGTTTCAGCAAAATAATGTAGGTTAACTGAAAATAGCTTTAAAATGGAAATAACAAATATATTATTAATATTTCACAAATAAAGATTTGAAGATGTCTATATGAGTAGGTGAAACTAAGATTGCGGATATCTTTTGCTTTTTTTAATTACTAACTAAAATGGAACTATCAATGAAAATGAAAATAACGTAATTTATTACTACATTTTAAAGATTTCTCACCTGGAGGGCTGCCTTGGCCTTTTCCACACTTTGCTTGAGTTGTTCGAACGTGCTTGGATTGCAAAACCTGTAAGCAGGCCAGTCAGCCGCCGTTCCAAATTCTTCTGTTTTGATGCCTAAGGGACACGTCGTGGACGCACTGCGTTTTAATTCTAGTGCCCCCCTGATAGGAACACGAACTTTCGTACATCTTGCGACGCAAATGGCACTTTTTTCTGAAAAATAAGAATAATAATAAAACAACACAGAAATTAGATAACCCCTGAATCCAAAGCCGAAGCTGTCTAGAAAAAGGGGTTGCACTTAGACAAACGTGAACATACTACCATTCCCACCGACATTGCCAGTGCCGGTGGTGTGATTAAAACCCGCAGCTACGATAGGAATATTATTAGTCACACTTGCCATCTCGCGCTCTAGTTAATAGTCCGTTAAAAATGAACTTTATGGCGGAAATTTTGCGAACTTAGGGCGTAGCGTAAGTATCAACCGAAGTCAAACCGATGTTGGATTTTTATAAGAGAATAAGGTAAAAGGACGACTTTAAAGCAATTGAATTGCGGATCAACAATAAATAAATAAAAAAAATTGAAAAAGTGACGAGACTGGGGAGCGAAGAGAGGTGCTGGGCGGGTAAAACAATGGTGAGAAGAGAACCTTTAAAAGGATACCTATCTAATGTAAACACTTAATATAACCTAATTTTAAATAGAGTTAGTGGACTTTGATTGTAAATAATGAATATGAAGGGTTTTGATTGTAATTATCATCATTATAGCGGGATTTAGCGGGATTTGATTATAACATTCGCCCTAGTTGTCAAGTGATTATCAAGTATTGTTTAAAATTGTAAGAAATAGACGAAAAATGTAAAAGTTATTTAAAACAAAAAATAAATTATTTTATAACTCTGTAAGGAACAACATAAACTAATAATTAAACAAAGAACAAAGTTATCTATTGGTTTTATATATTCATCTATTTTATTCCTTAAAAATCAGACACACTTGCAAAGCACAACTTGTTTAACGGATAAACATTAACCATTAACAGTTCACGAGACGAGACCATTATTCACATGCTCACAGCGAACAGAGCGCTGTTATTGGCTAAAATGGAGATGGCGGCAATTGATTGTAATGGTTGGGTGGAAATAGCGGGTTTTGAAATTAAACCAGCTCTCTTCACTCAGTTTCAAGTGGTTCTTAATAGGATTTAAAAGTTACTATTTAAATAGATGGAATCCTTGGAAAATTTTTTATAAGGCCTGTCAGAAATATGAATTTCGTTGATAATTGGAGATAGCAGGGTTTGATTCTATATGCCTCATAAGTGCTGTTAAACTAATCTAACCCAACCAGAATTCGTAGACGCTTTCTAGCATCTGAAAATCGGAGTATGGTCAGAGGCAAACCTGAGACGCGCAAGTACGTGATAAAATTTAATCCGCAGTATTAAATTGGTCGTAATGGAAGGTGAAAGTAGATGGCGCAAGAAGCAAACGCCCGCGAAAATTCAAAACCCCCCTTTTATTATTTTATTGATATTATTAATAAGCTTTATTTCTGTAGCAGTTGGTGATCGTTTGTGGACCAGAAGTAGTCGATTAGTTGTTTTTAAATACTTCTATTCGCTGGAAGTTAAAAACTAACTGAGTGACTATCTCTGATGATCTACAAACGATCACCAACTGCTGCAGAAACAAAGCTATTTTAAAGTTAGAATACAAAACCAGATGTTAATTAATTTTTATGTTAAACTAATCAAAAGGTTAATTGTAACCTTGTTGAACCGCTTAACATAAGATTAACATTACACTCAAAACACAAGTAGGTAGGTAATTATATTTTGTAGAAAATTTATTAAAATCAGAAAACTACAAAAAAGCAAATTTAGGACCTTTTGTCAATATATTACAGAAAATATCAAAAAAGCATGATAGTTATTCATGCAACAAGACCGGAAAGTGATTCTTTACTGGGCGAGCTGGCAACTTCCATTGTAAAAGCCTTAGCGAGCCCAGTAAAGTCACTTTCTGGGTGTGTTGTGTACAATGTTTTTTTCTGCAACGGTTCCTGCTAGTCTCAAAAACTTTTTAACTTTAATAAAATATAAAATTCAACTGACAGACATCAGACGCTTACTTTCAAAAAAGACTGGAATAATCATTTTTAATTGTTATCGAATACTTTTTGTCAACAGAAAATGACATAAGGAATCGGTAAAGACTTTACAAATCCTTGTCACTTTGCCGGGCTAGACCTGTAAATATGTATTTTCCACTCAAAAAATTAGTCACAGTTAAATTTCTAGAAGGTTGCAGGTTACATCATATTGAACATTTTCCTTAATGTCCATTTCGTCAAATAGCAACAGACACAGTTTATCTTGCCCATTTGTTAAACTGTTGTTGATGTGTCTAAATAAGTGATCATTAATGCCAACATGGAATGGGACCTTTTCCAATAGTGATGTTCTTTTTGAAGGCATCGCGACCATCTTTGACAATAGTTTGTAACACTTTGAACTCCTTTTTAGAAGTGCCAAGGCTATAACCTTTTCTTCGATAATCCATCTACTACCTTTTTGATCGCGTTTGGCACAGCGTAATTGGGAAATGAGGAAGTTGGTTGTAGTATTTGACATCCCCTTAAATATACTTTTGACTACTGATGAGTCATCTAAATTTGATAGAGATTTGATGTTATGAGCCCTCTGCTTGCATATGACTTTCAACTTCTGTATATGGTCCTCCTTCTGACAAATCATGTTCATAAGTTTAACTTTTCTTAGAGTAGAGGTTGTCCTTGAAAGATCGCCAATGCCTCTAAACACTGGTCATTTTCGAACGGTGACATTCTGATCTGATACAGAAGTGCTGGGAATCTCCTCCAAAAATTCACTAGCTGCCTTCACTATGCTAGGAAATTCCTCCGCCAACTCATAACGTATATTCTTTGAAGTTGAAGCCTCGCTTGAGGTTAGATCTGAAGTAAAATGAGATAGATATTAGCGACCATGTTTATTGGTTCAAATCTATATTTCTTTATTTTGAATAAATCAAATAATAGTAAAAAGTCTGCGATAATTCTACCAAGCTAATTAGTAACAACTATGGATTAATATCTAAGGACCCCTCACCACCAACATTGAAAACCGACATGGAAAAAGTGTGGGGACTCCATTGCGGGTCAACCTATGACTACTTAGGTCGACATAACTCTCAACAGTAAAATGACGGGAGCATATCCTATAATTTTGAATAGTTTCTTCAGTGTAAAGTATACCCATATTCTGTTGCCAAATTTTTGACCTGCAAAACATAAAAAACTGTGCTGTTAGAAGTGTTGTTAATTTAGTGCAGGCCTTAATTTACCTTTCCAACCTTGAAGGAAAATAATGAAGTTTTGCCATATCATTTTCCGAAGAACCACACACATAACACAATCTAATTCGTGACTGTGGCCATCTCAAATAAAAAATAACCTACAACCAATTTCAAAGTTTATTATGATGAATGAAATAGGTAAAGGATATAGTTAGCACATTTTCTAATACTGTTTATCCTTTCAGATTAATATATAGGTTAGATATAGCGGATAAAATTATTTATAATTTTATAACTTACCAGTTATATGAAATTGGTAGTCTTTAAGAAGAGAAATAGTTTTTAACAAACAAATATCATAAAATACAACGAGAAATAATCAAAATCACGACAAAATAACAAACACTTCTTTCATCAGTTAAAGTTGACAGATAAATACCACAGAAAAAGCGCGGGACAGAAATGACAGCAGTGCAAGTGCTACCCTCTACTTTCACCTTCCATTTTATCAGACTAGGACAGCTATATTAGACTATTCTTATATTAAATAAAGATAGCGAATAAATGTTAATATCGGATAAAATTTTCTATCTACTTGCACGTCTCGGGTTGTCTCTGGTATGGTATTTGTCAGTCTACCAGCGTAAACATCATCCATCACAATGAAATCGTTAGAGGTGTTTAAATTAAGAGAGAAATAAAATGTAAATTTATAACGAAATGCACGTTATAATTTTAAAAGAAAGGTTTTATTAACATACAAACAGAAACTTCAGATGGGTTAGTGTTAATTCGGTTAAGAACATAATAATAACTTAAATAATCTCTGGTAAAGGTAAAAAAAATAAATTTCCAGCACACAAAACTTTCTAACAATCACCACCTTCGATCATAATGTTTATGATCGAAGATCACCACCGTTCACAAATGTCAATTCCCTTCTGTCACTCTTTGCAACTTAGGACATTTCGGTTAATACTCTGGTCAGGTTCAGTTCAATATCACAGCCGAACAACCGAGGGCAAATAAGGATATTGTCACAAATTTTATATATAGTAAAAATAAGTAAATAGTGATCATCCGTACCTCAATCGAATCTTAATAAAATATAGAATTAAATACTATAAAAAAAAATGCTTTCTATCAAACATTCTTTTATCATTGTAGACCTAACATTCTTTAATAAAATTTGACTAAGTTTTGTCGATAAAGTTTTTGTAAGATAATTTTTTTCTGCTGCATATTGTTTGGTCTTGATTTTAATAATTTATTTAATCTATGAAACTTTCCCAAAACTTGCAAGATATATAAATTAATTACAACTGTAAATCTTTTTATTAAATAATCGGAACTACTGCCAATATCTACTCTATTATTTCCGTGTTTATCATGAAAATTAAATATCTGTTGCAATTATGTAAATTTCATTGTTATCCAGTGTTTGGTATCTGATTTATGTTTAAATTTGTTTTATATTTCATCAAGGGAGAAAAGTCTTCCTGAAGTGAATTGGAACCTTTGATGTGAAGATAACACTGATGTAGCTTCCTACAAAACACTAAAACACTGCACTCGATGCGCGTTTCGCCAACCAAGTTGACATCATCTGGATGAGATTAAAGCTAACCTATTGCTGATAATCTACCCTATTTACATTTAAAATATTGTCACTGTTCGATGAACCGTGGTTCACTAACCAATAAGCGGGCTATTTAGGATTGCCCTCTGTCACTATTCATACTATTTTCACACTTTGTGATTTCCAAGCTTTCAAATGCATCCAGCTGTTTAGTATTGTTACATTCCTAATAAATCTTTAATTGCCAGTATCTATTTTATGGTTGTTCTCAAACGCATGTTGGGCACCACTAGATTTATTTATTCTACCACATTTGAAATGAGCCATATGCTCTTTGAATCTAGCTTGAATTGAGCGTCTAGTTTGGCCTACATATTTTAGATTACAGTCCTTACAGCTAATTTCGTAAATCCCCGACTTTTCTTTTGTTTCGATTTTATCTTTTGGATTACCTTAAAATTTTTGTACTTTAATTCCCGATGAAAGAGCCACTGTCATACCTATATCTTCAAAAATCTTACCAATATGACGGGTGAATCAAGTATCGAAGAGAATCGACACAAATTTCGAATTTTGAAAGGTCGAGGAATTTCGAGGTGTCTCCTTAAATTTATGTTTCCTAATTATTTTATCAATTAAACTTACAGAATATCCATTACTTGCAGTTATATCCTTAATCAACGCCTTTTCTTTTTCAAACTTCTTACTATTGAGGGGGGAACTTAATAGGCGATGAACTAGAAAATTAAAACTCGCCATTTTGTGTTGAGCACAATGGTGATAATCCTTAGGAATATATCTTAGTATAGTATAGTACTGGTATCTTTTCTGTATATGTCAAATTCTAACTTATTTTCACTATTTCTAATTATTAATACATCTAAAAATGTTAGTTGTCCAGAGTTTTCAATTTTATATGTAAATTTAACTAACGCGAAACGACTATTTAATTTTGAAAAAATTTGTTAATATTAGTGACTTTTGTATCAACCACTGAAAAAATATCATCTACATACCTAAACCAAACCCAAGGGAAATACTCGAATTCTTCTTTTGCTTTTGTTTCCATTCTGTTCATGAAGATACTGGCAATGAATGCTGACAAAGAGTTACCCATTGCTGTTCCTTCATGTTGTTCGAAAAATTATATTTGAATCGAAAACAATTTTGTTTCATGCAAAGTTTAGTGAGTTTAAGATATTCTTTTACTACATCTTGATTGAGATTGTTTACTTCGAGTAGATCCTTAAGGTCGTCCTAAGTCTGTGGTATCGGAACACTTGGAAACAATGAACAAACGTCAAAGGAGATCAAAATGTCACCTTCATGCAACTGGATATTTTTCATCTTATTAATGAAAGCATTGGAATTAATCACAGAGAAACTGAAATAGGTGAACTTTCGAACTCCTCTGTTAACCATTTCGATAGGTGGTAAGTCGGCGATCCGATTGCTTAAACTATAGGATGCACCAATTTTCCTGGTTTATGTATCTTGGACAAGCAGTACAATCTCGGTACACCTGGGTTAAGTACATATAACCTCTTATTTAAAGTTGGAGTAATAAGGTTGTTGCAGGATTTAAGTACATTCCTTTCTTCAGTAACCATTTTTGGTAATGGAAATCTAAAAAGTTTTTTATAAGGACAATTAGTAATCAGGTTATCCAGTCTTTCATAATAGTCCTCTTTATCTAAAATAACAATAACTGTAATCTAAAGTATGTAGGACAAACTAGACGATCAATTCAAACTGGATTCAAGGAGCTTATGGGTGATCTCAAATATGGTAATCTAGTGTTGCCCAACACGCGTTTGAGATATTAAAAATTTAAGATTAATTGGGAATGTAACAAATACTAGACAACTGGATGCATTCGAAAACTTGGGAATCACAAAGTGTGAAAATAGTATGAATAGTGACAGATGACCAATCCCAATAGCCTGCTTTATTGGTTAGTGAGTTACGGTTCACCGAACCGTGACAATAGTTTAGGTATAAATAGGGTAGATTGTTAGTATAGGATTAGTTTTAATCATCTCCAGATGATGTCAACTTGGTTGGCGAAATGCGCATCGATTGCGGTATATGGTATTTTGGTGTTTTATGGAAATCTAAGTCAGTGTTAATATGGCGTCTAAAAGTTTGACAAATATAAACCATAAATTATTTATTATTTTCTTTGTAAATATCTAAAATGTAGAACACTATAGTATTTTGGTTTCATTATGTAATATGTTCAATTAATTTTACTAGTAATCATTAACCAAAACTACCATTTTCAAAAACTCATTTGGGTAAAGATATACTTCAAATTTATCAGCATTTTTAAGACCAAAGAATTTAGAATGTTTATTCATCGTTCAGTCTATGATAGAATGGACATTCAGATATTTAGAATATTTCTGTGACTATCTTCAGACCGTCTAAGAAATTCTTGAAATGTCGTCACATGTACTCGTAGTTTCATATTAATCCGACACATTTATTTTATAATAGAGCGACAATTGTTTTAAATCGAACAGGCATTAAAGGAAAGCAAATGATGTAAAGTTTAATTCAAACTTATTTGCAACATAAAAAACGTCGGCACCTTTGACGGTGGTAAAGGGATCAAAGTCACCGACGTTTTTTATGTTCCAAATAAGTTTGAACTGAACTTTACATGTAGATTATGTGGAGTATTGAGAACGGTTCTCATTATAGGTGGAGGGTAGAATCCATACGTATTATTATTTGCTTTCCTGTTAACGCTTGTTCAACTTGAAACAATTCTCTCTGAGTACATATTAGCCAATCCTTATAAAAATTGGCAGCGTTTAAATTGTCTTCAACTACTAGCTGGTGGTACTGAGTTGTCTTAACAACCAGGTGGGCAATACGAATATTATTAGAATTTATAGAAAATATACATGTTTAATGAGCCATTTCCATTGATGAATCGAATTTGAATTCACTTAAGAGCTGAAAAGCCTGATACGACCTTAATTTATTATTGCTTATTTTCAAATTACATTTAATAACGATGCCTATGCCCGTCTATTATGATTTAATGAACTACAAATAAGAGCTGCCAACAGCTCCATAAGATTGTATTGAAATAGTAAATTTAGTTAGTTTGTTTTAAAAAAAAATTGATCTTTCCGTAGGATTAATTATTTGATTTAAAATCACAGGAGAAAAATGTCATGTCACTTTAACGTGACATGACTGGAATAGTTCTTGTAAACCAAAAGTGTTATTAATTAAGACACTATATATTTAAAGATCTAAAGGAAAGTTTTATTCTATTTATAGATAAACAGTGCGTTTCCTAAGTGATGTTGAAAACTTCAGGAGGTGGATCCTTGAATGATTTTAAAGTCCTTGAGTCCAGAAAAGCTTCCTTGCAGTCTTATGGCCCTTCAAGATTAAAGAAAAATAAAAGTTTTTTGGTATGTTTTTAAAATGGCTTGACTTACTTCGGTCATATTTTGCGTGTGACCAGTAGCCAGTGGGGGATACAACTCTACTCGTATTTAATTTGGACACAACAACAGCTTCATTCTAAAGGTGGGGTTACAGGGAACCCCGAAAGGTTTTCTAACACAACTTTTTTTCACATGAACCAATTTGAAAATAGAGCCATATGACAGAAAATTTAAAATGAAAGTTTTTTGGTCTCTTTGATTTATTTGGTAGTAGTAGCAGTTTTCACAAAAAAACGATAAGAGCCAGTTTTATTACTGTAAGGGACGCCATATTTTTCTGTCTCAATCTAATTATGACTTTGATAATAAAATATGTATGTAATTTTATTTTCCTTTCTTACTCCTCTAAGATTTACTGATCTAATTTAATTTAATGTAATTAGTAAATATTTATTTGTGTCTTATCCACTTTTAGTTGGTAGTTAGGGGAATTGTTTTTTTACATTATTCTGGTAATATCAGGACATGCTTTCTTTCTAATGACCTCTTATACTATACAAATCATGCGTAAAAATTAAGTGTTTTTTTCAAAATGTGCCTTATCCATCGACAGTGACATTTCAATGCGGATCTTAATCCATTGGATCAATCGGTGGTAGGTATTTTGACAACGTGATATGCTGCACATCTATGTCGTGTTTAATCACTTCATTATAAAAAATCGGTTGCATAAAACGTTTGTAGAAGTACGTGTGCTAGTTTATTATTTTCTTGAAAAATAACTTTTGGTATGTTTTTTTTACTGCACGACTGTCCCTCAAACAAAGAAAACAACAATATTTTGTAAAGCCTTCTTGAAGCCATACTAAAATGGCTGTTACTTTTAACTCCCCACATTGCCATTTGTATTTGTTGTAATTAATTTTATTTAAAATGGTACTCATACTGTCATAATCCTCTTTAATTTTTACTGAATGGCCATTATTATATATAGTTTTAAATGTCTATTATGTAGTAATACAGCTTTTAAGCTGTATTTGGAGGAATAAGCGCCACTCAGAAGGGGAATGCTCGATATTAAGTTCCTGCATTAAACCATCAATATCAATACACGCGCATAGTGAATTTTCCATGTTATAAAATGCAGAATAGATTGCATTCCTTTTTTTTAAATGTCGTAATTTTTGTTTCCTTAGCCAGTAACTTCCACTCCTTAAGTTGGGAACCAAAAAGTTCTGTTTGTTGTTTTGACAGTCTCAAGTCACGTACCAAATCATTCAATTCATTTTGAGCAATTAGGTGAGGGTCACTAAAACTTTCTAGAATATACAAAGGGTCGGCACACTGGTCTGGGCTGTCTGAAGAGTCGTTACTATTTCCATAACCTCCCAAAACAATATTTTGCCAATCTAAAGGTGCAGTTGGCACTGGCAAGTCTGATGCATTGTGAGGAACAGGTCTTAGGGCTGATGGCAAAATCAGATATTTGATTTTTTGTTTTTCTTTTTGGAACATCCCTTAATTCTTGTTACACAAAAATAACAATCATCGAAATGATTGGTGAATTCTCGCCATACCATTGGAACAGCAAAGAGCATACTTTTTCTTTTCCCTTTCATCCACTGCACTAGTGACACGCTACAATCTACATAACAAACGTGGGGAGCCAATTGCTTGTCTTGATCTCCGACTAAAACTCCAAAATATAGAAAATACACTTTTTTCATATTTTCAGACAATGGCCTCGCTTGTGACTTCACAAAGAATTCTCCACAAATGTAGCAAAACTTATCAGCTGAGGTTTTGTAACTTCGGCGCGTTTGACAGGACATTTTTTGTATGTAGACAAACGAAAACACTTTCTAACATACACAATTGGGCACTTGAAAGGTCAAAACAAGACTGATACTGAACATGTTCCACCTTACTTTTTAACTTGCTCTTTTAAAATTGCCGACCCATAATAAAATTTATTATCTGGCAATATAATAGGGTATATTCTGTTCACACAAAAATGGTACGTTTAGGACTTTTTCGATATTTTTTTCAGTTAATGGGGAGGTATTAACAATATAAAAACAGTAGTGTGAACTATGTTATAAAAATTATGTCAGTCAGTGTTACCGGAGGAACTTTTTTTTAATAATAACTTATGTATATGTGTAAAGGAAAAGTTTGAGCATACATGCATACCCATGAATATCAACTTGTGACGATCTTATTACTTACCTAAACAGTATATTACTAAATATTTACTGTCCAAATACATTAATTTGAATTAGATATCTCCATCAATGTATCTTTATTTCTATTAAATTATAATTATTAAATAAAAAATGAATCAAATAAGACAACCATTGTTTTGAATTAACATGTTCAATCACCCAGTCATACAAATTCTCAAAATTTTACGAAAAGTGTTAAAAATGACTAGTTTCCGTAACGTTAGAATTATTGTGCTTTTTCAAAATTATTCACTACAAGACTTCTCTTACATCTTTAGCAAACACAACCCAACGCAAATACACAAAACTGTTTCGATTCACATCGACATCATCAAGTTGCAATACAGAATTTTCGTTTTTGTTTTGATACTTCATTAACTGAAACTCAAATACGAATTTGCAGTCAGTGTCACCGGAATGAGTAATAAATACAAATATTAATTTCTTAAATAACTAAAAAAAAATATGTTCTAGACACGATTTTCCTTTGAAATATATTTGTTATTAAAATTATTCTACAATAAGGAATAAAGTTTCATTTCTATATAAATTAAAACTCACCTCATTTTTATATTTTTTTGATGAACTCAAGTAATTAATTTTACTTCCAACACAATCAAATTAGCGAATATTCACAAAACGTTTGCTATTACGCGTATAACTCGATAAATAATAAAGCGGTTTAAACTCACGAAAAAAGACGGCTTAATGTTTTTTTAGAAATCGGTGACAGAACGTAATCAACGGCTTCTTGATCTGTTATCAGCGGCTTTATCAGTAAATTTAAGTCAAGCAAGCCACGCGAGTTTGTCGCGGCCAACACGATTGTTCGTTTCCGTTTCAATTAGCCTACAGGAAGAGCTCCCTCATCTCATTATGCACTGTTTTACAAATTTTATTTTTAGACAACCATTTTCATATTCCCACATAGATGCTTTATTAGTTATTATTTTTCTAAATGTTTACGAAAACAATTGTTTTTTTAAACCAGCAGCGAAATGATTTAATTTTTTTACATGCGCACATTTTATATCGTTGATATTACTTTACACTATTTGCAAATAAATGTTTATTTATGGTTTAAAATATTTTAAAACATACTATTACTACCAGGTTGGTCGGAAAAATTTTGGGATTTTGAAAAGATATTTAAAGGTCTGATATACCGTTATTAAGAATCGTTTTCAAAACAAAAATAAAAAATTTACAGATACAGAAAAATTTAATGCGAAAAAAAATTAAGATGTAAAAGTTATAGGATACATAAAATTTTATTTGGTACTCAAAATTGTAAAAAAATATGTTTTGACAGAATTTCACCTAAGGGACATGCCGAGGATGCCTCGCTACTTACAATGGAGATCGCGATCGCGGTCTCGGTCGAGATGGATGTCGATGATGAGTGGACACACCAGAGAGCTTTATCCGTTCAATGTTCCATGCTGGTTGTGTAGTCTACGACGAATCGTGTGACTGAAGAGTGACAAGTGATCTTAACGAGCCAATTCGGTGTAATTACTCGAATAATACACAAACTTAAACCGAAAAATTCGACTAGAGTTGACGATGTCCCAATCGTAATTGTAAAAGAAAATAACGATACCTTCAAATACGCTATTATATAACTATTATATAAAAAATGTGATAAAACATTAATTTTAATTTATAGACCTATTTTTGTCATACCCGCATCCTCAACTAGAAACATTTGTTAAAAAACAACTTTTAGGTTATCTAGAAAGTAAAAACATCCTTACAGATTTTCAGTATGGTTTTTCTGCACATCAGATGCTACGGTTGAACTTCTAGATAATATAAATAATATAATAGAAGAAAAACAATTGCCTCTTGGAATATTCTGTGATTTATCTAAGGCCTTTGATTGTGTGGATCATTCTATACTATTAAATTAAATTATTATGGAATTGGAGAAATAACAAAGAACTGGTTTAAATGACACCGCCAAAACAGTCAAATATTAGTAGAGGTTTTTTTTCCTTACGGGTTGCGGTTTTGACTACCCGCTGTACTGAAGCTTAAGCTTATTGTACCCCATAGTCTCATTACTCCATAAGACCCGTTCTATTCCAGAGCGCGAGTATATAGTTTGTGGGAGCTCTGGCTATCTCTTCCGGGGTTAAAAGTGGTCCCTCGAAGTGTGTTAGTCTCATTGCCGTTAGGGCTGGGCATTCGCATAAGATGTGGTGGGGAGTTTCGTCCTCTTCACCACACATCCTACAATCTGGATTGTCTTTCACCCTCATATTGATTAGGTGTTTGTTTAGTGTGCAGTGTCCTGTTAATATTCCCACTGCACACCTCAGCTGTTTTCTGCTCAGCTTTAGCATTTCGTTCGTCATTACTCTAGATATTTCTCCGATGAACAGGTTTGCTTGCATAATAATAAGTCGCGCAAAAAATATTATTCCCAGCCAGAGAACATCAAATATGGAATACCCCTGGGTTCCATTCGGGGACCATTATTATTTCTAGTATATATTAATGATCTAGTTTATAATTATTCTTCAGTAAAATGTTCACTATATGCAGATGACAGAAGCATTTTATTTAGCAACTCAAATATCGATAATTTAATCATAACAGCACAAATGAAAACCACCAATATATCTGACTGGTTCACATCTAACAAATTATTACTAAACCTTAAAAGACCGCCAACATGTTATTTGAACCCAACAAAAATATACCGCAAAATACATTGATCTCAAATACAGGAAATATTGCAGTACGAAATTTCTAGGTCTGCATATTGATGAAAAACTGGATTGGAAACTTCACATGAATACAATCAATAAGAAAATATGTAGTACAGTTTTTGCCAAAACAATATACTATGCGTACTTCTATTACATCTTGCAATATGGGATTGAGTTTTGGGGAAATACAACAAATGTAAACAGTACATTATTAATTCAAATGCGTGCCATCCGTATCCTATGTGGCCTAGGTAGACTTATGTCGAAATTTCTTTAAATTGTTACAAATCTTCACTATAACTAACCTGTACAGATATCGCTTATCCTTGGTAATATTTAAAAGGAAATGTCATTTAGTAACACCATCACCAATTCACACACATAATACAAGAAATAAATAAAGAAATAAAGGAAGAAGTCCACTGTACATAAGGGAACAGATCATTAATCATTTACCACAGCATATTCAAACAATGACAAATCTGAACATATTCAAACTTGAATTAAAGAAATATTCTATAACTTCATGTATTTTACACTATCACGGAATTTTTTTAAACTACTTCATAATTTTGAAATTTGAATCTTAAAATTTAAATTACGTTTGACAAATCTATAAATACATTGCAATTATAATACATATATATGCATTATACATTACAATGTGGTAGTTTAGCTAAGTAAATTAAGTTTAGTTTCTGTACAGTTTCTCTACTGTTTCACGAGGAGCATTTTTCATGTTTGTAAGTATTTTCTTATTATTATTATTTTGACCATAACTATATAAAAATAATAAGTATGGCATGTCACATTTAAAGAAGCATAATTGTTTTACATAGATGTGACATCGATGTAGCGCCCACGATCGCAATCTCCACCTTGGGCAACGAGGCATCTTCGGCATATCCTTATCCTAAGGGTTAGGTTAGGTTTTTGTAAGTGGGTCCTTGTAGGCTCACCATTGTAGATATCAGTACCTTAAGGGTAGGCACATTCCGAAGATGCCTCGCTATTCGCGGTGGACGTCGAGGTCGAGTTGGATGTTGATGATGGGTGGACATACCAGAGAGGTTTATCATTTCAGTGTTCCGTGCTGATTGTGTAGTATACAACGAATCATGTGACTGGAAGGGTGTCAAGTGGACTGAGTGAATCAATCAGGTGCAAGTTGCCACGATTCCTTCCTTTTTACATTGATGGAAAAACAAATTTGTTTTATCGAACTCGATATCTCGCTAGACCTCGATGTAAACCCCAACGTAAACAGCTAGAGTGAACTCCCAGCATCCTCGGCAACTGCGATCACGTTTAAAGAAGCAGGTTTGTTTTACATACAGGTGACATCGATTTAGCGACCCACCGCGAGTAGCGAGCATCTTCGGCATATCCGTACCCTTAGGCTAAGCACATATTGGAGCGGAGAGCAATTCAGCGGGCAAAGCGCGGAGCAGAGCGGCGGAAACAAACGAATATTTTTCTGTTAGAGCACGCATAGTGAGGCGTGCAACTGAGATGCAGTACCATTTTTATAGTGGAGCAAAGCGAAGCGATCAAGCAAATTTGTTTTCTCTGCTTTTATCTCGCTACAGTTTTGTGATAAAAATGAATACTGAGGAACTTATAAGTTGTTTTCGTTAAAAATGACCTCTGGGATCAAAAAGATAAGCAACATCACAACCGCTACATTTTAGATAAATTGTAGGATGCTGTTGCTTTACAAATGAAATCCACAAGTAAGTGTGGGACTCCCATCAGTCCTACATTTACTTGTAGATTGAGATTACAGTTTGTCCATTTCTTTAATAATCTATGCTGTATTTTCTCCAAAATATAGTCAAAAGTTGATATACTCATCGAAAATATGAATGGAACTTTTCCGGATATTCACGCAGTTACTTGTATAAATGGTGAAAATCGCCAAATATATGTCTACTTTTATTTATCGTATGAACATTACAGCACATTTAGTACTATTTTTTCAATAAATACCAAATTTTCAAGGAAGAATTTTCTGTTAAGAATAAATCCATGTTTTTCGGAAGTAAGCATACTCGAGTATAAACTCCTCAATATGTGTATTTACTTCAATTGTTCACTTGCTACTCCTTTACCGCTCTGCTTCCTGATCTGCGTTTTGCATTGCTCTCCGCTCCAGTATGTGCTTAGCCTTAGATATCTTTTAGATTACCAGCTCTTTTTATTCAAAATGCTGAAAAATGTACAAACAAAAACCATATGACTCAGTGACAGTCAAATAATATGTAAGTTTATTATGCCTATGTTTTGTTTCCAAGGGGGACACATTTTAATGTAATACTTGTATACCTATCATCATCCCTCCACCCTACACGGCCACCCCCTCAAAAATAATCAAATGGCAAAGGGGGTCGAGTGATACATCTTTTGAAAGGTCTTTCAATTCTCTACACCAGTATACTATTATTAGTATCTATATACTCTACACATTCTTGTAGCATTTGCAATGTTCTAGAGTTTGTAAACATTTCCTAAAAAAACACCCCATAAATTCGTGTGATTGATTAGTTTCCACCAATTCAGAATTCTGACTATTGACTAATTCCAGGCAGAAGGAATATATCAACAATATCAACTATTATTCGTATCGGTCGTTTTGCCAAAGGGATATAATAATATGAACATTGAAATTAAAACTTTTGTCATTTTTTATTTTGCTTTAAGGGTGTAAGTACATTTATCGTTATTTGTTTGTTTAATTAATTTTTTTTATTAAAAGGTTAGCTTCCTAGAAAGAGACTTTTAAAGCGGCAATTGAGCTAAAACCGTTTATGAATATGTCGATTTAGTCCTTATAAGAGATTCAAAAATAAACAAAATATAGAAACACTTTTTAAAAACTCGTGAATTTCCTACTCTCTATTTCACACAGACTTATCTCCGAGCAGCACTTCATATCTATTATTAGGAATTTTATTCTACTACGAAATAAATTTGGGTATAGATCGACTTATCCCCTATTGGATATGACCACAGAATTGTTTTATATACAAATCAAATAAATGTATTCTTTTTTAACCAAAAATAATTTAATTAACTATATACTTTATAAAGAAATAAAATTATCAAATGAGTTTTACAGCAATATATTTTAATTTTTTTTTGGTGGAGTTACTGCAGTTGTTTTATTTTTATTTACAACCAAATGTCATTTGGGCCATATTTTCTGATACGGAAAGTGGAAATCTTTTTGTAATTACACTCATTTTTTTATCTAGACAAAATATGATTTTGAAAACCATGTTTAAGTTCACAATAACATAAAAAATTAGATTTCAATTTGAATAGAATATTTTCAATTTTTCCAATTCATTTTTAAATATATTATGCGGAACATATGTATAAAAACTGGATTTATTTGTTTTATGTATTTTAAATAATATTTTTTAAAGTTTAATAGAATTATAATTATTCGAGCACATTAAATAAAAGAAATAAAAACAATTTATACAAATTACAGACCTTGGAATAAAAGGTAAATGCTTAAACCACCTTAAATATGCTTCATTTACTTCAACGAAGGATTATTTGGTTAAAACCGAAAATGTCTAAAATCTGAAGGTTCAGAGTTTTGGTAAATTTTTAAAACGTTCAGGAAGTTAGCAATTCCAATTTAAGTTTAATATTTGACATGACCAATATAAACTTCAAAAATATGAAGAACTTTTCACGTGATAGTTTATTTGCAGTTAAAATTAATATAAAATTTGTTTTGTTATTTTTCACAAATATGCTCAAAAATATGAGAGTTATTTATCTAATCAAAATCTGTTGTAAACTGTTTCCGATGAAATATTTAAATATTCAGATATTTTAAGAGCAAATGTTTAAAAAACAAAGTTAATCCACTTACATTCCCAAATTGTAAGAATTTCTTGTTTAGATAAATTGGATATTCTAGTTATTTTGGGTTACTTTTGGGTAAAAGTTTCACGATATATTTAAAATAATGTACGTATCTACCACAAATGTGAGCCACAAAAATCTATTGAAAGTGCTATCACAATTCTGTCTTAGTTTTATTATTTACTGTATTATTTATCACCCTCTTTTATATACAAATCTTCACTTCTAAAATGTTGGTTTAATAGTGTTTTGGAAGAACTATTATTAAATTCATTACCCTTTACAAATCACAAATATTAAATACATTAATGTATTATCCCATAAAATGAATGTTTAAGAGTATGTACAGGTTAGTTGTAATTTTAAATCGATACAAATATTTGCATTTCTGTACACGTCAGTGAAAGTTGGTGGAAGTCAGTAGAAATCAGTGGAAATCATAGAATGGGTGGAAGTCTAAGTATTCGATTTACAAATTTCGACCGCAGTTTGCTGCTTTGATTAGAAAAAAATATATATTTGGTGTGCTAAAATGTTACACAACGGCTAAGAGAAAAAAAAACTGTGACGTGTTCATCTCTTGCTTATACTCAGTATGCAACAAAGTCAATAAATGAATGTCCATTTTGGATTTCACGTTTTACCGTCGCCATTTTAACTTAATTAATCAGGGACTTCTATCTGAAAAGCAGTTTTTCTTATATTTTAAAATCTTTTGGTAGTGACAAAGCATTATAGCAAAGTCAATGGACGCTTCATCAATACAAAAAGGTAGGTAAAATAAGGTGCAACATAGACATTAATTATATTGCAAATGAAATAATACTTTTCCAAATTTTTATTAAACATGTTTTATTTTTATATTTTCATTTATAAAGTTGAATTTTTAAAATAATTTATCACAATACTGTAAAAAAATATTTGGAATTAATTAAAAAGTATTTTGCTTATTTTTGCTGAGGACTAAATTTAATAGGTATCGACGTATTAGAGAAGATATTAAAATGTAATACCTCATGATTTGACATTACAATTTCTTTGAAATAAACAGATATTCGGTTTTTCTTGTTTTCTCGTTTTGTTTGTGGATTTGTATTTTAACATTATAGGATGCAGGGGCAGCTCGTGATATTGTCCACAGAGGAGGCTTGACATTTAAAAGGCAACTAAATTTCAATATGATTACAATTTGCACATTTCCCCACCATCCTTGAAGTAACACAACGACGTGTTAAATTTTTTTGTCGTGGGTTGATCGCCAGAGTAATCCTACTATCCCACTTATAATTAATTTATAACTTCAAATAAAAATCAAAATAGTTTTGGAAAATAATGGATAAATAAAAGTGTTTTTCTACAAACAAAAATTGTATTCATTATCACTGCCAGAGTGTAAAATTGTTACTTTTAATACAAATTAAAATAGTTTTGAAAAAGAAGGTACATAAAAAATATTTTCTAAAAAATAACATAAATAAATATTTCTTCTAAAATAATAACTAACTATATTAATCTTTGGTGTAAAGACTAAATATTTTTATAAATCAGTGATAACCTGCGATTTTCAGAACTAGCAAAATGGTTGATTACTTTTTCATAAAATGAAAATAAATCATTTTTCTTCAACTCTGACAAAAAACATTTTCTATTGAAATAAGCGATATATTTGACAGGTGGTCTTGAGCTATTGTGTTTCTAGTAAATGTTTTTATGCTTTTGAGTGTTGAAAACGATCGTTCTACAGAAGCTGAGGTTACCGGAATTGTTAACACTAAAGATAAAAGTGTGTACAGTTCGGAGAGACAGCTTTTTAAATTATTATTATACATAAAAGTAAGCATTTCTTAAGGCGATTTTGAATTTGCTAAAAGTTGCTGGTCAGAATACAACACACATAATTCATTTCTTAGCGAAATACGGTTAAAAATGGGATACTGGTCCATTAATTTGTCCATTAGACTGTTAGGAAATAATTTAGAAAACATTATAAAATTATTAGGATTTACCAAATCGAAACATTACAAAGTATTTAAATCGGAAAATCTAATTTCAATTTGAACTATAATGGTGTCCAAAATTTCTGTAAAAATTTGTTTGTAATGTATGCCTGTCCTGTCAAAGTTATATGTTGTCTTTTTTTTTAACAGTGGCTCATCATATAATTCCTCAATATTTTATAAAAAAAAACATTATATAAAATATTGAAATGTATTTCGTTATGGCGAAATTCTTTTAATTTAGATATAAGTGTATTTTTAGAATATGTTATATCAGTTAATTTATTCTGTAAAATTTGGAAAACAACATCAGTTTGTTCAAAAATTATATTAAAAACCTTTAGAAAAAATATGAAGTTTTTATCCAACAATAACGATTTTAATCCGCAAGCTGCTCTTAAAGTCTGATCGTCATTTAAAAAGTTTTCACTTTCCGAAATAAAATTAAAAATGTCAAATAAGTTTTTTCCTGTATGTGTCAACGGTGAAAACAACTCTAGAGTAAAAAATTCCAACGAGTGGGAGCATTACTCGGAATTCTATGTTCCATAATTCTGTTTAAAATTTCAGATCTTTTACTAGATTTTGAAAAAAATGATGAAATACCAGTGATATTTGAAAAAAATATTCTCACTTCTTTAATTCCCTTACAGGCTTTACTCAGAACCAAATTTAATTTGTGTGCGTAACAGTGAGTGAAGTAGGCTTGAGGTAAGCTTAATATCTTTTATTTTAATTTGGGGTCCATTAAGATGTCCTGATATAACCGCAGTGTCGTCATAGGTTTGTGCAACTAATTTATTTTTTAAATTAAATTTACCAAATTCGTCGATTAATAATTTAAATAAACTGTCCGCGTTTCTTCCACTACTCACATAAAAAAACCAACAAACCTTTCAACAACTTCACCGTGCATTACATATTTAAAAATTACGGAAAGTTGAGATTTACAAGTAATGTCCGTCGTTTCATCAATTTGCCACGAGAAAAATTCGCAATTATGTAATTCTTCATAAATTTTGACTTTTAATAATGAAGCTAACACTCTCAATTAGGTCATTTTGAAATGATTTAGACGTCCCGAACAAAACAGTGGCGTTATTCAAAAAGTTCTCTAATTTTGGATCATACGATTTTAAAAAAATCTATTAGCTCCTTGAAATTTCCTTTATTATACGAATCGCGTTGTTGGTCATGTCCTCGAAAAGAATTTTCTTGATAAGATAAATATATAGTGGCATCAATTAATCCCTTTAATATTTCCCTATTTTCACGGACTTTTTCATTAAAATTTTCTATTTCTCTTTTATGCGCAGAATCCAAGAAATTTACAATATTTGTTACCGTGCTCCTGAGATTTTTCATGCCTTTCTAAACCTCGCGACAAATTTTGCAAAAACGGAAAGCTGCCAATTTTCAAGTTGATACTATGAAAACTTTCAAAATAATTGAGAAATTTTAAAATCAGATTCTTCTAACTTTAAACACCCTGTATCTCTTAAATCAGCAACATTTGTATAAGGCAAGTTGGGCCCAATAATCATATTTTGATCTCTAGTATCTCTAGTTTCGAGATTTCCCATCCTTAATGAATCACCCCGTATAAATCACCCATGGCTAAAATAACAAATAATTGTAGCTCTTTCAGAAATTTTCTTGTAACTAAATATTTCATGATTGGCCTTTGATAGGTCTTCTAATTTCTCGCTCGAAGACAGAAAAGTGAATCTTTTGAAAAAATCTCGGGTTTTCAACATATCTGGAGACCCCGTAAGAATTTGTGACTTGTTATGTGTGTGTTTTATGATCAACATTTCGTGGACGAGATATTTCAAGAACAAAACAACGTTATTGAATTTTTTTTTTTGTTAACTTTGTGTAAATCCATAACTGATCTAATTTATTTTTCAGCCACATTAGGTCAAGGGATACTGAATTATCACGATGTGATTTACATCCCATATAAACAAGAGTAAAAAAAATGTTCAGCCACATTAGGTCAAGGGATACTGAATTATCACGATGTGATTTACATCACATATAAACAAGAGTAAAAAAAATATAAATAAAATCTAGACGTTAAAAGTTTCTTACACAATTTTTTTAATGCAAAATATTTGAGAAAATGTTTCTGTTAAATAAATAACTTTTTGTTTAAATTTAAATAAAAAATTGTATATACTAGTTACCCATCCATCATTTTTACTATTCTGTTATCTTGTTATTGTTATTATTGTTTCTTATTTAAACCATTAAACTCTGAGCGCGAAGTTCAAGAGCCAACTCTTTATTTATTGAAAGAAAATTACTTTTTTTTCCCATCTTGCTCCAGAAAATGTGATAAAAAACGTTGTTCATTAATAATATATGGCCTGAAGGTTAACATCGTTAAAATATAGGTACCGACGCGACGGTAGTTTATGATGACAAGAGCTTTGTCGCAAAACGGAACTGATAAAAAAGTGAAATACACTCCATTAGATTAAATAAAAAGTGATATACTATTTAAATTACTTGCAAATAAGTGAACAAAGAATATGTATATATGTATATAAATGTCTTAGTCACCATTTTTTTCCTATTATTATAGTTGACTACTCGATGAAAATTTATATATAATATTTGATAAAAACACATCAAATGTTGAAACTGAAATACTTGGAAGAATGCCAATGCACCATAGGAAATCCATAAATATTCACTTACAAAAGGGGGTCGACAATGTTTACTAAACAAAGTAATTGTCGTATGAAAAGTAAAATTTATTCATCATATCAAAGCGAAATAGTAATATTGGCACTTCAATAAAAACCGTGTTTATAAAAATAGAAATTAAGGAAAACTAACTTTTGTTTTAGAAGAACTTACCTTATACACCGAATAACTACACAAAATACTTTTTTCAAAAAAAGTTTAGAAATAGAAACACAGCAGTTTTACGTACAAAGAAGAATACAAGGAAAAAACATGTTAGAGTCTGTCCACTGGCCACTACGATCTATTGAGAAACACTATATTTGAAATGAAATACGCGATGTCCTTTAAAAGACTACAGTAAAATACGGACTTCTTGAAGTATAACACGTCAGTTGTTGTCCTGCGACACTACTGACCGTTTAATTACGTCCTGGTGTGCAGGAATTTGCAGCGACAGATCAGGAAAGACAGTGTTGACAGGAAGTGTAGTGCAGCTCCTGCGGAACACCGAACGCCAGCAGGAATGGCAGGAAGCAATATCGCAAGTGGCGGTTCCTCCACGGGGCGGGGCGGTTCCTACCCCCTCCATAAGCACCACCTCTACAGGGGTTGCTCATCATTTCACCACCATGTACAATCATAGGCCGTTACCACCGCATTCCTCCTTATTCTGAGGGTATTTTCATGTGGATAGTGTAATACGCGTGTTCATGTTTATTTACGGCATTAATATAATCTAGCTATACAACATTTCAATAAGTTTATTTCTCTTATGTTCACACAGTTGTCAATATTACGTCGAATTAAGTTATTCAAATTATTTCCAAAATTGTTTCTGAAAAACTAGTTTTTAAATAAAGTTGCAATTGCCAGTCTTATATGGTTATATAAATAACATTAGATTATAAGTTAGATCACAAAATTTTAATTTATTAATGAATTATCTTTCGTGTGAAACATTGTGTACACGTACACAATGTTTCATATGCTGATTGACTTGTAGCTGTAATGAAAATGAGGTATTAATTAATTGTACCTACCTAGTAAATAATATTAAATATTATTTGAATTTCTATTAAAACTATATACAGGCTTCATATTTTAAGAGGACGACTCAAAGCATCGCACTTAATATTCTTATTAGAAAAAAAATGTATATAGAAAAGATGGAAATTTATTAGAGGTACGAGTTGGCGGCTACAAGGATCCAGTCCGTGACTTCCATTCCAAGTTACTGAAAAAACTAAGTAATTCGAAAATTCCAAGGGCGCACAACATTTTTATTACCTATGCGAGAAATTTACACGATGAAGAACTTAAATTTCAAAGTGTCATAACTTTACAAAAAATCAAAATTTTCGAAAACCAAAAGAAACGGGGTGATAAATTTTCGTTCGATTGCGACAAAAAATAGTTTGCAAAGATTTTACTAATGGTCTAGAAGGAATCTGGGGAGACTACGGATTTTTGTAACTGTTTTTCTCAAATTTTTTTCTGCAAAACTCCTATCAGTACTGATAGTCGTGGTTTCAAATATTGCTTGGGTTCCATGCTCCAATACTGAGATGTAGTACAACCTAGATCCACCAGCCGCCAGTTGGTTGAATTTATCATCAACCAACTTCTCCTTTTAAAAAAACATCGCCCGATCTGATTGAACAGAAGACAAGATAAGGTAAAAAAAATTATAGCTCAAAAATTCATTCAAAATTTAATTTAATATGTGAAGAATATGATAATGAAATAAAAATTTATTTCTGTTTTTATATTAAATCTTAGAACATTGATAGGTTCTTTTAAGTTTTTAAAGACCTAGAAAAATAGTTTTTCAGGATTTAAAATAGTTTCTAAGTGTAAAATTTTCCAGATAAAAGGGAAATTCTATTACACATTTTAACAGCGGTGTAATTTAGATTGTATATCTCACGAAAGCTCAATAACCACATAATGTATACCTGTTGAGCCTCTGTTCTACATATTATTCAAAAAATTTGTTAACTAAACCCCATTTTATTGTAAGTCTATTGACTCTCCATGTAATAATCTTTCACCATTTTTGTTAAACATTTTAAATCCATTGTCAGGTTATTCCTGTCCTATATTAAAAATAACAGAATATTTTTTAGAAAAACTCTCAGAAATCAACTTTAACAATAATCATCTAATGGTGAGTTTTGACGTAGTTAGCCTTTTTACAAATAATGTTCCTGTAGATAAAACTAAATAAATTAGAAAATGATAGGAACTTGGGCGAATAGAATAAAACTAAGAGTGAAAATTTTATGAAATTACTTTTTGCGTCTTTGCATTAAGAGAACTCACTTTCAATTATAAAATGATTTTTGTCAGTAAGATTTCGATATGACCATAGGTTTTTCATTTCTCTCATTTCAGTTAATATTTTTAATGCAGATTTTGAGAAAAACAATTTTTATGTCTTAACTTATAATATTTTATATAACAAGTATTTTATATAACAAGTGGCTAAAATCTTGTTTTATTTTACAAGTGGGACGTTTGTAGTACGAGCCGAAGGCGAGTGTTATAAATAACACGAGTAAAAAAAACACAATTTAGTCTCGAGTTCTACGACAGCTAGAAATTAAAACAAAAACTACAAGTAATATATCTATAACCGAAAATTAGTAAGTACAAAATTTAAAAATAAACTTAAAAAATAGAGGTTTCGTCAAATAATTCATTAGAAAAAATTATAATAAGTGCTCCACATGTTGCCCATTTTGATTGACACACGTCTCTATGTGCTTTTGAAATGAGGTTTCTATTGTTCCTAAAATTGCCGGTGTGATAGATCTAAAAGCAGTTATTATCCTTTCCATCATATTTTGTACTGTTGTTGGTGTGTCTTTATAAACAATTTCCTTCACGTATCCCCATAAAAACAAATCTATTTTTGTAAGGTCTGGAGATCTAGCAGGCCTTTTAGTGGGTCCATTTGTTCCAATCCATCGAAGTGGGTAGGTATTATTTAAGTGGTCTCTAACTGCATTTAAATAATCTGATGGAGCATCATCTTGCTGAAACCACATCCTATTTCGAATCCTTTCAGGAAGATTCACAAATAACTGTGGCAGATAGTTTTCCAGAAAATAGAGATAAATAGCTCCAGTCAATGTACCATCAAAGAAATGTGGCTCTATTACACGTTCTCCAATAATTCCTCTCCAAAATGTTTATAGACCATATGTACTGATTATCAAGTTGCCTAAAAAAGTGAGAATTTTCCGAAGCGTAATAATGAAAATTCGTGCCCATTAACAAATTCATTTTTATGAAAAGTTGCCTCGTCAGTGAATAAAACATTACTGAAGAAGGTGACATCTTGCATTTTATCTCTGGTCCAATTACAAAACTGTAGACGTCTTTGAAAATCGTCATCAGATAATTACTGGTACATTTGAATGTGATATGCATGAAACTTATTTGTTTTTAAGATTCGACCAACTTATTCCTACTAATGAGCTCACTTCTCTCTGACTAATATGGGGATTCTCAACCGTTGCCAGTATCACAGAATACTCATTTTCTTCATTCACAACACGTGTTATTTTTTCACTTTTTTTATATTCGACATTTCCAGTTTTCACAAATCTATCGAGAAGGTTTTGGAAGCTGCTAACATCAAGAATCCTTCTTTCCGGCTACCTTTGCTTATAAATTCTATTGGCAAGCAAAGAATTTCTGTCTGACTCCCCCAAAACAAAAGTCATGTCTACAAGTTTCGTTTTATTAAAACTCGAAATATTTTAAATTTATTACAAATCATAACTGACGACCAATAAGTGCGATAAATGTTCTTTTGTACAAGACAATTTATACTACACTGAGGTTTTATTGCTTGTCGAATAACGAAAACAGCAAAACAATTTACAGTAAGGGACGAGTTAAATACTATTTACCAACTTTAATGTACTGGAAGAAATGGTCCCACTAAGTGGCCTCATTTCAAAAGCACGTAGAGACGTGTGTCAATCAAAATGGGCAACATGTGGAGCACTTATTATAATTTGTTCTTATGAATTATTTGAAGAAACCTCTATTTTTTTGTTTATTTCTGAATTTTGTACTTATTACTCGATAAAACGAAAATGGTTGCAATTAGCCATAGGGAAATACTTACAAAAAATGTTCGTTTTTCATTTCTACATCATATCGTTGAAATATATGATTTGAAAAAATTGGAGAAAATTCAATTTAAAAAGTTCTTAATTCAAAAATAATGTTTGGCCACCCTGTACATTTTTAGAAAGTAAAAATGATTCAATAGCATTAATTAGATGTCTCGTAATTAGTATTTATATAAGTTTTTCTTAAAACTCATAATCGTAACTTTGGTAATTTTTTCAATATGCATCTGCAGATGGCATTATTTCACCAAAAAAATGCATTAAGTACATCCAAGTGGTTAGGAGATAGTCAATAATAATATGGCAATGAATAAAGTCTAGAAGGAGACTTCAAAAATGTGCATATACTAGCATTTCATTTAAAAAAAGGCACTTGATCCTGTAATTTCGTCTTGGCTCGTCCTGTATATTCGAAAATAATTTCCGGTTACAGATTTTTCTTGCATTTTTTTTTTTAATTTCTAGCTATCGTAGCATCTTACGAAGTTTTCATGCACACGCTGGAGCATTTCAGGATTAACCTGCAGCAGCCATATCTTAAGTGTTGAAATGAAAATTTTATTCATAATTTTAAATCTTCAAGGCAATAATTCTCTGTTTTTTCATTTCAAACTTTTCAATACAATGGAGTTATCCATACAAAACAATCCTTTGGTGTGAAATAACCCTAATGGCCCTTAAATGTATGACTGCAGTTGTACCCTTTTTGAGGCCCTGCATCTAAAAAAAGTATTTTTTTGAAAACTTCTTTGGCTCTTCTTAATAGCTAGTGTTCCATTTTCACCTATTTTTTCATTATTTTTTCTTACTTAATAAATATTAATAATCATAATTATCATTTAATTTAGTTTCATATTTGTATTTTTTACTCTTAAAACACCCGCTTTTTATTTCATATAGTTTTTATGTACTCGCATTTATACGCCGTCACAATGAGGTGGTTTTTTGCGACTATTCCCAAAAATTATCGTGACATTCGTCTTGTTGAAGTCAAGAAGTACGTCATATATATATATCCACGCCGTTAATTTTTAATCTCCGCCTGCTTATAGTGCACGTTACTATTTTAAGCATTTAATATCTAACTCTAATGTGTGTACCATTTGAAGTGTTATTTAACATTTAAATCCTCTTTTTTTCTTAAATAATTAGTGTGTGCCTATTACTTGTCTGCTTTCTCGAACCATAGCTTTTTATTCACCAAGATTAGAGGGCTCTCGCCAACGTGGAAGACTGGAAGCTGCATAATCTACAGGGTAAGTCGCTTTTTCTCGCCATCTCATTGTATATATTATTTGCTCAATACAAATAGGAAAAATTACGAGTACAGTTCATTTATCTCTCGCGAGTTTATAAAACTAAATTTTCATGTTTGTTTTGAACGCATAAAAACAGCTTGCTCACAGGGTGGTGTGCACTTTTGGGACACCCTGTATACTTAATCCATGACTATTAAATAATAACAATATTTGCTAAAATATCGCGATAAAAAATTCTGACAAACTTTGACGTTCCAAATCAAATAGAAATTCCCCGCTTTGACTGACATGTCATAACATATTCGATGCAATTTTAAAATTAGAGGTCCAGTGAACAACGAAACCTTTAATCACCGCTGTAAATAATGGGTAGCATTGTTCTTGAGGAAACATGTACATAATGGGTACATTGTTTAATAGTCGTGGATAATAGTATATTATTCAACGAGCCTATTATGATGGCTATTATTTACAAGGGTGATGTTTACGACACGAGCCGCAATCGAGTTTCGTAAATCGCTCGAATGAATAATAGTCATTATATGCGAGTAGAATACTATACTTTGTCCACGACTATAATGTCAATTTTAGCTCTATTTTAATTTTACAAAATAAAATTTGAGGCTTTATAGCTCTATTTAACAAAATTTATTTAATATTAACATAACAATTTATTTTTTAAAAGATACTAAAACTAACTACTTACTTAGTTATATTAACGTCTGGCGGTGTACAAGATATCTCATTTTCACTATCGGTAACCATAGTTTCACTTTTTTTATTTTAAACAACTAACAAACTTAAATGAACGAGATAAATATGACGCACAAATTTTGACGTTTCAAATCAATAATAAAAATTACGCTTTGACACATTGTCATGGCTTACTAATAAAATAATACAGTTTGTAGGCACGTAGGTAGATGGTTTCAAAAACAATGTTGGATATTGCCGCGTGTTACTAATGGATGATGCTTTGAAAAAAACTTACTAATGTAGTTCTTGAGTGTTCAATAAAGTACCTCTTCGGCATGTGTCATTTGAGTGCTTCCTAGAAAACAACCAAAAGACAACACTTGTCTTTTGGTTGCTACAATTTTGACATTTTAAATTTTTAGTAAAGTCGCTAACGTGATTTCTTATAAACAATTATCTCTTCTCAATATTCACCAGTGAATAATAAAATTATTATTCACTGTAGTGAATAATAATAATAATAATAATAATAATAATAAATTGTCTTTATTTTCAATAAACTGATTTACAATTATTGCGGACGAAGATACAAAGAAGTTGAAAAAAGCCGAAGATCAGATGGTTATGCGGGAGCATAACTACTGCTTTTCATCTTAAGCTTATGTCGAGTAAACTATATCAATATATATCTATATTCTACATAAAACAGTATAAATGTATATATACAAAATAATACATAATTTTTTACCTTTTTACAAACAAAAAAACAAAAGAAATATTAGACAAGCTAAATACATCAGAACCGAACCTTTACAAAAAAAAAAATCTACCTTATAATTAATTATTGATCGTTACCTTACAGTCTTTATGCGAAGGAGTTATTTTGCTCAGATAATAGCAGTTTTTTATATGAACGCTTAAATGATATAACAGACTTACTTTTTATATCCAGAGGTATTGAGTTGTATATTTTTGTAATTTGGTATGAGAAAGAAGCTTTGAATAACTCTGTGGTATGAGGGGGTGGTGTTAGTGTACCTTTATACCGTAAATTAAGATTGTGAACATCGGTTCGATATGTAATTTTTTTATTTAAATATCCAGGCGCTTTATTTTCTATAATTTTTTTAAAAAGACAAGCAGAGTGTAGTAAACGTCGCCTTGACATGTCTAACCAGCCTATTTTATTGAGTGTATGTGAAATATGTTGCCTACGCCTAATACCAAATATTAATCGTAAGCAAGCATTTTGCACTATTTGGATTCTTCGGGCATCCTCGGCGTAGATAGTGGGCCCATAAACTACATCACCAAAATTAAATTTAGATAAAATTAATGATTCGCATAGGATTGTTTTAGTCTTTTGGTTGAGAAAAAATCTATTGTTGTATACCATTTTTAGGTTCATATACGCTATGCGTATACAGTTGTTAATATGCATTTTAAATCGAAGATATGTGTCAAAAGTGAGTCCCAAATTTTTAGCATGTTCCACTGGATATATTTGTTGACCATCGACATTTATACTTATTTGTTCAGATATAACTGATCTTATACCCTGTGGACCAAATACGAGGATAGATGTTTTCTTTGCGTTAATATTTAACGAATGACGCTTTGATATATTTACAATAGAAGCAACATCCTTATTAATATTGTTTATGGCGTCGGCACTATCAGAAGGGTTAAACGACAAATAGAGCAGAGTGTCATCAGCGTAAAAGTGTATATGGCAATACCGGAGCGCACTTACAAAATTACATGTATATAAAGTATACAAAAGGGGACCTAGGATTGAACCCTGCGGTACGCCAGATGATATTCTAAGGGGAGCTGATGTTTCGCTATCGATTTTAGTTTTCTGAGTTCTATTATGTAAATAATTTACAAAAAAATTTATTACGTTTGCAGTCATTCCAACATATTTTAATACAGATAGTAATATTTCATGATTTAATGTATCAAATGCCTTCGAGAAATCGATAAGCACCAATACCGTAACATTTTTTCTATCTATTGCCCATAAAATATCATCTGTAACATTTAGAAGGGCCATCTCACAGCTGTGCAACGGGCGAAAACCGGATTGGACTTCTGGTAATAATGGAATTATTATTCACTGCAGGGAATAATACATAGCAATATCCTTGAGGAAACACATGCATAATGAGTACATTATTTAATAATCATAGACAAACCTATTTATATAGTGGTGATATGTCAATCATGTTTCTACAATTTATCCTTAAAGCATCTAATATACGAATAATTTTTTAAATCATATTAACAAAAAAAGAACCATGAATTAAATTTACAATAGAAACAGAAAATAGTAATGAATTACCTTTTTCTGAACATTTTATTTAAAAAAATAAAAAACACACATGAAACCAGAGTTTATAGAAAACAGACTCGCACAAACAGATATTATATTACGAATTTAATATCAATTGTAATCAACATATTAACACCAAAAGAGGTATTGTAAAATGTCTTTATAATAGAGCCAAAATAATATCTTCAAGTGATGACATTTTAATAAATGAAAAATAATTTAATAAAATTGTTTTAATAAATAACCAATATCCCGAGAATTTTGATGATAACGAATTTTCAAATATTGAAAGTAGAATAAACATGTCACAAATACAATGACATGAGTTAAATTACGTAATATCGGAAATAAGTTTTCTGTACGTGCGTTATTTTAAAACAATAATACATTGAGATCTATTTTATCGAGAACTAAACAGGTAAATGAAACACAAACTTCAAAAAATTGTATTTACAGTATCTCACATGAATGGGGTAAATATGTATTGGTGATATGAATCACCGATATAATATTTAGTTTGGACAACTAATCTTTTTGATAATCAGGCTCGTTGGACACAAGAATTATACCAGGAAAGGTGATATAACAACTGTATTATAAAACAAAATTTTGCAATTTCGATTATGAATTTTTTGTTTTTAGGTATAGTATCAATACAAACAGACATGAAAACGGAAAAAAAACAGAAGATTCAGTGACCAGTATAATTGTTACAATGAATAGTGTATGTGTAATATTATAAATTCGAACCAAGATTTTGCTTCCATTTGTTTTGTTTTTAAAAGTTATTGAGTTATTTGATTCATCCGATCCAACGTGCCGGCGCCATCGCGCCCTAAATATTTTGCGCCCCAAGCCCGGGCATCATGGTCTTGTAGGAGAATACGCCACTGATCACCATGTCCAAAGATTTCATTTTTCTGAAGAATGTTTTCCATTTTTGGCATTTCTCATCCATTAAAGAACCAATTAATCTTGCAATAATGAATTTATTATGAGGCAGCGATAAAATAATATTACGAAAACTTCTTTTTACCTGATGCACCTGTGTAGACCCGGAACGAACCCTTCTATTTTCCTCGCCTACTATCCCTTCAAATGAAAGAGAATGTAGGCAATTTCGACAAAGATCAAAGGACCAAAGGATCAGTGCGCACGCATTTTCCAAATTCACCATATTTTTTCTTTAATAGCCCATGAGGTCCTTGTACGTTCTCCGGTGATTGCCGATAACTTCTTATAGCAGCCTCTAGGTGCTGCTGAAGACCTTCTGGTTATTGTGTGCCGTCGAAGACTTCAGCTGCAAGAATTCTTCACCAATAATGATGGATCTCCATACTTTGGGGTCTCTCCCGATGGACACAGGCTATCCAAATCACTTCCGGTATTAGAACCGGCTTTATATATCTACTGATCCTACCGGCTAGGGCGCCTCTTCTAGCGCTCTTCGGTCTTGTCGCACTTTCTTCTCCAGCATGTGTCATCTGTTGCGGACTCAGAGCAACAGGTACTCCGCCCTGATGGCTTAGGGTGTTTGGGATTTTTGACTGCCGATTTGGAGGACAACAAATGTCGTCATACTGTTCGGCGTGTCGGAAAGGATGAGCTGTGCAGCTCTGGAAGGTGCAGATCCCGCAGAGTATTTTTTGCGTTAGAATCGACAACTGAGTTTGGAAAACTCCAGTAGATCAAGGTAGCGGATAACCACATCGGTGCTCGCGGGATCGAGAAGGTGGGTGAACTGTCTATATTTCTTTTTCAAGTGGTCTTTTGTGCCAGTGTTTGCTGAAACAGATAAAGTAGGTAATTATACTCACCATTTGTCCAAGATCTGCAGCTTTGGTCCCATCTGCGGAATAGTAGTCCGTTGCCTGTCTGACTAGAGGATTCCTGTGGTTCTCAGCGAGTGCAAAATGTTTCGTAGCTCAATCCTGGATCGTCTTTGTAACCGGAGTGTGGTCCAGGAACTTGAAGATGTCGACATATCAGACAAACCATGGTGCATCCACAGCACTCCTAAGTGCCACGTTTTTCAAGGCTTGAATCCTCTTGAGATGAGTTTTGGCGGCGTATCCCCAGGCCACAGAAGCGTACAAATGAAGTATGGTCCTGATATGCATAACCTTGTTCCTTAGGCTAAGCTGGTTGTGTCTGCCCACCATCGGATACATCTTTATTCGAGTCAACTTGGCTTCCATGACGATGTCTCTAGAGCGATCCCATGTCAAGGTTCAATCCATGGTCACCTCTAGATATCTGACAGTGTCGTGACATGTCTTCGCCACTCGTAATCATGTGTCCTGTCGGAATAAAACTATCTAAAGAATCGGAACAGTAAGTATAACAAATCAGCACCTCCGAGAAATATCACAAACAGCTACAAATTTGCAAAACTTGAATATGTGTACGGCATAATTGAAATTAACTACGAAATTAAATCATACGTTTTGCCTATAAAGGATAATAGACAGAAATTTTAAAAGAGGATTGTTTAAATTATAAAATATAGTACCTGTTTGTGCACAACTGAGTCCTCTTTTGGAACATAATAAATAAATATTTATGAACAACACAAGTTATAGTCAAAATCTTTATATCTTCTTATTATAAGCAAATAACGCATTCTTTTCGAAACACCCTGTATTAAAGAAGAACATATGACTGAACTTTGGCCCTAAATCCGAATACAAATGCTTAATACAATTAAAATTAAAAGCAAATACAAACTTATAATAATCATACGAGTATCTTGATGTTTTCGCAATATTTCTCTAGGTGCAAAACAATGCTGACTGACTGAACAAACCAAATTATTCATTTAGTATGAATATATTTCTCGTAGTTCTAAATTTTTTCATTAACATCCAGTAATTACGGTTCGTATGTAGCATTTCTATGCACGTAGAAGTAAGAACGTGCATATCCCAATAAATAATGAACTAGCCTAAGTGAACGTGGCATCAGACATGTAATATTAATGTCTTGCGTGCAAGTAAATTTGACCTCAGACTAAGACATTTTGCTGCCCTCTACAGACGGTCTCTACAGGACGCTACTTTCTACAAGGATAACTAAGGACCAGTAATATTTGTATACAATAATAAGATAGTAGAATTATTATAATAGTTTTTTGCTAATCATTAAACTTAATTTCAAAAGAAAAAAACAAAGTTTAATTATAACCCTTTTTTTCTGCACAGAAATAATACAGACCCTACTAGTTGCGGCTATAGGCTTTAATATTGTAATATAAATATTTTTCTTTACTAATTAACAAATAAATAGTATGACGTGATTATATCTAGAACGAACGAACAGTAATTTCATTGTTAATTTTATTTTAAATTTAGCCAATAAAAACAGAATTACGAAAAAAAGTTCGGTTCGAAGGAAACTCGCCTAAAATAAAACATATACAGCGAGAGCTGAGTCAAGCAAATGATGCACGAATAAATTTATTGTGGAGTATTGATGATGGTTTTTACTACACACAGAAAGAAGACGCCTTAATTATTTTACGACAACATTGTTTTATGAAAATTGTAATTCTTTTCATCAAAGTTTGTAATTCATTGTCACATATATGAAACGACTATAAATATTTACAGTAAAATTATTATAGTTATAAACAACAAATATTGTTTGACTGTTCTCTTAGGATGGCAAAAGTAACTATTTACGTCAATGTAAGAAATGAACTAGAATGTACAAGAAATTACTACACGGTCTTTGTTGAACTCAAACAAAAATTATATAATGTTACAATATGTATATTGTAAGGATTTTAATAAGAATAATAACAGAAGATTCCGCTACAAATTGTGTGGCATTGCAAAATAATAGTTAGCAAAATCTGCTTCAAATTGTAGTAACCCAGTACAACCAAAGTATGGCCCTTCACTGGGCTATTACCGGGTCGTTAGTGGGAATGATGGCTGAATAAAGGCCTAGTAAAGGCTCATACTTTGGTGTTTATTAGGAATATTTGTAATTTACAGATGTACGTACGCACCATCAGATATGTTCAGATCGGTTGTTCCATTTTCGTTATGCAATTACGTACGTATCATTTCATTTCATGCCAAAATGCCGTCCAGTCCAGAAAACCTAACACCCAACCCTGTGATTTTGCTACATACATTTAATGTGAGTGCTATGAGTGGTGATTTTTATAAACATAAATAACCATGGACGATTTTGTTATCTCAATCTTAAATAGTTGGGCGTTGCTTAAATTAATTGAGTAATTTCGAGGTAAAAGTTTTAATATTGCATCCTTATTTATAATGTTTATAACAGCAAAAATTTAGGAGGAAATTTTCGTTTCATTAACTGGTGGATTTAAAAGAATTGCTTCCGTTATCATCTCTCAATCCACGTGTCAGGGTAGTCAACATATCTGAAAAGTTTGAAGATAGTGTTTTAATTAAGTATTTAAGAGCGCAAAATAAAATGTGTTTTCCTGAAGGTAGCGCATGTCAATTAGTTTATAATAAACCCCAATGTAAAAACCAAGGTTTATATCAAGCCGTCCTTCAAGTTGACATTAACACTTATCACATAATCTTAAAATCGGGTAAATTAGCTGTATGGTTAGACTTTGATTGTCCAGTTTATTGTGCAATTAAACTGAGGCGTTGCTTCAAGTGCTGCGGATATCATCATTTCGCTAGGCAATGTTCGAGACAAACTCCTGTCTGTCCAAAATGCTCTGAATCTCACGCTCTAGTTGAATGTCAAAGCTCAGTATTCAAGTGCGTACATTGTGCAAATATTAAGGCTACTCTAAATATCGACAATGCAACTGACCACGCAGTTTGGGATCCAGACTGTTATGTATATAAAAAAACACTCAGCAAATTTAAAGCCAATATTCTTGATTCACAATAGCAATTCAAGTTATTAAATAATATTCTGTACATCTGATTATATTTTTATATAAAATTGTTAATAATATTTTTGACTGTCCAGATATACTAAGTCATATTAATATACGGATGCCCAGGATTTCAGCGCGGCACAACAATGTTTTTAATCTTCCTACGGCTAATACCAATATTCTCAAAGCATCTCCTTTTTTATAAAATGATCTCTAATTATTGCACCGTGGAGGATAGGGTTGATATATTCTTTTGTACTATCAGGCAGCTAAAAATTATTTACAGCTAGTCATTTACTATTATAATAATTTGTAAATATAATATGTGTTTATGTGGTGGATATGTATGTATGTGTGTATGTATGTGTATATGATATGTGTGGGTATGTATGTATATATGTATGGATTTATGTATGTATGTATGTATGTGCGTATATATGTGTGTATATGGGTTTATGTGTATATGTATGTGCATGTGTATGTATATGTGTGCATACATGTTTGTATAAGCGTATGTGCTTATTTTTGTTTAACGCCGTGTTACACGATACAATAAATTTTACAATAAATTGTGCGATTTATTGTAGCAAGAAATTGTGACCTGGCAGTTTGACCTTGGGGTTTTTAGACGATGCAATTTATTGCACAATTTTTCATACTACCAACTGATAATTCCATTTTCTATTTCTACTAAACAAAACAGAAGACAGAAGTGTATAAACATAACCTAAAAATGGAACACCAGGTGGGAACAGGAGTGAACAAAAATAAATTAAAAACCAATATATTAATCGTTTTGTCCTATCACTTGCTTTTGTAATTTTGTCTTAAAGCCTCACTGTTGGTACCACTGAAATTGCACAAAAATTGCCAGAAAAATAGAACCTTCTCTAATTTCGCAATTTATTGCACAATTTCTTGCCAACTTAAAATTGCAACAATTTCGGATATTACACGATGCAATAAAATATTGCGCAATTTATTGTGAAATTTATTGCATCGTGTAAAACGGCGTTTATACCGTTTTTATTACCATCTTTCATTTTCATTTTCATTTTTTTTTGTATTGCTGTTTTTATTATTATCATTTTTCTTTTTACTGTTACCATGAATTCAAGTTATCTCCGTATCCTGTAATTGGGCTTTTGCCTGTTGGATATGTATTAAATAAATAAATAAATAAACAATAATAACGTTGAGATGTGGACAGATTTGCTCTGAACTAGTCTTTCCATCGAGTAGTTTTAATCCACAAGAACCTCAATGAGTATTGATAAAACAAAAAGGGAAACAAAAAGGGGATCAAATCGAAATACGCGATTATACCAATATTCTCTTCGTAAAATATTTGGGGTGGCATTGCTTAATTGTACATGTCCGATAACTTTCTAGTAGTCAAACAACCCCTAGCTTGCCATTTATGCTAAAATATACTAATATTACTATTGTACGTAATGATTAAAATATAACTTAATTTGTCTCTGATTTATAGAAGGTTTGTTCCAACAGAAAGTCACAAACGGTTTGATGAACTTTTTGAATGCGCATGTCTAAACATGTCGGGATTACTGCTGGAACGAAATGTTTGCTTCTCTTCTGCTTTTTCACACTTTTTTCAGTTCTACGCATGACATTTGATTGAAACTTGTAAATAACATAACCTATAGCTCTGTTTTTGCAATCATTTTAATTCATTGGTGTTTAAATTTCTCAAAACAATAGTTATAGATGATGGAGGGAATTATTTATATCTTTATGCAAACTGGAGAATGCATCATGGAATATCAGGTTATTCACAAATACGTTTATAATTCAAATAGTTTTAAACGTTTTATACTTGAACTACGCATTACCAGGCTAAATTCAGTGGAGACTCCGCGAATTCTTTAAACCATTTGATATCGGTTAGAAACTAATTGGTAAAGTTGACGGCAGTAGTAGCTTTTACCTTGAAAACGTGTTTATGAATGTGCAAATCCATACACTAATCAGTGTAGCCGCAGTCAATTTGTGTAAAATCAGTATTTAATTCAATGTTTACTAGTGATCAACAAAGAATAGTGGGGAAGTGGACAAAAAATAAACCAACAATTATTTCAATTGACTGGTTTCTAGCACTATATTCCTCTTCATCAGAATCTACAAAACATATTACAATGAGATCTTAGGTTTCAAAAAACACACTCAACAATTTATTAAAAGTGTAAAATGCTAATCCACTATGTTATTAAAATACATAGGTACCAACTGAATTTCAAGCAACATATGCTCATATCAATAATCAAATGAATAAATAACATTATACAATGTACTAAAAACGAAGTCACAAACGAATTAAAATAATTTAATTTTAAGTATAACTTTTATTTTACAAACCAAATGGGTTATAATCTCATATACCTGTTACACTTCTTCTTCTAATAAAATAGTTAACCTCATAATAGAGAGAATAGAGATGGGGATTTTAGTTCGTTTTGCCGAATTCATTCCCTTGTCTCATACACCTACGTGAATCATTCAATTGAATGATTCATTTAATTCAGTGAGTCAGGGAATCTGTTTTATTTCTGGGGCTGTCGTTGGTTAGGTAATATCGCTGTGTCGGAAGTAAAGGAAAATAAATACGTACTGAATCAAAACTCTTATTTGCTTTTGACAGTAAACTATTTTCTCGATCTCAATGAGAGCAAGATTTGAAAAAAAAAGTAAATAAAGGTATTTATTTCGGTAACATAATGTAGATTTGTGTAGGTAGTGTGGGTACATGTACGGCGTCTCATTTTTTTTATGACATTGTCTACAACCTAAATTAAATTCATAGTTTTGCTGTAACGTAAGTATTCTCGCTTTTACCTACGTTTACCTTATTTAGTTATAGATATTAGCAACAATGTTTATTTATATTTACGGTTCGCCGTACTCTTGAATTTCAACCGCCGGCCGTACCGTACCAATTATTTGCACCCGACGAATATTAGAATAAAATATATAATTCATTAATTCTTAACATCTACTGCCGAGTACGACTAGTACTAGTGCCAATGTAGAGCTGGCAGAAATGTGTAACGGGATATAGGCGTACGCATCATAAGTGTAATAAAAGAAATTAACTAGTAACAAAAGCAATAAACTGTTATAATTTATAACAATGTATGCACAACTTACCCTCTTAAATAGCTTAATGAACTAGCTTGGTTATCACAAACTGGAGAAGATCTGTAAAAACTTTGCAGCATCAGGGTATATTTTTATTGTTGTCTCCGTGAGCGATGTTCTGGTGAACAAATATGCTTCTATTTTATAACGATCCGTTTTAGGAAATGAATAATTTGGATCACGTTCCTTGTAAATTAAATAAAATGGTTCGAGTCATACCCTGAATTCCAGATATGATTAGAATAATTTTGTTAAACATTATTATATTACTCCTGTAGCGTAACGATACTGAGCTAGGTGTGTTTCAAGAGTGTGCGCGTGCGGATCATACGATGTTTTTTTGGATAGTGTTTTGAGCTGAGCCCCGCAAAGGAGAAGACGGCGATAGACGGTGATAAAAGTTTTAAAAGTATGAGTTGAGTTTGGTGAAGAAAAGAAAATATTGCTGGGTAAACGAGATACTAGTGTGACGTCTGGGTGCGATAGCAGTTTGGTGAGCCGGAGAATGGTTCGATTCTGCAGAGTAATGGAGTAAGGAATGAAAATAAGTTGAGCGATGTACAACAACCGGTAAGGTATCTTTGATCAATTATAAAAACTAGGTACCTAGCAACGAGAACAAGTCTGCCTGTGTTAGCTGGCGTAATGCAAACAATTTGACTTGCATTGATTTGCCATCTGTCCGTTTCCTGAATTTTATGTGTAAAGCATCTTTGACTTTTTTTAATATTACCGATACATTTGATGAGAAACTGTTTAAATTAAGTACACGGTTTTTCCCTCTTTTTAGTGTTACCAATGGTTTTAATTTGTCGGAACTTTGATAAAAACATTTTAAAAAGGGGGTGGCACAAAACAGTATATAAACATTGGACAATTTTTCATTAGTTAATTTGGCGATTGCCAATTTTGTTTTTTAGTATGTGTTTAGTTTTAAGTTCTTTAGAAATCTGTCTAGTCAATTACTCGCTTCCCCGCCCATAGAAGAGAGTCCAAATATCATGCTAATTTTGAATATATGTATTTGTTTATAGATTTTGTTTTATTCCAGTAAATAATTTGTGACTTGTTAAATTAAATAATCGGACAGAAAAACGCCTTGTTGCAATTTTGAGAACGACCGTTCGACATCTATTGATGTAATACATGCAGGCATACTTAAAATAGTCTTTGAACGCACTTAACCGATCTGGAGATGCACCATCAGAACCATCAGAAATGTGTCTTAATCTGGTAAAACCGGTGTTATGCTTTAACACACATGCAAACTTTTCTCTAACGCTCTCATTTTCTGCGTCTCCTATAGCGTCAAGCAGTCGATTTACTTCGTCCACTATTGGCAGTGACTCCGCCAACGACAACGCACTGTTTTGTAAGTTTTTTTATGGTTACTTGGACATGAAAAAATTGAAAAATGCTTCAACTTTGATGTTTAATATTGTGTCTATTAAGAATATCTTTGCCATAATCAAATGCTCACGTCATAAAACAACTCTTTGAATAGGTATAAACTGTAAAAATTATAAGTAAAATGGCTAATAAGTTTTCTGTCAAAACTTGCTAAAAAACCTTATCAGAAATAATTGCTCGACAGGAAATTGACGAAAAATTTATAAATATATCTTTTGTTACATGACCATTATTGTTCAGTATGTACATGTGACACATATTTGGGTTTATTTCGTCTAAAAGTTGGAAGTTGATTTAAATTTGTTAAAGGGCTCTATGCCTGTTCGACTTGAAACAGCGCTCGCTGTACACATAGTATTAGTTAAGTAATTTACTTGAAATGTTTACAAAAAGTTACGTCAATGTAGCAAAGATTATTTTCAGATTTCAAATAGAAACAATAACAAACAAACAATATATTCAATAATGTGACTGTTTATGCACGCATTTACTCGGTGAGGTGCGCTTTGTATCAGATAATCAAAGTGGCCTTGGGATATCTCATCCCAAGCTTCCGGTACACGAAGTTGAAGATCATTGACATTGTCTGGTGTTGGGGTAATTATCTTATATCGATCATATCCCAGACATGTTCGATCGGTGAGAAATCGGGTGAAGGTGTAGGCCATGGAACCACATACACATAGCTTCTTCCAAAAATTGCAACTCTTAGGAGGCGAGCATTATCTTGTTGAAAAATTGGATTAATCAACCCCTGAAAATATAGCACTGCAACAGATTCTAACACGTTGGTTATGTAATTGCTGCCTTCAAATTAACCTGAACGAACACTAAGTCACCTACTGCCAAATCATGTTACACCCCAAACCATTACTCCGCATGTAAGGGCAGTATGATGAACAGCTAATTGTAAATAATGTCTTCGTTCGGAAGCGCCTTGTCCTCTTTAGTCCAACATGGGCCCACAAACGAAATTGGGACTCGTGACTAAAGACCATATGATATCATTTCTGCGTCAATGCACTCGTTTATTGCACCACTCTAACCCGTGGGCACGATGGAATGGAAAGGGGTATGCATAAATATGGTAGATATGAACAAAATCCAAAAGATCTTATTCGTCGATATACGGACGCCATAGATACTCTAAAGTTTCCATCCAATTCTAAAGTTTCCATTCAATCATTTCCCACAACTCGCGTTGTGTAAAACGTGTCTCTTACAGCCAATCTTCTCTGATGATGTTCTTCATGATTGTAGTCCTCCTGGGACGTTGGGAACCACAGCGGCGCTCATGAAGATCTTCTTCGGACCACCCAAACCAACATCCTAACACAGTTGTCACTTTGCGGTCTACGCGGTTAGCAATTTTCCTAAGTGAAAATCCAACCTCCCTCATACCAATAATTTGACAAGGTTTGAAGTTATTTAACTAACGATAATTTTAAACATGTCGCACTCTAGGCAATGTGGCTAATGTTTGCGACAGAAATGTAAATGGAGAACTAACAAGAATCATTTTTACGAAGAGGCGTCCGAAATATATACTTTATTACATAAAAGCCACAGCAAAAATCAAGATAATGTTAGTTTTTGTCGAAATTTTAATAATTTCTTTGTTACATTGACATACCTTTTTTTATAAAATTTCAAATAAATTGCTTAGCTAAAATAGGTGTTGCGGCTTTTATTCAAATTAGTATATCTGCGAAACTCTATGAAACAGAAAAGATTAACATATTTGGCGAATTTGGCGACAATACGAGCACGATAGAACATTGCTAGAAAAATATGATCAAATTGAGCTGAGAAGATCCGGCACAATGAATGCAACGAAAACAAAAACTTTATTTTATGATTTCTTTATTTTTCATATTTAAAGACCACATCTTAGTTAGACATTTCTTGAATATCAGTGTCAGAATCAGCTCGTGTGCGAACGTCATCAATATTTTTATGTGCAAAAATGATATACAATACAAAGTAGACAATATCTTACCTTATACTTTTGAGAGATGATTTTTGTAATGTCTAAAAATAGATGAACGTTGAACATTTAGCAAAAAACACTATTACACTACAATCTTTTCTTGCACTAGAATAAAAGTATGTTAGATATTAATAATTGTTCTAAATGATTTGTAGTTAGATTCCGGCATCTGTCATTAAAAATCCATTTGTAGTTGGAAAACGACCGTTCCACGTCTACAGATGTAACTGGAGCGTTTTTATAATACCGAAAGTTTTAGAAACGTTTGATTTTCGTGTAAACAAGATAACTTTTTTACAATAAACTGCTGTGCCATTAAACACTAATTCCGAGTTCACACAGTCTTCAATTGCGATGTATGTAGATAGTTGGGGTTCTGCCTTACAAGTATGTCGGCTTGTTTATTTATTTGAAATGCGACATATTATAGGCGTTTTAATTAGTTACGATAATACATAAATGTGTTGTATTTTGCAAGGAATTATCTATCTATTATTAGAGAGAGGAATGGCTAAGGCAGCATGACCATTCGCACGGTGCCAAACAAGGAATTAGTAATTTATTTTAAAAATACAACACCATTTTCTTCTTGTTTGCTAAAAGAAAATTTTATTTTTTATGTTTGAATTTTCCGTTCTTTTTTTTTGTTTATTTGTGTATAAACATGGAATGTTTTGTTTAATAAAATTGAACAGTACACATATGTTTGAACTACGCACATACAAATATGCTATCTTTAGTGTTAGGGGCGCACCCGAAGGCCGAGATGATTGCGATAGGTCTAATAGTCTTAGGTAAGTTCAGGATACGCACTCTATTAACTCTTCTCACCCCTAGAGTACCAACATAATTCGGGTTTTGCGTTTGGGGTGAATAGTACAATATTTTGTCGTATAGGTATTGCAGAATGGCGTGAAGAGAGTTTACTCAAAATGTCCCATCTCGAGAGGTGGAACTTGAAGAGTGGACATGCGCTTTAATGATTAAATTAACTTCGACCAAGGAAATTTAACGTTAGCAACTATTTTTTCCAAAATGCTCTCTTTATTCGACTAATCATCCCTTAAGATCATTTCTCAAGAAAAGTGGATTGCTAAAGTTCCATTAATTTTCTAAATAAATAAAATGAAACTTTTATCTACTGAATATCACAAAACATCTAAAGATCTTAAACACACAACTATTTATTTAAGCGGTTGAAGTTGAAAAGATGATAAAATAATTGTTTGACTTCTGTTTTGACAGTTGAAATATTTCCTATTCGTGTATAATCATTAATTTGCTCTCTTTATTCTATGACCATGTGATCAAAATCCATTCCTACGCCACACCAACACCGTGTGTAATATGCGAACCCACCTCTTCTCGTCGTCGTATAATGTGTATTGTAACTATAAGTATATTTTCGCGACATACCGGGTTACATATGAGCGGTACGTAGCGGTTTAACCCCCACCACATACCGTCAAAATAGTAAATATATGTTGCGAAAATATAACGGTTATTAAATAGGTTACACATTTAAAAATTTATTTCGTTCAACCTAATTAGTTTGTTTTGAATATTTTGTATAGTAAACATCGGATGTACCCACTGAATTTATGTGCATTATTTTAGACTCACAACAGGTAAATAATATTTAATGACTGTGTTTATCTTAATTCAAAAGAAATCGTTCGGTTCTTAAGAAAAATAACTAAAAATGATTAATATTTCTATCATTTAGCAATACATTTACCGTCTCCAAGTCGACGGTCAGCAATACGTCAACTCCATTGCAATTTACTCTTATTTTGATAGGTAGTTCTTTGTCCATATTTATTTAATTATTTGATTTATGTTATTTTACGATTTTGTAGTTCTTTAGGTTATGTTCTATTAACAAGCCAAACAAGGATCGAGTTACATACCACTGCTAACCTACCTCAAGAGCTTGATAACAGCGTTTTTTCGTGTTCTCCGGTTGACTCAACAGTAATCAACAAACTTCTACCGCTCAATTTTCATGTCGGGAACGGTAGAAGGGTAAGTTATTATGCCGTCATCACTTTACGTCATTGTCTTTAACACGGTTACAAATTTGGCTCCCGTCCTCTGAAGCAGAGTTACTAGCGGTAATGGCGGAGAGTCGAATCAGCTATTACGAGTTTTGTATTATATTTTTGATAATGGAAAGTGAATTGATAGAAATATCCATAAATTACCTATAGTGATTTTATTACCTTGGTTGATCAAACTACGGCCAATATTAGATTAACTTTAAGTTACTTAATGTTCGTACTTAAAAACCAAATTATTTAAAAAAAATAGTACCTACATATAGGTCTAGGAAAAAAGTTTACTAAACTTAAGTGCTTAAAATTAGATTTGAGGTTTTGTATGTTTGCGTTATTTCTCATATCTTATATATGTTTCCCCTACTATTAGGTGACAAACTGTATACTTCCCAATTATACATATTATGAGAACAAATTTCGACTGGCTTTAACTCTTTGTCTGCTAATAAGAATTAAAAATATCAATAATTGTAAGCGATCATAAAAACTTTTACCTCAGATATTATAAATTTGCAACAAATTTGCGTTTTTTTTCCAGAGAGAAATCAAATAAAGTGTACAAAAAATAAGAAAATAACATAATCACAATCCCGGCGTAAATATTATTCTCGTAGCCGGTGGTAAAATTTTAATTTGCCTCTCTTTAACAATTGTAATTTAAGAAGTAGAACACAATCCGTGTTGATGAAATACTCTTCAATTACAGTAAAATACAAAAGAAACAGCGACATTTTAAGGTTATAGCGGGTTGACGGAAAATATGGTTAGTTTAAAAGTCGACAAACTTTTTACTTTTGCGAGAGACTCTGTACCCGCTACTTCTGAGATTAGAATATAGAGTAGGGATGAACCGGTCAAATATCGGGCGGTTGTCAACGGGAGAACGCGAAAAAACGCTGTATGTTGCAGTATCATATTTGAACTAAAATTAGTGACGTCATTACGCACTCCCCCATTTTACCGTTCCTCGCTAAAATGACACGGTAACAAAATAATACATACCGCAAATCATCGGGTATGTCGTGAAAATATGCTTTATGATTTTTTCATAACTGATTTCTAGTATCAAATTATTAAAAGATACTAAATATTGACCAAAAAAGTTTATGAATTAAGACTTATCTGCAAGTGACTTGTGTATTTGACGTATAAAACGTTATTACACTACATTCAACCAAACTGATAAAAGTTTTAAAGCCAACAAGAGAACTGTATTCATGTCATGGCCTTCTAGTGAAGCGTTCCAATGTCGTTGTTCAGTTATCTGATGTTCAGAAAGGCATGAACGAACATTTAAGAACATAATGACGATCATCAGCTTTGATCGGATAGCGTATACAGATCGGTATTCACTTCTGCTAAATTATATCCTTAATTTCTTCACGACAATTAACCTAATTAATAATGCGAAAGTAACTCGTAAATGTGGTGGATTTGTTTGATCTTATTCGGTAGGTATTAAGATTTTCTCTCTGTCACGGGATAATGTACATCAGTTCTACAAGAACTACATTATTGATTATAATTAAATGTTGTTTGCTATATCATGAATTTAATGTATAGGGTAGTCATTTTAAGTGCCTCACTCAATTTCTTTCCTTGATTTAGAAAAAAATTCCAAAACTGCATTTACCTATGTATTTTTTTCTAAGGAATCGAAAGTTGAAAAGAAAAATGGCCAAAAAAACTGGAAAAATGAGAATTGATACCCTTTACATTAATCCGGAAATGGACATGTGACATTTCACTGATTATAAATGCGTATCATATTCATATTTTTCACTTCCGGTTTAACTGGAAATTACATCAACTTTTTTATTTTAAGTGAACACCCTATTTAGTTCAGTTTAACGAAAGTTTCTTTCTGAATTCAGCAATATATAATAAATGCCTTATCATTCTTAAAAAATATATTAAAGTTTCTAGTTCATTCTATGCACAATACTATTCCAATATTAAGATCATTACATTATTCATTTATAGAACTTAAAAATCTTAGGTCAATCCACAACGTGTCCTCAAAGCTAGTTACGGACCGAATTTATAACGAATTGTAGTGAAATAGACTTATGCGTGAATCGTCAGAAAGCAAAAGAGACAGAAAACACTGGAGGGGACAATGTCCCTAACGACCCTGACGACCTTGACACGGTAACGCACGAAATTTAGTACAGCAGTCGCTAGTCATTAGTCTTAATGTTGACCACGCGTTGGTCGATAAATTCTATCGCATTGTTTTTAATGTTTTTATTTGTGAACATTTTATTAGTAAATCTCTACTTGTCGTGAAATTAAGTAAAACAGTGTTTTTGGTGTTTACTATTAAATATGAGTGTTGTACAAAATATATTAAAACTGAAAGATGGACATAAGTTGGGTTATGAAGACTGAGTGAAATTCAAAGGTGGTGACCGTCCAAAACCTAATATGACGATAAAGCAAACATTTCTTGATAAGAAAAAAGAAGTTAATAGGTATGTTTAATTAAAAAAAGTTATCCTTCAGCAAATTTTATTCATTGTTACGCTCATCACCTAAATTTAATTTTACAAAAAGCATCAAGTCAGGATAAAAGCATAAAAAATTTGTTTGCTAATTTACATAGCTTTTCTTCATTCTTTGGAAAATCGCTAAAAAGAACAGCCGTGTTAGATAATGTTGTTAAGGTGATATTACCTAAAGCTGCTCCAACACGATGGAATTTTAATACAAAGTGTATAAAGACTGTTTATACCTATCGAACAGAATTATTAGATTGTTTAGAAAAAATCATTGATAATGAATCAGAAAACAACACTGTAAACCAAGCTATGGGTTTAAAAAACTACTTACAAAATGAATATTTTCTTTACTGGTTAATTTTTTTTTCATTTAGTTATGCCTCATTGTGACATATTGTTCAATCAATTACAAAAATGTAATATCGATGTCATAACAGTAAATAAGTGTATTGGCGTTTTTAATAGTAAAATTGAAGACATCAGAAATAAAATTTTGAATAACTATTTGGAGGAGACATCCATGCAGTCTGCCCAGAGATGTAAAAAGGAATAATCAAAAAGGAGAATTTCATTAGAAGTTTGTGATATAATTACATCTGAGATCAAAAACAGGTTTGGCTTCAGTAATCATTTAGCAGTGTCTCAGTTATTTCACGCAGATCGATTTAAAGATTATAAAAAAAGCTTTCCTCAAGATATGTTTAAATTAGTTAAAACGGAGTATCCAGTCATAAATCATTTGAAACTTAAAACTGAATTAGAAGTATTACATAGCTGAGAAGATTTTTCCAATAATGAAGGTGCAGTTGCTTTGTTACAGCTTTTTATTAACAATAATTTGTGCAATACTTTTTTTGAAAGTGTCAAACTGTTAAAAATCTTGTGTACTCTCCCTATGACTACCGTCGAAAGTGAACGTTGTTTTTCCACCTTAAAAAGAATAAAGACATTTTTAAGAAATACCATGGGTCAGGAAAGGTTATCTTCTTTAGCTATGCTTACCATAGAAAGGTCATTAATAAAGAAGATAAAAGACTTTAATGAAAAAGTAATTGACCACTTTGCATCTCAAAAAGACCGGAGGATCGACTTGGAATTTAAATCACTTTAAAAGGTAGGTAATACAGTAAACTTTTCTAATTGACCTCTCTATCTCTTTACCCACGAACCGCCGTTGGTAATATTAAACCTGTTGAATTTTCAATTTGTTCAAACGTCTTCGCCTGCGTTTGTGGCAAAATAAAGTTTTCGAACATTTGTTGCAAATAAAGTGTACAGAATTAATTTACTTTTTGAAATAAATAAGTTATTTCAATGTTTTTATTTATTTTGATAGATGATGTTTTAGAAGAAACACTCTTATTATTTTAAATTTAAACCCCAATACCTATTAAGCATGAAATATAATGATTTGATAATATGTTATATATTGTTGAATTCAGAAAGATATTCTCTTTAAACTGAGTAGATCTTCAGGGTGTATCATTTAAAATAAAAAAAGTCTTCCGGGCAAATCGGAAGTGAAAAATATGTAACAGATACACATTCATAATCATTGAAAAGTCATATGTTCATTTCCGAATTAATATACAGGGTGTTAATTTTGGTATTTTTCAGTTTTTCGGCTATTTTTTTTTATTTTATGTTCAATTGTGTTCACTTTTCGAAATCGGATTCGTCAGAAAAAAAAATTTACAAGCATGGTTCTGGACTTTTTTCCTAAATGGAAAACCAATCAATGAAATCAATTTGAGATTCTTAAAATGATCACCCTGTATTTGTTTCAGAACTTCAGTGGACCCCATATATTTAAAAATATATTTGAACTGAAGAGGCTACACATTGAAGGCCATCGAACACATACTCAATACTCGATTAGGGTGAGACCAATTCTGCGACAGGGATTCGAACTCAAGAATCGGGCCCTAGTTTTGATTTTGTTATAGACTGATATGAGAATGAGTAATATTAACTATACGTGCTAACGTGCATGAATCAGTTAAAGGCAATTATACCATTTTATCTTAATTCTTTAGTCAAAATAAGTATCAACAAGTTTCGGTTCAAATCAGCCTCGACAATCTCACGAAGAAGCACAAAAATAAACACGTCAAACCCCGACGTATTACCCTATTACCAATGCATGGAAATGCATTACGTTTATTAAATTGAAGCTTTGACGGTTTAGTTTAGATCTTGGTAGTAAATATAATAATAGAAAAACAAATGACACAGCAACGTGCAAAATACCACTAGGCACCATCAGATTATAAAAAAATCCTACTCTATGGTACTACGAATCATTTTTTTTCTTTATGTACTTTATTCTTATCTTATTGTTTGTTACATTGCAAAGATTGATTTTGATTAAAAAAAGATATTTGTGCCATTAAACAATTTAAAGTTTGATAAAAATAAATATTTAATTGGAGGGGCCCAAAATATTTTGCACCTGGTCCCTTGGCCACCTATCTACACCACTGCGCATATTCTTAACTTATTAGTTATTAAACTGGGATAACAACACAAATTACATTTTGTTATTTATTTTCATCAAATATTTAGTCTTCCACTTTCCCCATATTCCTAATTGCCTCAAAGATCTAGTATGCACTTAAGAAATGTTATATTTAATTTACTGGAGAAACATATTCTTAGACACTGATTTTATTAAAAAATAGGATATTATTGTGCCACGATTCAAGTTGCTAGCTTAGGTTAAAAATCTGTCAGTCGTGTAATAAAAACATATTCTTAAATGAGCGACATATTTTACTTCAGGGTTAATTTAATTTAAAATTAATTTAATTTTAGATTAAATTTAATTTAATATAAGACTTTGTTTAGTTTCTTTCTGTTGTTCATGTTCTAAACATAATTTAAATCTCAGATTAATAATATAAAGATAAGTAATACCCATAAGAGATACGCTGATTTTTATGACCGATACATAAACAACAATTTGCATGTTTAGATATCAACGTATCCAAAACAAATCAGGGGCGCCTCCAGGTTTCAGCGTTTATTTTAATGCTTTTGTATAACTTAAAGCTTAATAGGTATACAAAATTTGTTTGCTTGAGGAATGTATTTTTCAATGCTATTCTGCTGTTGCTATTTTAATCTCTGTTGTTTTTAAGTGATCTTAAAGTTTTGTGTTATTGGGTACTGATTAATAATCCATTTTTAATTACTTATAAAGATTTATTTAGTGAATATTTATTGAGAAACAATGACTAATAAATGTGTAGTGTGCGGCCAAAGAGGAAAACAACGGGGTTGTTTATCTTTTCACATGTAAGTAAACAAAACAAATCAGGGTCGGCATATTGCGTGGTTGCGAAAGTGTGAAAGCTCAAAAATGACTAAAATTAATATTAGCTTTACAAAAAAATAAAAGACAACATTTGATTCCATTTAATTTGAACAGTAAAAAATCCACATTTTATTAAAAAAGATACTTATACAAAACTATCCAACAATCAATACTATATCCTACAAAATATTTTGGGAAACCGATTTTACTCATATTTATAGATCACGTATAGGTTGTGCTTTTCTAATACCTAACTCGAGTGTACAATCAAAATTCAAACTTTCTCACAAAGCGTCGTTTTCTCCACAGGAGCTTATGCTAAGCGACTCTGGATCAGTACTTTTGACAATAAATAATAACTACAAATCTGTATCTAACAGGTGTCATCATTCTGTTAAATTTATTAAGAGCGCTCAGGTGTTACCATGCAACCTACCATACATCTAGCACAATTTTTGCCCATAAATCTGGTAAATATAAATTTATGCAAAAACGACAGAACTTCCTCCTACATTTTACAACTTCATTGCCATGTGGACAGATTATTTTAAAATCAAAATTACATTTCATAAGAACGTAATTTTGTATTTGGCTGGAAATGAGGATATTGAAAATTACGTTCTTATGAAATGTAATTTTGATTTTAAAATAATCTGTCCACATGGCAATGAAGTTGTAAAATGTAGAAAGTTCTGTCGATTTTCCGTGAATTTATAATTAAAAGATTTATGGGCAAAAATGGGGTTAGGTGTATAGTGGGTTGCCTGGTGACTCCGGAGCGCTCTTAAAGACTATAATTATTTGTCAAAACATCTGGTTTTAAAATACAATGTATATAGGTTAAGGCTCATACTGGCATAAAACACAACAAAGAAGTCGATTTATTGGCAAAAGATCATCGTAGACGGTATGTGTCTACAGTATTCTACAAATGCCAGGGAAGCAGGTTTAAAAAAAAACTACAAGGATATTATTTAATTAATTTATAGAGAATCATGCAGGGAATATTTCAAGAACTTTAAAATCCTCACACTTTGCAATTTATACTTATACAAAACATGCCAGATTATTTATATTGGAACAGTACATCTAATCACACAAATGTACACATACATTTGACCCGAAATAGAAATGACCTTATTCCACCTTATAACGTCTATAATATAAACACGAAGTGTCCCTCCTATTCTGGAATTAAAATTTTCAACAAATTACCAGATTTAATAAAAATGCTCTCAATACTAATTCTTTCAAGAATAAGTTAAAATCTGTACTATTTAATTATATGTTCTATGATATCTCAGTGTTCCACAATTGCTACTTACTCATTTAGTTTCACATAAATTATGTATATGTGTATACGACTATATAAGTTTTGATTTGATAATTGGTTTGTATCATAAATTATTGGGATGTGGATTTCACGGAAAAGTAAAATTGGGACACGTTTCCACGGACATGACCGGAAAAGTCCTGACTAGTCGGAAAAGTTAAACCTAACCTCAAAAATAAAAATCTATTGGAGACAGCAATTGGTACAACCAGTTAAATAGATTTGAAAAAGTTAAACCTAATCAGAATGAAAAATGAATGATAAACCTACCAATTCAATTCTTATAAGTATAATGTATTATTTTTTTTCCAGTCAAAATATTTCCACACTTGTAACGGTCCATATTCAGAAATTGCCATTATGCGTTTCCACCGCCGATGGAGCCACTCAAACGGTGTTAGGTGAAACTGAATTAAACTTCACCATCCATGGAATCACAAAACGGTTAAAATGTTTAGTCGTTCCTTCTATAGCTCACTCGTTTGTTTTGGGTATTGACTTTGGAGTGACCTTTAATATTTGTTTTAATTTTTCTCAAAATACGTGGACCTTTTGTACGAATAATGAAATATCTGCGGTAAATCGTATCTTACTTTATACTTGCTTGTCGGCTGAACAGAAAATGATCTTGGACCAAATCATTACTCGTTTTGAGCATTTGGTTTCCATACGCTAGGGTGAATTATCAGACTACTATATTGATACGGGTAACGTCCGTCCATTCGAACAACGGCAATATATGCTCTCACCAGTTATGCAACAGCATCTCCATCGGGAAATAAACGATATGTTACGTCTCGCTGCCATTCAACCCTCCAATTCGCGTTGGTCTTCCCCCATTTTACTTGTGCGCAAAAATAATAGCGAGCTACGCGCCTGCTTTGATGGGCATAAGTTGAACTCTGTTACCGTTAAGGATGCCTATCCCTTACCTCATATCGGTTCTATTTTGAACCGCCTTCGTGACACCCAATACCTTACCTCTATTGATTTATGTAAAGCGTTTTGGCAAATCTATTTGGAAATCGTGAGAAAATTACCTTTTGCATGCCTGACAAGGGCTTATTTAAATTTGTTGTACTCCCTTTCGGTTTGTCAAATAGTCCTCAAATTTTACATCGCGTGTTCTGGGTCTTGACTTGCTCAATAGCCAAGTATTTGTTTATCTTGATGATATTATCGTTGCTTCCTTCCCCTTTGAAAGTCATATCTCTACCTTGTATCTCATACGGGATAGACTGTTCACTGCTGATTTCACTATTAATTTATCTAAATGTGAGTTTTGTCGTCCTTATCTGTCTTTCCTGGGATTTATTGTTGATTAGCAAAGTCTGCGTACTGATCCGGAAACGGTATCTGCAATAGTCAACTATAAGTCTCCCTCAAATACCACTGAAATCCAACGTCTAATTGGTTTAGTTTCGTAATACCGCCTATTTATTAAGTACTTTTCCACTATTGCAGCTCCTATTTTTTCTTTGCTGCATGGCCGAAAGAAAGGAGAACCCGTGTCTTGGTCTCCTGAAGCTGAATCTGCGTTCCAAGAAATTAAGCACCGGAGTACTTTGGCTCCTGTTTTAGCTTCCCAGACTTTTCTAAACGTTTTTATTACCAAACTGATACCTCTGATGTAGGGGTTGGGTATAACTTTGTTCTAGAAATTAGATGGAGCGGAACACCCTATTCCTTCTGCAAGTCGAGCTTTTACTATCGCCGAGCGTAAGTATTCTGCGACAGAGCGTGAGCTTGTTGGTGTCATATTCGGGATAGAAAATGTCTAGATTATGTTGAAGCTACACAATTTACTGTTGTCACTGTTCCTCGTTAACTTGGCTGCATCGATTCCGAGAGCCCACCGGGCGTTTATCTAATGGTATTTGCGTTTATCCCAATTTACATTTGATGTACAACATCGCCTCGGAACGCAAAACGTCATACCCGATGCTCTTTCTCGCTGCGTTAGTTCCATTGACACTCAGTTTTGGAAATCTGATGAGTGGTACCTTGGTATGTTAGATAAGGTTGTTAATAACCCCGCTGAGTATCCGGATTTTAAAATGAAAGGTAACTTTCTTTACAAGCATCTCCCTTCCGCGTTACCCATATATATATATATATATATATATATATATATATATATATATATATATATATATATATATATATATATATATATATATATATATATATATATATATATATATATATATATATATATAAAGCAAAACACCCACAGTAAATTATATGTATACAAATCCAACGTTATCTCTGTAACATAAACAAAACTTTAAGAGCCAACACACCATGTTAAAACATTTCAGTTGCGTTAAAACAGACAATCCAATAACACCAAACATGTAACTAAATTTAAAACAAACACCTAATAATCAATGGTGTAAGTAAATAATGTAATGTAAAATAACCATAACTGTGTTTTTAAAATATTGTATTAACTGTAGTTCTCTGATGATGGTGTAATAAACCGAAACGTTAGAAAAAAAATTATAAAATTAGTTATAACTGACCGAAATCCCCAAAAAACTATCAGATAATATCTTCAGATAATATGTTACCTTGTGTTATGTGCGTTAAGTACGTCATCTTACCTTTTCGTATGTGTATCTTTGTATGCGTGACATTATGTTACTTACATTTAGTTACGTTGTCTTACCTTTGAATGTGTATCTTTATATACGTTATCTTGCGTTATTTACGTTTGGTTTCGTTATCTTACCTTTTCGTATGCACCCTTACAACGTTATCTCACGTTGTCTACATTTGATTATGTTATTTTATGTGAGCCCTTAGCGACCCAGCTGTTCATGCTGCTGTCTAACTACATACCAGTCCTCTAAAGCGATTTAGTGTGTTTATTGGCGTTCCCTCTGAACACTTGCGATTACCCCTCTTGATTGACCTATTCACACTAAGTTGTAATCTTAAAATGTTTTTTATATGGCCAGGTCAGACATATAGACATGCATCCTAAAATTAGATCTTTCACGTACTTACTGCAATACGATGAAATCACCAGAAAAATAGATTCATTAATCGTTGCTAAATATGATACAAGTTAATGAATAGAAATGATCACCTGGAGCTACAGTCATAGGCGCAGAGAACCTCGGTTATTTATTTACAATGTATATCTTAGATATTGACAGTGGCGGCTGGTGAAATTTATGTTATATCATATCTTTAATATTGGAGCATAGGATCCAAGCGATAGTTTTAGGCATAACTATCAGCATTGTGTGCTAATCAGATTATAAATAGTTAGTGATTACTAATCTGTGATTGGTTAATCAGTAATTAGTCAGCAATTCAAATGACATGCTCTGCGCCCTGTAAGAGACTATTTTCTTATAGTGGGCTGATGTATTATCCCGGAAGAAGCGCAATAGAAGATACCATGCTGCGCTGGAACCATTAGTATTATTAATAACGAATTCCAAATTGGGGCAATAATTTTTATCTTATGTTATGTTTTTATTTGTTTCTTGTTTCGTTGTTTGTTGTTTATGCATATGCTATGTGGCTATAATTTATAGCTGAAAACACTTACTTCATTTTTCGTATAGTCTATAAAAAAAAATTGCGGAAAACTTTTCAAGCACGTTTATTTCATAAGAATTTTTATATTTTGTTTCGACTTATTTCTCATTTGACATGCTCCGATAGTAAAATATGGAATAACCCAAATTTCAGTAGTGCTACTGGATATTGGAGCTCATTCGAACAGGCGACCTGGTTGTGTACACGTCGCGTGTATGTATTAAATATAACGATACCTGTTTCATAAAGATCTTTACGCTTTGCAACTTATATTTGTAAGCATATAGACCACAATTTCGTGATTTAAAATGTGACGACACATCAGTTCGGTGTCTTGTATGGAGTATAAAAGTTTTGTCGACACATATTTCCCAACTAGAACAGACATTTAAAATGTGCAAAACACCTACGAAATAAAAAATACCAATTTCCATGCCATTTTTATGTAACTTTATATTTGTGTGTTGTCTGTAATATTCCCTAAATGTATTGAAGAGCGGTGTCGACTATTTGGGAAAAATAAAAAGGAAATCATGTGCCTTGGTGGGCCCACGTAATCATATTTAGTTGCTGGTAAAAGATTGCAAACCGTCAAGCGTAACTGTACAAGAACTGGTTGCGGAAACGCTTGATATGATGGGTGTTGGTAGTTCACAATTATTATTGATGTTAGTCACTGATGCAACCGATATATGGTTAAAGCTGGAGAATATACGCTAATTTAATACACGTAATTTATTGTTTTTGCGCTTCATTTGGTAGCCATAGAAATTCGACGAAATGATTCCGAAGTTGATGTATTAATTGCAAATACAAAACAAATGTTTGTGGAAGCCCCTAAATATGTTGAAAGTTTTCATTAGGTTTATCCATACATCGCGCGTCCACCGCAACCTATTTTAACACGTTAGGGAAGTTAGATAAAAAACCGAGGGAATCAAAAGTCATCTCCGAGGTTTAGAAACATTTCGACAACAATCGTGAGGTAGAAGCAGAAATTTATATGATTCTAACAATTATACCCTGGTACTGGACAGTATTCGACGATTTGAAAATTCCTTGTTTTCATTAGAAAAGTCTTTAAATCTCATTGATAATGTGAGTGAGTAAGCGGTATAATAAATAACCTTTTAATAACAAATGCAGTATATGAAAAGTTATGTTTTATTAATCAGTGTTTCAATGAGGAACATCCTCCCTGCAAGTGATTTGGAATGTTTGCAAATATTACTTCAGTAGATGTTGAAAGATCTTTACCTTTACACAAATGTGTTTACTATACGTAGGAAATGTTTTTCAGCAGAAAACATAGAAACTACGTTACTCATGCAAATGTTCGCTGGTACGCACAATCTCAACCGTTGGCCTCGGTATGTGTAGATACGTGACATGGAAAATGTAAGCGGTTTTATAAATATATGTAGTTTGTAGTTATTTTATTTGTTTTATCATCTGCGGCAATCTGAATGCATTATTATCGGGAACATATAATATAATATAATCTAGTGAAAGCGGTCTCAGTTGGACAATTACATTAATGGGTTATTCTTTTGACAAAACATGTTTTTGGGGTCAGGGCCCGCCAACATTTTTGTTAATTAGATTTAGAAAAAAATCCCTATATGAAATTATTTCAAAACCATTGTAATCATGCTTAATGTTTAAGGTACAAAAAATATCCCCATAGGACCTACAAATTATTACAGAAGCCGGGGCACTCTATTGGCAATGATTTTGATTATTGGATCATTTAAAATAAGTATGAATCCAATCAAATTATTAATTGATGATAAATAACATATTCCAGAAGTGCGTGCCAAAGTTTAATCAAGAAATTGTAGGAACGCCATGAATAGCGGTCGAATGGGCGTCGAACAAAACACGTAAATAAATTATAATTCAAACGACTGCCGCTTCACAAACAGAGGTATTGTAGGACGTGGGTGCGAAAAACATCTGTATGAATGTTTTATGTGCAGTGGACAGGATATATTATTTTGTACTTTACACCTGGCTTTAAAAGTATAATTAGTTCATTTAATTTTGATTCCTCAAAGTAACTTTTTGGGATAATAATATTAATAATATTTTGTTTTCCATGATTTAGTAGATTTAGGCACTGTTGGCGTTAGTCAAGCCATATTTTTTTGTAAACGTCTATAAGTACTGCACCTAAAATAAATCAAATGACCGTCACTGACCAGGTACTGATGTTTCCATGATCACTCATACAAATGCTTTTCGATAATAGTTTACACTGAAAATTATTTTATTTAAAAAAAATTGACTGGCGTCGGTGAAGGGCATGTTGTAACTAATAAAGACTTACCTCTTATATCATGTCCATTAACAGTTATTTATGCTTGTCAGTGTACACAATAGGCGAAATACTTTATTGTTAATAATTGAATAACGAATGTCAAACATGTTTTAGACTACAAATAAAATAGCTAGGTATAAAAAAAACAAATGCTTTATTGATGTCTCCAAATTATTAATTTTTTGTTTTGTTTGCAGTTAAAATTTCTGTTAATAAATGTAAGTGTAAAATATTCGTATTTTTCTTAATGTACATTTTCTCAAAATTTTAGAAACACTGGCTAACACAATTTTTGTAAGATAGTTCAAACTACTGTTTCTATATTGTTAATACCTTCCTAATAACTGAAAAAAATATCCAATAAGTCCTTATACGTACCATAGTTGTGTAAACACAATAGACCCTATTATATTGCTAGGTAATAATTTTTATGATGGGGCGGCCATTTTAGAAGAGCAAGTTAAAGTAAGTAAGGTGGGATATTTTCAGTATAAGTCTTGTTTTGAACTTCCAAGTGCCCAATTGTTTCTGTTAGAAAGTGTTTTCGTTTGTCTACATAACTCTGTTACGACAAAAATATCCAGTGATTGACTCTACATCAGCACCTCGCCGGCCACCTCGCCTGGTGTCGAATTATTATTATTATTATTATTGTTTTTTTTTTTTGGAATATCCGATGCCGGACAGTCTTTCCGTGGCCTCCGACGCCTCACGGGAGTCGTGCCGGCGCATTAACTACAATCACTCCGCACTTCCCGCAGGATTAGTGACTGTAGATACCAGAATCGTGTGCCCTGAGCAGACGGAGAGAACCCAGAATGATTGCCTTCTGCATTTGGCCTGCCAGCCACTCGGCTGATGTTTGGCAGGCCGGTATGGTCTTCAGATCCGAGAGCAGGCTTTATCCCTCCGAGTACACCGACTATTAGGACGACCATTTTCACCGAATAGCCCGGGTAGAGCACATGGAGCTCGTACCGGAGATCGAAATATTTGGTCCGTTTCTCCTCCTCTTTCAAGGTAATGTTTTTCTCTGCAGGATTTACGTATTTGATGTTAAATACTTCGTTTTTAAAAAGCGAATAATTTCGAAAAATAACCAACTTTATTATTAGTATTTAAATTAACAAGCAATGGTTCAAACAATGAGCTAAATCTGCCTTGGTAATCGCAGTTACATATATTTATAAACTATGCTTTGCAATGTCAGCAGAAGCTGTAATCGTAAAAATGATATCAAGTTAGCATTCATAATTCGTCCATCCCTAAGATGAAAACAAAGGGGTAGGTTTGTTTTCTTGTTTGAGATCATTTTTCGAATTATGGGTTACAAATAACTGGGTAATCTTATCTTTATTTTTTTGATAAGTACCTGTATAATATATATAATAATATGATAATAATTAAAGTTATACAAATATAAAGTAAAATATCATTAGTTCCAAGCTTTTGAATTTCTTCTAAGTCCTGAAGGTGAGTGGTTTCGGCAACGCGATAAATATCGTCTAATTTATCGGTGTGTACTTCTTGTAGTACCATGGGTAACTCGTTGTGTGATAACATTTTTTTTGTTCTAATAGGTAGGAGTTCGATGGGTTTTCCTTGGATGGAAATGGCATTATTTTCGAAGTTATAATTATTTATGTGAATCGAACAGCTTTGTGGTAGGTAGATTAGATGTGGTTCGCTTATTTCAGCAAATTCACTTTCGGGGCATAATTTCTGTACCTTTGTTTTGTTTGCAGGTATTATTATAATGTGGGCGTCGTCCACTGGTTCGACTATGGTGGATGTGATTTTATGCACCTGGATAGTGGGGCAGTTATTAAGTTGATTTCCCCTAAGTACATGTGGGATACAATCATCCTGGAAAGGTGGTTGTTGTACAAAGTACACGCACAGGTCTTCAACCATCGGGCATGGATCTCTGGAGTAGTAATGGTTTGTCGAGTTCATCAGGATGTATGGTTTTGGGGGTACAATGATTTTATTGTTAACGGGGGATCGGGAATAAGTGATAATAATCATATAGATTCTCGTCCGTTATAGGTATGTGGAAGATGAAACATAATTTGTCTAGTATGTAATGAATTTCTACTTTTATAATTTCTAAATAAGACTGTTCGAACTTAAATGTAGGTAATCCATTTTTATAGATTTCCTGTATAACATTTTTCATTTGTTTTATTTCATTTAGGGGCAATAGGTTATTATGTATTATCCCTAGTCTGGCGAATAATATTGAGTTTTCGAGTGTATCTAATATTTCAATTATATTCTGGCAATCAATTATCATTACGTCTAGATAATTTTGAATATTTAGGAACAGTGTATATTTATTCAAATTGCTTTCCAATGTTCTCATCTTTTTGTTGATTACGACCTGATTACTTATTACCGTGTTCAGTGTCTCTTTACTCTCATTCATAAAACTTTTTTATTATTGTAATATAGTTTTCAAGATCATGGTGTAACTTTTTTTGATTTTTGTCTAAGGTGTTAATTGCATTGTCGTATCTTTCCGCGTCGTCTGAGTCTAATAAACCAAAGGCCCATTTGGAGCCTTTTCCTACAATATTAAGTAGTCCTCGTTTTGTACGTAAGTTGAAAGAGGGTTTTATTTGGTTTAACTTTGTTTGGGCCTTGTCTCTCAAATAGTTTAAGTGATTATGAATTTCGTTTATTGAGGGATATAGTTCATCCTTTTTGTCGATCATTGGTACTATCGATCTTTCGTTTGTTTCGATAGCTCTCAGAGGGTCGATAAAAAGATTTAAATCAATATATTTTATAAAAGAGTGTTTATGATTCGTTACCTTGGCTTTACTGATTAAGAAGGGCAGTAGGGGTTAGTTAAGGGTGTCAATTTAATTTGTAGATGTACTGGCATCATTTGCAGAGTGAATACTAGTATTTTCCACATCTGAAACAGATAATGTTTCTTTAGATCTTAGTCGTATTGGTTTAATTTCTTGTTTATGATATATACGATTATCTTTGGTTTTTATTTTATTATCTAAGTCTTTATCAATTATTATTTTTTTGTATTTTGGGGCTATTTTTCTACGTATATTTTGAAGTAAGAAAGCTTCAGTTTCTGGTTTAAATACAGGGAATTCGGTTCTGTCTTGATTTTGTCTGGTTAAGTCTTTTACCTTGTTGTTTTGTTTATTTATAAACTCGTTCATAACTTTCATATTTCTTTGTTGGTTTTCAATATAATCTGACATTATTTTATTTTCCGAGAGGTTAAAAGGCGTGTCGAACTCTAAGTTTGCTTTTATGATTTGAAAAGGTGTGTAACGTGTAGAGGAATGTATGGTATTATTATATGTTAATATTGCAAGGGTCATTAGTTGTTTTATATTTTGTCTTGGGCTTTCTAGTTCTAAAGCTCGTAATTCTTCTATGAGTGTGGAGTGTAGTCTTTCAATTGGGGCATTACTATTTGGATGTCGGGTTGTGACGTGATGTAATACTATGTTATGTTTTTTGCAAAACTCTGAAAATAGGTTATTTTTGAATTCGGTACCTGGATCACAGGTTAGTTTTTTGGGAATACCGTAATGTGAAAAGAATATCATTAATTGATCTAAGATATCGGTTGTTACAAAATGAATAGGGTATGCTTGTGCAAACTTCGAGAAAGAGTCAATTACCATTAGGAACTTTTGTCCGCTTATTGAGAAAGTGTCAATATAAATATGTTCGAACGGGTGTTCGCCTATTGGGGTCGGTTTTAATTCAAATTTAGGGGGTCGTCTTTCGTACTTAACTGATTGACAAGTTATACAATTATTTATATAATTCGTTATGTGGTTAGTCATTTGGGGCCAATAATAAGTTCTTGTTAGCGCTGTTTTCGTTTCGGTTATACCTCTGTGTGTGGTTTTTGTCTCATGGTGATTTTGGATGGTTTCTAATTGTTCGTCTTTGTCAACTATTTCTTTAACTATTTTGTTTGTTTGAATAAGTTTGTATGCTTTATCGTTAAAGTATTTTTGTAAATTGATTATGACATTGTGTACAAAATTTGATTGTATTAGTAGGCCATAAGTTTTATTTGGTTTAATATAATTTTTAAACGTTTCTACTAGATGTTCTTCGAAATTTTGAATGGGCAATGTCACTTTTATTCGATCTTTAACATTAAAAGGTTTTTCAAGCTTAATTTTTGGTTTTATTAAGTCTCTTGTTACGTTTAGTATGATCTGGTTCCTAAATCCATTTATCGGTTGTTCGGTTATGGGTATATTTAGTGTGGGGTTCGATTGGGAGGAATGTACTGTTTCATTTGAAGGGTTTTTCTGTTTTATTATGACGTCTGAAATTATGTTTATTTTTTTTGTGTTGTCTCTGGATTTGTGTCTAATTGTTCAATAGGTGAATTTTCTAAAGTTATTAAATCGTCCAAAGCTATGTCGGGAAAATCATCGGTTATTCTGTTTTCGCTAGCGTCCGCGTTACCTATCATTGATTGTGTTTCGATCGGGTGTATTTCTATACGCGATAGGGCGTCTGCAACTTTATTTTCGCTGCCTTTTTTATACATAATTTCGTAATCATATTCCATGAGTTTTAAGCGCCAGCGCATTAATCTAGAGTTAGGTTCTTTAAGGTTATTTACCCATTGGAGTGGTTTATGGTCCGTGATGATGGTGAACTTACGTCCGAATAGATACGGACGGAAGTATTTTGTAAAATTTACGATACTTAGTAGTTCCTTCTCTATGGTGCTATAATTTTGTTCGGCGTCATTAAGCGTGCGACTTGCGTAAGCAATTGGTCTATCTTTTCCTATCGGGCCCTGGGATAAAACGGCTCCTATGGCGTAGTTTGAGGCGTCACTAGTTAAAATAAAGGGCTTTTCGAAGTCCGGGTATTGTAACAGGGGTTCATTGGTCAGAATTGTCTTACAGAGTTCGAATGCATTTTTAAACTCATTGTCATGTATTATTTTAGTACCTTTCTTTAAACACTTCGTTAGTGGCTTTGTAATTTTTGCGAAGTCTTTTATAAACTTGCGGTAAAATCCTAATAGTCCTAAAAAAAGATTTTATTTCTTTTGCTGTGTTTGGTAATGGGAATTTTGAAATGGCTTTTATTTTGTTCGGGTTAGGCCTAATTCCTTCCGGCGTAATTACGTGCCCTAAAACTCGACATTTTGTCTTAAAAACTCTGACTTGTCTAGTTGGATTTTTAATTTCGCGTCTCTTAGTTTTTGAAAAACTTGTTTTAGATTTGATATGTGTTCTTGAAGGCTGGTTGAAAAGATAATAATATCATCCATATAGACTAGGCATATGCGGTTTTGTAAATCTTTTAATACGTGGTCCATGACCCTTTGGAAAGTGGCTGGGGCGTTTTTTTAGCCCAAAAGGCATACGAAGGTACTCGTAGTGCCCGTGCTCTACGTTGAATGCGGTTTTTTGTACGGACTGAGGGTCCATTTCTATTTGATGGAAACCGCTCGCTAAGTCTAATGTGGTAAAGTAATTACACTTCCCGAGTTTGTCTAGGATGTCTTCGATGTTAGGTATCGGGTAGCGATCGTCAATAGTCTTGTCGTTTATCTTCCTATAATCTACAACTATACGCCATTTTTTCTTGCCGGAGGCGTCCGCTTTTTTTGATACAATCCATATCGGACTTGACCAGGGGGATTGACTATGTCTAATTACTCCGTCGTTAAGCATTTTATTTATCTGTCTATTTACTTCTTCTTTGTGACAAAAAGGGAACCTATAGGTTTTAGTGTGAATCGGTAATTCGTCCGTCGTTTTTATTTGGTGTTTTACTGTATTTGTAAATGTTAGTTTAGAGTCGTCATTATGAAAAATGTCGGGGAAGTTTGAAATTAATTTTAAAATGGCATTTTTTCTTCTTCATTCATGTGGTCTATTCTGATATTATTTAACATGTCTGTATTTTTTGTATTTGTCTGATAATTGGGCATAAAGTTTTCAATGTGATAAAAGTCAAATTGGTCACCTTGTAGCTGTTGGGCTTTAAAAGGTCGGTTAAATTCTAGACATATAGTTTTGTCTGTAACATTTTGTATTTCAAATCTAGCATGGTAATTTTCTGCAACCGTAAGGGTTTCAAGGGATATAAAATCCATTAATATTAGTTTCGGGTATTAGTATTTCTCCATAAGGTATATTTACTGGGAATGGTCGTTCTAGGCATTCGCGAGGTGGAATTTCTATTTTATATTTGTTTTGTGAATTTTGATCTCTGTAATGAAATGGTATTTGTACTGTATCGTTAAATAGTACCTGGTTTGTAAAATCCATTGTTAACTTGAGATTTCGTAACTCGTCTAGTCCAATGATGCCGTCAAAGTAGTCAGAAAATGGGAACAAAGTGAATTCTATGTTACCTTTAGTTTGAAATTCCTCAAATGCAGGAATTAATGCTTTGCATACTACTTCGCGATTTCCCATTGATGTTTTTAATACCGAAGGGGCTTTGTATATATATTCTTGGGAAATATAGTTCGGCAATACTAGGTCTTAACATTGAGACATTACAACCTGTATCTATTAGTAATTTTATATTGGGTTTATTTATTTGAATATACGGCAACGCGTTTACATATGCGTTAAGGGCTATATCTGGTCCTCTGTATTCGAAGTACTGTGAAAATTTTCATCGTCATTATTTATCTGTTCGCTGTCCGGATTTTGCATAAAATTTAAGAAATTGTCCGTGTATAATTCTGGATACATGTCTGGAGGGTACTCATTAAATCGTTCTTTCATTTCGTCATTAAAATAGAAAGGATCTTCTGAGGAAATATTATTTAATTCTTCAGCTATATATTTGGGGGGTTGGTTTAGGTTGAAACCACGGAAATTTACTTTGAATTTGTTTGCATCCAAAGGTCTTTGTTGGGAGAAGTTATTTTGTTGTCTTTGTGTAGAAGATTGTCGGCTTTGTGTGGACATTGGTGTTGGTTGATATTGTCTAAATTGATTTTGTCTGAATACATTACTGTTATTCGTGTTTTGTCTAAATGTTTGCGAGTTTGTTGGGAAATGTTGGGGAATAAATCTCGGCTGAATATTTATCGGTTGGCTGGGAAATACAGGTTTCTGATAATTATTTTGGAAATTTCCAATTGGCATTTTATAATTTTGATTTTGTAAATTTGGAAAATTTGGTTTTAAAAATTGTGAATTTACTTGTTTTTTCTGCATACGACTTCTAAATTCTAAATCAGCTTCTTCTTCTCTGACATAGCCTATGGCTTGTTCAATGCTATTTGGTTTTTACATTTAACAATTATTTTGTGTATTTCCGGATAAATTATTAATGTACGTTTTTAAAGCAATTTTTTCATAGTATTCGATTTTTATTCTTTTGGTCTCAATATTCTCACCAATTTCGTTTAATTTTGCAACTAGTAGACTTCTAAGAGTCTGTAACCTTAAGCCAAATTCTATTAGATTTTCATTTTTATTCAGGGTGGTGGACATAAGGTCATTAAGTAGGGTGTCCTCGCTACGTCCGTCTGAGAAAGTTTGCGTCAGTATTTGTTTAATCAAGGGCCAGGTGTTTAATTCATGTCTGGGGCCAATAATTTCTGAAGCGTGCCCTCTGAGGCGTGAAACTATCGTATTTACTACACATTTATTAATTGGGTTATTAAGCTCTCTTAAATTTTGAAATGTGGACACTAGGTCCTCACAAGCTCTTATGAATGGTGTTAAGAGATGTTTATCTCCATTAAAAAGAGGAATATTGTCTGAGTAAATTCTGTATAAAGATGAGTCCATTTTTTTTTTTTTATGCAAGTATGAACAAAAAATACCTATATGTTACGAAGGGTAATGGAATCTGACCACTTACCTACAAATATAAGCAAATCTTATATTTGTCACTAAATGCCTGTTCTTATGATGAGTGTTGGAATCTTTGACCACACACTAACAATTGTAGAAAGTCTATCAATTGCCACTAAGCTAGAATTATTGATATGCGAGTATGAATAAAATACCTATATGTTACGAAGGGTAATGGAATCTGACCACTTACCTACAAATATAAGCAAATCTTATATTTGTCACTAAAAAATATCTGTTCTTAGGATGAGTGCTGGAATCTGACCACACACTAACAATTGTAGAAAGTCTATCAATTGCCACTAAGCTAAAGTTGTTTTTATTCCTGTCGTTATGATGGATACTGGAATCTGACCACGTATCAATTATTATAAGCAAGTCTTATAATAATCACTAGACTATGAGAGCGTATTAGTTGAATTATAAAAATTGAAGAAATTTTTTTCTTCAAATAAATATTTTAAACTGAATAGTATTTTTTTTCAGTCGAAAACAAATGAAAAATATGTTTCTCTTAAAATTACGTGTATCTAGATTGATACTCTACAGGATAATTATTTTTGTTAAATAAAACCTTGTAGTTGTTCACAATGAACGGCCTAATAGCTACTTTTTTCCGGAGAGAATCTAAAATGATTTTTAGAAACTTGGAAAGAAACAGAAGGATTAAACTCGACTTACCTCGATGGTTTGCGTTGTCTGTCCGTCTGGAGATTCGTCACTGCTGGGCTGGAACTCGAACTTTCACTTTTCTAAACTTTTGAGCAATAAAGAATTGAGATTCACGATATTTTTCCGTAAAATACCTTTGCTCATCCTACCGACTGCGCCATTTACGTATTTGATGTTAAATACTTCGTTTTTAAAAAAAGCGAATAATTTCGAAAAATAACCAACTTTATTATTAGTATTTAAATTAACAAGCAATGGTTCAAACAATGAGCTAAATCTGCCTTGGTAATCGCAGTTACATATATTTATAAACTATGCTTTGCAATGTCAGCAGAAGCTGTAATCGTAAAAATGATATCAAGTTAGCATTCATAATTCAGGTGCCGAGAACTCGATGACATATCTTGAGTTGATGGTCAAGGAGGACTATGTCAGGCTTGTTGGCTTAGATTAGCCTGACCGTCGGGAACGAGTAGTTCCAGTAAATCCGGCATTTCTCGTTGTCGACAACGAACTCAATATCTCTGGAGACTTAAGGCAGTGCTGGTGTCTGGTCTACCCCGAATGAGTGCTTTAGGTGGTAGTATAGCACTCGTAACGCCGCTTTAAGTCAGTGGATGTAGGTCGAAATCGCTTATACGGGGCATGCAGATAGTATGTGCATGATAGATTCTGGCGCCTTACGGCAGGTCCTGAAGTTGATGTCAGGAACCTCTACACGCCACACGCGGCTGCGGTAGACCCAGGTGTTGAAAACACCATCGTGGCATGCCATAATGAATCCCTCGGTCTCCGACTTAAGCCCGGCTGACCTTAGAAATGTCAGCCTGGTCGATAAACCCAGCGTTTCTATGTTTTTATAGAAGACACCATGCTGGCGTTTATCGACGTGCTGCCGAAACAAATTTTAATGTTCGGTAGCTCTAATTTGGAGTTTCAGGCGATTTGGCTGAAGTTTAGTGACTGACTCTACGTCAGCCTGGTGTCGAATGCAAGAACGAGTTCATTTGCTGCTCTTCTTATTGCCTTGAACAATCCTACTCCCACTCCTTTAGTTTCGTGATGTTTTACAAACCGCAAAAGGGATCTGAGCTCCTGAGGATGTTACATGCTATACTCAGTCAGTACTACTCTGCGATGCGTACACTCCAGGCTCAGAAGTCCCTCCCCCCTCCCCCATTGACATGGAAGGTACACTCGAGGAACGGACGATCTAGGATCAATACTTCTGTGAATATTCATCATCTTGCGGGTATCTCTGTCTAATTGGTGTGGCCCATCTACCGTCTACTTTACTACTCCGAAGGAGTAGAGCAGAAGGCAGACGGAATTAAAAAAGTACCCGACTTACGACCACATCGAGGACAGTTTAAGTCGACTAAGTCAACTGATTGGCTGCTACAATACGTAGAATAACATTGCGATCAATTTACAGGCGGATTTCATATTTTAGGATCAGATCTTATCGTCTCCGTTTCATTATTTCCTTTACTAATTGCGTCATCCAATTCACTCACTACAATGGAGTCAAGAGCCAGAAAATTGCAACGAAAAATGAAATCACATTGTTTTTAGCGATGTTTCGGTTCTGCTTTTGGTACATGATAGGGGCTAGTTTGTTAAAGTCGTGTAGAAAGCTTGTTTTTAGAATTTTGAGTAGAATAAGAGATTGCCCTTACTACGGGAATCTGTGAGGTGCCTTTTCTTATAGCAACAAGTCACCTTTAGTGATCATCTCTTTTGAAAGAAAACATTTAAACTAGTCAAATCTGAATTAAGCATAATTATAAACTAAAACTTATTAGCGATACTCCAAACTGAGAATTAAATATTGTTTTTCTACATACCGCAGTGGTTTTAACCAATCGTTAATATCAAAGCGAAATAAATAAAATATAAACGAAACGTTTTGGTATTATCTGTTGGAAAAAAATTGTCCATTGTCCTGAAATGGTAAATAACTGATTATTTAGCAAATGAAACTTTTTATTTGAATGTGTCCTATCTGTTGGCTATTGGAAATCTGTAAATGATTTCTGTCACTGATTCCCACTCGTTTATAACTCAATATCAATAGACTCTTTATTTCCACTAAATTAGGTTTAAGGGTTCGATAAGCGATCACAACAACAATGCAATTGGTCTACCGTGAAAGGCTAACTGAAAATATTTTCTACTAGTAAGAGAATATGGTCCTTTTTTTGATGTTGATAAATTTTCAGTTTCACTTTAATGATCAAATCTTACATTTTAGGGCAAGTTCTTGTTTAAATGTTGGGAATAATTATGATTTGGCAATTATAAAGTAAATAGTATACTTTTTTAATGACATGACAAGCAGGATTATTTAATTTAGTTTAGTTTTGTTTACAAAACAATTCTGTTTAGATAAGTTGCTTTTCATTTTTAAATATAACAATATTGTATAAGTTACTTAACACTTTTTATTCTGTTATTCCTGGCGTCGGTTGGAACCTTTGATGTGAAGATAACACTGACGTAGTTTTGCACGAAACGCCAAAACACTATATACTGCACTCGACGCGCGCTATGACAAGTTGGCATCATCTGGAGATGATTAAAACTGGTTTTAATCATCTCCAGATGATTCCAACTTGGTTGACGAAACGCGCGTCGGGGGCAGTGTATAGTGTTTTGGTGTTTCGTAGAAAACTCCTAAGTAACATATGTGGTTCTCTTATTACGCTCAAAACTTCATAAATAATATATCATGGCAACTTATAGGACTAATTGTTTATATTAAGATTTATTCTGCACTAAATTGCTTATATAGCAATTGGGTGGTAAAACGATCTCACATTATAAATATAAAGCTACATTATTAAAGCGTCTTATATAGTTTTTTTTTTACTTAATAAGAGGCTTAGTAAGATCTTTTATACAGATATGAACCACGTGGATTTATAACAGGTGTATAAACCTTTACATAACATTTATGCAACTATTTTACAGCTTTGGCTATTTGTTGATAATGGCTATATAACATTGAGTTTTAAAGGCTTTTTAAAGTAAAATTTCATAGCAGTATAGTCTCCATCCAATATAGTTATTTAAATGCCACCTATGTCTAGACCACCTCCAAATCCAAAACCAAAGCTGCACAACCGTACTGATGAAAAATGCAGACATACAACCACTCCCTTCGATTTTATCAGGATGGAAGCCGGTATTTGAACCCGGAAATCGGCAAGTAGTAAACCAGCTATTGGAGCCTGCTGGCTATTATTGTCACAAAGAGACCTACACTCTAGATATTTCCCATAAATGGTTACTCCAAAATGATTATACCCCTTAGACATTCAACATTCACTGTTAAATAGTTCAAGCAAAGAACATTACATAAAACTTAATACTACGGAATATTTTAGCATATACCAGCTAAAACTAAGCATTGAAAATTCCTAGGGCTTAGGTAGTGGTATCTGCAAAACCTAAACTTGTAGTGAAGCAACAAAGAACAAATTTAAAATACCAGAAGGGTGAAAGAAAAATAATACACAAAATACAAGGTTCTTTCACTCTAGCATAGACAAACATCCATTCATACTAGAATCTGTCTCCGGCCAGGTGTAGTTTCGTGGATCAATGGCCAACTTCACCTCAGACCTACACTGAAATTCAATCCCTATAAATTTCCTCTCCGTATCATGCTACATCACTCCATTGAATCATCACATTCGCACAATTTTCATCAACTAAAACATAAGACAAGACGATAACGCCAAACAAAACAAAATAGTCGAATTTGGCCTTCAGTAACGAGAGTTCTAGATTTTCGGTTATTTAATATCATCAACTGGAATTGAGCAGCTTCGGTTTTGGATTCGTGGGTTGTCTAATTTCTGAGTTATTTATGTTCGTGGAACAGAATACTGATGATTTAGAAACAAAAATTACTGGTTATTAAATTATTGCTTGTGAGTCTGTAACATCAGAGATCAATATTCATTCAATCACAATACGCAGATCCAGAGAATGTTTGAATAATAATGGAAGATAATTTAAAAACTTTATTTAATTACCTACGTTTTTTATTTCTTATGCCTATGTTGTTCCTATGTTGCTTCTATGTTGTTGTAATGATGTTTATTATAATTATACCTACGTGTTAAATTATTTGGTTCTGGATTTGTTATTTTCTTCAGTAGCGTAATTACTTGCTTACATTTTCGTATTCTGTATCTTAGTTAACAAAAATAATTTACGAGGATGTAGAATTTATTAAAGCAAAAAACAAAAACAAACTTTAATAAACGGCTGAATTTGCGTGGCCTACTTTGTTACATTTTTATCAGAATGTTATAGAAAAACATTTATTTTTATAATAAATTGCTACTTTTTTCCTTTACCAAATTTTTTTATCGCACCTAGCAAATAGCAAATGTCCATAGTTGAGTAAACATCCTGTATACCAATGAAAAATTTTATTTTCTAGTAAAACATAGGTATTCCTTTCATCAAGGAAGAAATTTGAATTTGTATTTTTATTTCGTTTGATTTAATACGTACAGTCATCGGGGAAAAATGTCCTTTTTTTGGAATAACTTGGTTATCAAAAAGGTTATCAAAAAGGTGAAGAAACTTTCATGGACTAATTTTGTTCGCAAAATTCAAATTTTGAATCAAAAAAATAATTGCACAAAAGTTTTTGATATTTAGATTTTGGTATTAAAATATCATTAATAATTTTGTTAAACGCAGTTGCCTTTGAAAACAAAATTGCTGAATCTCTGAAATAAAGATGCAATTTACTCCTCAAAATAATGTTCCTCTTAAAATCAATATGGTTAATATTTCTTCTTCATTTCAAAAGCAACTATATGTAACAAAATCATTAACAATATTTTAGTATTAAAATCCAAATGTCTCAAAAAATTTTTTGAAATAACATGACTCATGTTGGTATTTTTGAAATAAGAGAAATGAGGAAAATCGAAATATTTTAAAGTATATAGGGTGTTCCATGTATTCAAGGAAACAAATTAAAATGTCATATTTCTTAAACGCGATGCGCAATTGTTTTTTTTTAATTTAAAATTTGAATTCTGCGAAAAAAATTTGTTAATAAAAATCTTTACACTTTTTTAATAATTTCAAAAATAATCAAATTATTTTCAAAAAAATGACATTTTCGCGTAACATCCCTGTACATCAAATATATATGTACAATAAAATATTTATATTTGTGCTGCTATACGATAATTTACTACCACATAATAAAACTCCCCTTATATTCCAAGAGAAGCCATTAAAAATCAGTTATGGAATGACATTTTAAGCCGCCAATGAGACAAAAATAAAAACCCAGGCACTAAGCAATAAAAATACTAATTACCAAAACTACATGCATAAGAAATACAACAATTTAAAACTAAAAACATTCTATCTCCCAACATTAAAAACTCATTTGTAGCAAAATTCATCATTTTAAGAGAACTTGATCCTGAAGGAATAAGAGTATGGGATGTTCAGTGGTGGATTGTGAAATATTCCTTGCGAGCTGCCTTCCAAAAATTCCAACGGATAATATTAACTACTTTTACTGCTAATTTGTTTTATTACACATTCTCAATACACATTCAGAATTATTAAATTTTATTTACCGTTTAAAGAATTAGATTTAGGAGTTGCAACACAGTGGTTAAACTTTGATCTTGGATCAAATACCATGAAAACAATAATTGTTCTTACTTAGAACAATTATTGTTTCCATGGTATTTGAAGCAACTGTTTATATTAGTAATTGATGCAAAATCACAGATAATCTGTTAGGTACAACTTGTCCTTAGTTAGCACTATTTGGTTGCAAGATAACTGAGGTGAAGATTTACATGTCATCAAAAGGCATGTCCCTTTTGTATCTTTAAACATAAACACATTTATTGTAGTTACAAAAAATATTTTTATAAGTAGCTAGTAGCAATAATTATTGAAAAGATGTCGTAGGAGAGGCTAGGGGTTAGGCTTCTTGTCAGTGGGTCTCTGTAGACCCTCCACTGCGGCTATCAGCAGGACTATTATGGCTCACACCTAGTTACATTTCACCCAATTAGTTTCTTAATGAAACTGATAACTTTATTGGGTGAGAATGTGTCCAGATCCTCTGGCAGCAGTTGCCCTTTGCCAAATATTGAGAATCAGAGGATCGGATCCTCTTCACAGCGGGACAGGTGCATAAGATATGGTCTGCCTTCTCATCATCCTCCAGGCATTGACGGCACTCGGGTTTTTCTGCAAGGCCGAGTTTATGTAGATGATAGTTTAGTCGGCAGTGACCGGTATATAGGCCTGTTAGAGTTTTCAGGTTTGCCCTACTTAACTCGAAAAGTTTCTTAGCTCTTGATTTCAAAAGGTATTTTATAAACACCTTCGCATGAACGAATCCTGGTAACTCTTGCCAATACTGGAGAGTTTGCCTTTCAGCCCAGGTTGAGATAGCCACTTGAAGATATGCCAAGTATCGGTTCTGGTCCGATGATTCGTGATCCCGCTCCTTATCTGGCCAAGGAGTCGGCTATTTCGTTACCTTCCATACCAGAGTGGCCGGGTATCCAGACCAGAGTCACTTTGTTGTTTTTGCTCAAATGATTTAGAGCCTTCTGACAAATCCATACCCTTTTGAAGTTACACCGGTAGGAGCCAAGAGCTTTTGTAGCTGCTTGGCTGTCTGAGAAAATTTTTATCGATCTTAAGATGCATATATTCCAGTCTTCGCATACACAGTTCAATGGCATGAACCTCAGCCTGAAATACAGTTGTATGAGTACCTAGGCTTGAGGATATCCTCACCCTTGGTCTGTAGATATCTGCGCCGCCTTCTGTTCCCTCGGGAGTTTTGGAGCCGTCTGTAAACCAGCAACTGTCTGCCCTCAGTAGGTCTGTTTTATTCCGATACCACTCATCTCTTTCCCGAGAAAGGATGTTGAAGGTCAGCTCGTAGTTAGTCATGGTAGGCATAGTATCCGAGGGCATTTTCCTAGATGATTTTAGTGATGAACAGGAGGAGAGATTCAACCAGGATATAAAAACTATGGAAGAAAGATATGAAGGAAGATGGGATATCCACATGATGGCCAACTACTGCTGCAGTCTTCAGCGAAACTGTTCTGATAAACATCATACAAGGAAGTCTTATAAAATAAAGATTTTAAGTGATGATTGATCAATGTATATGTCTATTTTATGAAATAAATACCTTACTACGTATTTTCTGACTTTTTTTAGCAAGCAGTTGTAGTAAATAATAATAACCTGAAATGTACATAGGTTAAAATATGATATGATTTTATTATCTATTTATCGATTCAAAGAATAGGGCAGATATTCCGCATCTCAAAAACTACATCTAATAGAGCAAATCTGACGGTATTTTTGGATTCTGCATCCCAAAATTACCCAGAAACTCTTAACAAATTGCAGGCACCAAAATGTGTGTTGGCATGTATTATTACTTCCTGACCCCTCAATGTGAGGAAGTTATGTATTCGTGAAAAAAATGTTGAAAATTTTTATTGCATTTCTGGACGAATCTCGACGAATTATGACGATACACAAAATTTCAGACAGAAAAATTTTCTGTATGTGTGTCTGTGTGGTTCTCGACAGCAGCTACACTTTTTGAGATAAAGCTGTCAAATTTGGTACACACATTCTAGAGGTTCAGGAAGAGATTGAGTTCGTTGATGAGCAAAATCGGTCTCAATGTCTAAAAAAAATTTTGAAACGTCAAAATGTGACTTTTTTAAAACGTCAAAAAATGTGACTTTTTTCAAACGTCAAAAAATGTGACTTTTTTGGAACGTCAAAAATTACTTTTATTATAAACTCCACCGCACGTCGAGTTTTACTACGGTGAGGGAGTTCTGATCCCCAAGTAATTGGCAGTTGTTTTTATTGTATGATAGATTAAAATATCTTAAATAATGCGATAAATGCGCAAAATTGGAAGAAAATATCTGAAGCAGGTTTTTAGATATTTCTAAAGAAATGATTTTATTTCGTCCATTTAGAAAGTTATTAAAATTCCGTTAGGGGTCGTTTTGAAGTACAACATTATTATATTCATATTCATATTCAGTTTGGCATTAGGTACCTACTTTTTCTTCAGTCTGGTAAAATCTCTGCTATTAAAATCTGAAACGCCATTTATATAACATAATGTCTCCATAAAATATCTCCTAGTCCGACACTTAAATGTTCATTAAGCTGCAGCAGCCACCAGTGCTTTGCGAGAAAATGAAACTGTTAAAATTAAAAAAGCTAAATTAAAAAAAGAATAAATGGATTGTTAATTAGCCGCGTGGCGGCCATAGGCGATAACGGGCCTTTAATTAAGAGGGTGCTCTGATGAAGGCGATTGTTGAGATACGGAATAAAATAATTAGTGTTTCTGCAAGACGAGGGGACCTCTTTATTTCAACAGCTTAAACGTGTTTAAATGTAGCTTTTTCTTTTTATAACAGTTTATTACTAATAAGCTTACCAATAATTTCTGCATGTAGGGTATATTTCCATACTAATAAAAGTCTGTCGTTCACAACCAATTATAGAAATTTGTCTAAAAAAGGGTTTCTTTTTATTTTTTCACTATTGGCAACTTATAATAATTATTATAACAAAGTAATTTATTCACCTACAATGACTTACATGGATTTATAAAGAAAATAATTTTCAAATTTGTAAATGAAAAAGGAAAACGCTCAATTCGCTGCAGAGGCAGCATCTACTTCTCCGCGTATCTTACGTATAAATAGGTGACATTCATGCAGTTGTATAATAATGCGAACACAAAAATAAAGAAAATGTAAATTCTGCTTTGATAAAAATTCTGAAGTTATGAAGTAGCAATGACTTTAAGGAGGTGTTCAGTTCATTGTACTGATTTACTATATTGTAAGAGAACAATCTCTTGAAAGTTGCAGTCTATATATGGTCATAGAGAGTAAGCTTTTTATTACATGTTAATATTATGCACATCAGTCCTAAACCTTATTTTGTTACAGAGATATATGGAGGAGTCTTACTAGTAATCAATTTATAATAAAAATAAAGTGCATAGTAGGCTTTTCATTGATAACCACTTTAGAATTAAATTTATGAGAAACATGCTGAAACTGTTTAGTGCCATAAATAAATCAAATACATACAGTTAATTCCGGAATTATAAAAAAACGTCACAATAGTTAAATTGTGACAGAACTAGTGTCACACAGCAAAATTGTTAGTTGTTAGATAGCTAGCATGTGAATGCTACTGTCAAGAACTTTTAAGTTACATCATGATTTTTACTTTCTTATACCTAATATTAGGAAGTATAGTAATCGTGATCTTTGTCGACGTCGAGATTTTGATTGATTTATACGTTTTGAACCATCCTGAATCCATTCTGACTATTTTCCGAATAATGTCTGTCGGTGCGTGTGTGTGTCTGTGTGGATGTGTGTGTGTGTGTGTGTGTGTGTGTGTATCCGCGATAACTCAAAAAATACTAATGAGAGACTTCCCAAATTTGGTAGTTAAGATTGTCAACAACATTTTAGGTGACACATTAAATTTGGTGAATGTGTGGTACCACCAGAAGAGACATAATGAATGAAAGAAGAAAAAGAGGTACAATTTCGGAAAAAATTAAAAAAATTTATTGCATTTCTGGACGAATCTCGACAAATTATAATGAAAAAACATAACTTTATGGAAAAAAACTGTCTGCATGTCTGTAGTATCGCGAAAGCAACCACAGTTTTTGAGATAAAGCTTTCAAATTTGGTACACTTGTTCTAAAGGCCAAAGACAATGATAAAATCGGTGATGAGCAAAATTGGACAGCTGGATCCAAACTTTTTTGTATTTGACTTTACAAAAAAATATATTCTTGATGAAAGATTATAAATCATATCTACTATATCAAGCAAATACTTAAATAAAGCTGTACTCATTTGACCTCATAAAATGGGGTTAGAATAAATCTGGCAGTTTGACATTTGAAATATCTAATTTAGTTACAAAAAATGTCAATGTCAATAAGAAGAAATTATTAAAATATATGATATGAATTATTATTGACAATATCGAAGGACGCTGATAATTAATTATTAAAAAATTGTTTGAAACATTTCAAGATACGTTTTTAAAATTTAATTGAGGTAAGTGAAGAATTCAACAGAATGATTTTTTTAGATCAGGATGATATATACTGGTATAAGAAAGTTATGTGCTGGCCACATTAGATATTTTTAACATATTATTTATAAATGTTTTGTATCTCAAGTGAGAGTCTAACGTTACACGCAGAATTTTGGCCACTCCAGCAACTAAAACTTGATCATTATTAATATGTAGGTATGATGGCTTAGCACCGCTAAGTTTTAAGGAATGGTCTACTGTGGTATTTAAAATACATTATTTTCAAAGTAAATTAATACAGAAACTAGACGTATTATACATCAAATAAAAGGTTAATGTTTTGGGCTTTGTTGGTGCAAGTAAAAAATATATGGTTACATTTAAAAAAAATTGAATAAAATCCATTTGCTTTTTGTTTTTTCGAAAAAATTTTTTTCAATTCAAAATAGTGATATTTGCACGAAACTTTTATTGAAATGCGAGAATAAAAATGAAGGTGATACATCAGATTCAAGGCCTACAATTTTTTGAAAACACAGTCTTGCAGTTGCCAACTTAGCTTTTTCACTTTTTCGAATTTAGATTATGGGTAATGCCCGCAAAAAAGGATGAATCCGTCGACACGTGTTTCTGAATCACTACTCGTTATCAAGACGGCTATAAGTTGTAAGGATAGGCACAACTTCAACAACACAAGGGAAACCACTGACAGGAAGCCAGTCGCTCATTTGTAGCTGCAATTGAGAGACCCCGTGTTTACAGGGCAACAGACAATATTGCCACGGAGGCAACTATAGCTACCTGCGTGGTATTCCCTACCCAACCTAAGTTGTGCCTATCTTACAACTTATAGCCATCTTGATAACAAGTAGTGACTCAGAAACACGTGCCGGCGGATTTATCCCTTTTTGCGGGCATTATCCATGATCCTTTTCTTCCTATTACATCATCCCTCTACCCTACACAGCCACCCCCTCAAAAAATTCAAACGGCAAAGGGGGTCGAGTGATACATCTTTTGAAAGGTCTTTCAATTCTCTACATAACTGTATTTTTTTAAACTTTTATCGATTCGTTCCTGAGAAATAATTGTTTCATTATTTTAGGTTCGGGAAATAAAAATAAAAGAAGCAGTTTAAACTATCGTATATATTGTTCAAAATGACCCCCACCGACTTCTGTACAGTAGTACAATCTGTCTTGAAATTCTGTACGAACATTTCTGAACACATATGGAGTCAATAAACAGCATTCTCGAACAATTCTTTCACGTAACTCTTCCAGAGATGCGGGTTTTGTTGCAAGTATCTTCGATTTCAAATGTCTCCACAGAAAGAAATCCAAGGGAGTTAAATCGGGTGACTCAGCGGGCCACTCCACAGAACCTCTTTTTCCAATCCATCTCTCAGGAAACCGAGTATCCAAACGTTGACGGACTGCTATAGCAAAATGTGGGGGTGCCCCATCCTGTTGAAAAAACAGTTCGCCCTCTAAAAGATTATCGTCTTCTTCGAGGATTTGGGCAATCATTGGGTCGATGTTATTTTCTAACAGATCGAGGTACCTTTCGCCATTTAAATTGTCAGGAATAAAAAACGGCCCGACAATGTGCTCCCTTAAGATGCCAGCCCAGACATTTAACTTCTGAGGCCTTTTGTGTATGAGTTTCCATGAATAAATATGGATTGGTTTCACTCCAATACCTACAATTGTGCCTGTTTACCTCCCAATTTAACTGAAATGTCGATTCATCAGAAAAACACGTATTGTACAGTAGATCGGCATTACCGTTTAATTAAATCTCACAGAATTCAAGCCGACAATCGGGATCATCTTCGATTAATTCGTGTACCAATTTAAATTTATATGGATGAAATTTGTGGGCCTTTACAATTCGATGAACACTGCTTCGTGATACACCGGAAGCCTCAGCTACTTTCCTGATCGATTGAGTATTATCCATCTGCAAATGACCCAGAACAGCCACTTCGACTGTTTCATTCCTAATCGGTCGCTGAGGTTCATGCTTTTTGTTTCCTACAGAACCCGTTTCCATAAATTTTGTCAATAATTGTAAAACATACTGAGAACCAACCCTTCTACCTGGGTGATTTCTATTGAATATGCGCTCCGTAGCTCTAGCACAATTATCGTTTTTAAAATAAATGGTGACAATTTCTATTCTTTCCTGAAGGGTATAAACCATTTTGAAAACTCACTCTGGTAAAATGTATCTCGATTTAAAATTGGTTGTGAACAAATTATTGTTCAAGGACTAACAAATACTTATAAGTCTTTTATTATTCTAAAACTAAACGGACAAGGGAAGTGTTTTTTTGTCGAAAAAACTCGTGTTGATTTGAGAGCACTAAAAAATGTAGTTTTTTTTTATAAATTCCAATACCCAGTGCCGTGTATTTTAGATTTTTTAAACGATTTCGATTATGTGTAATCATCAAAAATAAAATTATTTTCCTTAAGATCGAATCGATAAAAGTTAAAAAAATACAGTTATGTAGGGAATTGAAAGACCTTGCAAAAGATGTATCATTAGACCCCCCCTTGCCATTTGAATTTTTTGAGGGGGTGGCCGTGTAGGGTAGAGGGATGATGATAGGTATACAAGTATTACATTGAAATATGTCCCCCTTGGAAACAAGGTCGACGTTTTTCACCAATTTTTCAAAAAAAAAATTTATCTCCAAAGTTATTCAGGGTGCCTACTTTTGGTTGGGACACCCTGTATACACACAAACACAAAATATATATATATATATATATATATATATATATATATATATATATATATATATATATATATATATATATATATATATATATATATATATATATATATATATATATATATATATATATGTATGTTGCTATTTAAAAATCAAAAAATCAAAAGTTGTTCCTACTTCCGGTTGAACCGGAAGTGATATTTTTCACTTAATAAGTACAAAATGTGGCTTTCTGTGTCACAAATAATATGACAAAATTTCAAAATTGTATTCCTAAAATCAACCGAGAAATCGGAATGAGACTAATCTCGTTGTCACCCGGTATAATGTAAAAATTAAGAGAAATATTATGATTAAAGGTATCAAATGCCTTACTGAAATCTAAGAGAACAAGTGTCGTTCCTTTTCCATTATCCACATCACAAATAATATTATCAGTAACATTTGAAAGAGCTGTTAGATAACTATAAATTTCCCTAAATCCTGACTGAAATGTGGGTAATATAAAAAAATGTTTTCAATTACTATGTCTAATTATAAAATCTTAGATAATAATACGGACAATATTGTTATGGATTTTATAGGCTTTTAAAATCAGCTGGGTTAGACGATTTGGGTATGGGTTTTAATAAAGCCTTTTTTCAGCAAGGATATACACTATTATGTCAGCAGAAGTTTATGATTTAGGTCATTAACGAAATTGATATCTGGGCAACACAATTTTATAAAAGTAATATTAAAACCATTGACTCCCGTTGTCGTGGTAGATACATATTTTTTATTATTTTGCTATCATCATCACTTAAAATTTATTTTAAACTTATTTGCAACATTAAATATATCGGCTTCTTTGATTCCTTTACCGCTATAAAAGAAGCCAAGGTTTTGTATGTTGCAAATAAGTTTGAAATCAAATTTACACTTGAAAATGAAAAACTATAGGTATAGAATTATTAATATGATTATAATAAAAAAATTTCAAATTCTGCTTGTAATACCAGAAATTTGTTGAACTGAACTAATAAAAAATTGTTAATATCATTAGGATTTGCTAATTCATCAGAAATTGTAACAATAATTTTATTGATAATATTCTGTATTTAAACTCCTTGCAGAAAAAACAAAATTTACCAAACCTGTGTAATTAACATTATTATTAATTATACAATTTATTATATCTTACATTGCTGACTACCATAGCATAATATTATATAAATGCAATTCTTCACTGGTACAGTTAAAAAGTATAAAAGCTGAGCAGTTAATAATTTTGCCTGGTGGGAACTAAAGTAACATAATAAGTTACAAAAAGGCCATAGAGCCAACAAACAATCCTGACACACGCGTTACGATTCGTTTTGGAGCTATCAAAACGCAGCATTCCTAATCGAGGCACACCCCAGCCATCAGTATTCATTGTGAAAAATAAGTATCAACGACGTCGTTGTAATGTGCTGACACAGACGCTCTTATACTGAGTGTTACGCCTTAATTTACTTATTCTTTGTTAACAGCGATTTGAAGTACTGTATTTTAATGTTTTGTATTTTTGAAAAGATAATTGATGAGAAAATAGAGGTAGCAATAATTTTTTTATCAACTGTATGTTGGTATGTTTTATTTCATATATTGTTTAATAATTATTTGTATTGTTTAATAATTATTTGTATACATACCAAATTATTTTAAAAAGCACGTTAAAAATGTATAGTCTAGTCAAAACATTAATCTGTGCCGAGGTCTATGCGTAAATGCCGAATTATAAAAAATTCTTACAAAATAGTCCCTCAGATTTATCAAACTCAATTGAAAATGAAGGAATCTAATGTTTTTTATCCTAGAACGATCTCCTTATTTAATAATGATTGAACTGCTAATGCTGCCAATCCTTCCATAAGAAAGCCGTTAATTAAATAGAAGACGAATTTCTTTCTATGAACAATCGATTTTCAGAATCTATAAATAACTTCAAAAGTGAATTTGTAAATAAAAATAATAAACCGACCTTCTCCCAAATGGTGAATAAAAACCAAATTGCTGTTATAATAAAGCTCAAAATATTAATATTACGAAATCAGAAGTTCTTCAAAGTATTAGCCCAACTGAATCTAACGTATTAATTACCAGAGTAAAGCATATAAACAACGGTGGTATAATAAGTTGTGATAAAGATGAAGACAACCTAAACCTAAAGAAAATGGGCGATAAAAACTCTATGGAAATTACAAAATTAATGAAATAAGGAACTCTAGACCTCAAATCAAAATTGTTGGTATAACTGAGGATCTTAAAAAAAAGTGAATTAACGAAACTAGTTAAGTTACAAAATAGTTTCAAAATTAGAGAAGAAGGGGTATGTAAGGTAATCAGAAAACAAAAAAAACTGACATTTACCAAGCTATTATTGAGTTTGACTTTGAATCATATAGAAACATAATGTACTGTGAACATCGTTTTTTGATTTGCGAGTAAGATAGTTGTCAAGTATTTGATGGAGTCGACCTGAAACGCTGAACAGAACATGAGCTAAAAGAAGTCTGATTAAATGCATCAACTGTGTTAATTCTAAAAACCTAAATGTAAAATCAAATTCTAATGTTAATATTGACGTAAACTATATTCAGTGGCGCAGTCAAAGTTAGCCCATGGGGGGATTATACAGATATAAAAAAATCAAATCAAAAAATCAAAATTAAAGTACAATTATTAAAGAACGTAATTAAAAAAAACAATAATTTTAAAAGATTAATATTTATTCAACAAAAAAAATATAAAACAAAATCCAGGCGCCCTGTTTTTTTGATTAATCAAATCAGTCAATTTTGATTGCATATTAATTAAGCTTAATTATATTCACCACTTCAACACTCTCAGTAATCAACATTAAACATATTTGCGCAACTACTACTTGTCTAGGCATACCCCGATTTAGGCAACACATCGCAAGATTCTGAAAACCGACCAGCGGATTCGGATAACTATGTCAATGGTACGTAACAGTGCATGGCTTATGTTTTAGACCTGAGTGAAGACAGCAGCGAAACATAGCAGTTAAAATCTACGGAAATAACCGAAGACTCATAGACGTTCCTCATTTATGTAACGGGGTCAACCATAAGTCGGTTTAGAATGAAACAAAATGTACTTTGAAAATAGCATTGAAATAAATGAATATAAAAATTGACGTGATATTATTATTTAATGATGGACATCGTGATTGAACATAATTACTATGTGTAATAACAATAGGGCTGGGAAAAATAATCGATTAATCGGAAAATAATCGATTAATCGATCATTTGATCATTATTTCTTAATTAATAATCGATCAATCGATTTATCGATTAATAGATCATTTGATTATTGTTTAATAAGTAATCGATCAATCAATTAATCAATAATCGATCAATCAATTAATCAATCAATCGATTAATCAATGATCAATCAATCGATCGTTGATTTAATTCGTTGGTTTAATTGGTTATTGACTAATCGATTGTTGATTTATCTATTATTGTATAATCGATTAATCGAATTTTTCTTAATCGATTAATCGGTTACTGATTAAAATATAACAAGGAAATCATACAAAATAGGTAAATCTTATTACTGAATTTAAATTTGCAAAGTAAAAAATATCCCGGCCCAGTAATTAAATCATAAAAAAAAATTACCCATCCATGGTGTCTTCTATAAGAACATAGAAGTACTGGATTTTTCAACAAGGCTGATATTCGTCTTTTTAAGGTCAGCTCGGCTTAAATTGGAGTCTGAGGAATTCATTGTTGATTTTCATGATAGTATCAACAACACATTGGCCTACCGCCGCTAAGTGATGGGTAGGGCTGTCAAAAATGTTCCGTGGGACAGTGGCGTACGCGAAATTAACTAATACGAGAAACAATGAACTGTTACAATTTATAACAATGTCTGTAAAACTTATCCTCGTAACTAGCTTGATGAACTAGCTTGCTTATCACAAACTGGAGAAGATGTGTAGCCATTTTGCAGCATCAGGTATGTTTCTATGGTTGTCTTCATGAGTGATGTTCGCTTTGGTGAAAATATATTCTTATATTTTGAAAACGACCGTTCGACATCTACTCATGTAATACTCGCATACCTAAAATAGTCTTTGAACGCACTTAACGGATCTGGGGATGCACCATCACATATTTGTCTTAATTTGGTAAAACCGGTGTCTTTATTTAACACACTTGCGAACTTTTCCTTAACGCGCTCATTTGTTGCGTCACCTATAGCGTGTAGCAGTAGATTTACTTCGTCCACTATTTGCAGTGACTCCGCTAAAGACAACGCACTGTTTTCTAATTTTTTTATGCTTTCATGTAATGGTTTATAGTTCTTCGCAATATTTTTTAAAGCTTTTTTTACAATCTGTTGTCTCATCAACAGATAACCACAGATGTGTATTTTTTATTTCACATTTCATCTTATTTACCATGTCTACGTGTACAGTTGATAGATAGTTACATAACGTTGTGCGACTTGGTAACTTCACCTGGGCATTGTATTTATTCCAGAACTCTTGAAATGGTTGTTTATCGAGTATGTGCAGCGGAACATCACAGGCAATCAGCATTAATAGTAAATCAAACATAAACTGTGTTGTCGAATGCACGCCATTTTTTTTATTTTTATGGTGTACACTATTTACGTGAAGTCTACAATCCTGTTTATCCCAGCACATCAAATCTTTCTCGCACACTTTGCAAATTATTTTAGCACCATCATAGAATAAATCCGGGAATTCACCTATGAATTTATTCACTTTGTCAGCAAATGGCCGTTTTCTACCCCTGCGTACGTCTGCCATGCTTTATTATTAAATTAATATCAACAATACAGTACAACAAATAAAATAAAAACACAAAAACAATATGCAATATGCCCAAGTGACTTAACGTGTACACAACTTGAAAGCGAATAATAAACTGGACTGGAGAAAGAGTTTCGCAGTCAAGGTGAATGCCGGCGACAGTAAGTACATCTGTACTCTTCGACCATAATACACAGAAACGATTTGCAGCTTTAGTGATGAGTGTAACCTCCACACTCATCACTCATCACAGATGTTAATTGCAGGCCTTGTCATGAGGCGCAGGAGATGCCCTACACTTACGGTTCGATATATGTGTCTTTGGACTTCATCCATCGACATAACGCGGCATTTCGAGTACTGTACTACCATCTAGACCAAGCATCAGATAGATCAGGCACCAGTGCTGTCTTACGTCCCCGGAGAAATGGAGAACGTGACATGAAGAAATAAACAAAGACATTAAAAAAAGTCGAAAAGATGCATTTTCCAAATATTTTGAACGTTGAGCCCACTTAACTCTCGATATCTTTCAGTAATGTGGTTAAATTTTCTCAAATTGTACATGAACAATAAAATGTTGTACCTTTTTCATACGGTACGAATAATCGATTAACCAGTCATATGAATAATGTTGTGTATAATCGATTATTTCCGATTAATCGATAATCAATGAGTAGGAAATAATCAATTAATCGATCAACCGATTATTCAGAAATAATCGATTAATAGGGAAAAAATCGATTAATTCAACAATCGATTAATTAGAAATAATCGATTGGACAATTAATCGATAAATTAAATATAATCGATTGATCTATTAACCAGAAATAATTGATTAATCGATTAATTGATCATCGATTATTCAATTAATCGATTGATCGATTAATCGATTAATTATTCATCGTTTAATCTATTAATCGGAAATAATCGATTAATCGGAAATTATCGATATTTTTAATTATTGATTATCAAAAATCAAATCAAATCAAATCAAAAAAATTATCAAATTTCATAATCACCCAGCCCTAACTAACAATAACGAATAAATATGGATAACTGAGTAGTCCCTTAAATGCACACATTTAAATTTGCTGGGATGATCACTTGTGATATACGAGTATGTAAGGTGCGTATAAATTTTTGTCGAATTGCAGACGGTTCCAGATTACGGACAAAATTCACTGTTCCTTACTGTCTATAGAAATGTATAGTATGGCCGTAGGAAACACATGGTATATTGCACAGGATAAAAATGTTGTATAGAATCTCATGTTCGTGTGTTCAAAGAAAAATCTTACTAATATTTTGCTCCAAAGTAGTTACAAAATAGTATTTCTAAAACGTAAGTGTTTGCAGAAGTTTATAATGCCATTTTTATGTCAATACTTTATTTTTATTTATTAAAAATTATCGTTTTAAAAGAAATAGTCGACAGACATACACATACCTACACATAGATACGGATACGATATTTGAGTTTACTGTGTTGTGATATAAATAATAATAATAAGCGCCACAGAAATTAGATAATCCCCAAAATCTAAAGTCGAGGCTGTCTAGAGAGGGTTTACACTTAGAAAAACGTAGACAACCATTCCCCAGTGTTCCCAACTGCAGGGAATTTTCCCGTTTCAGAATTTTTAATGTAAAAAGGGAAAACGGGAATTTTTGTTGGAAAATGTGATTTTAGGGAACTTTTGCAACAACGTAAATTCTAAGGCAATCCTTGCAAACAGCAAATAACAAAGAAATCTTTGATACAATTTTTGACCGTCGACCCATCAACCTGCCCTTTATAAATTTGCTTCCACATTACTGTGAAACAGATTTACTCGGGTGACAGAAAAACAAAAAACGAAACAGGTTGGGAGAGACGTCTTTAAATGCTGTTTATGTTTTTAGAGGTGCTGTGCAAGCTGCATAAATCGACGTCACTAAGTACGATATTAATGAGCAATATTTTAAGTTACATAAAATTGATATATGTATTCTATTAAAAAAATAACTGTTAAAATATTGTTGTTTCTGTTTTTTTTTTTAATTATAGTTTATACAAAATTTGAAAAGAAATTATAAATATAATTAAAGGTAATTTTAGTGCTAAAAAAGGGAATTTTCAGTGCTTGTTTAGGGAATTATGAATTAAAAAAGTTGAGAACACTGCCATTCCCACCGACATTGCCAATACCGGCGGCGCGATTTGAACCCGCAGCTACGACAGAAAGATTTCTAATCACACTTGCCATCGCACGCTCTATCCAACTACACCACCGAGCCTTAAATTTCAGAACAATTTTTACCTACGTTTATTATTTTTTTTCCTAAATGCCATATTTTGTTTGTCTTAATATACTAACGGTATATTTCATTAATAAACTGAACAACATATTTCTTTGATTATATGAAACAAAGGACCTAACCATTATTTTTACTTGTTAAATTTTCTAACTGTTTATCATCTAAAATTAATATACTGACAAAGAGAACAAATGAATATTAATTTGGTTAATCAGCACGATATTCATTTACGAGCACTTTAGCTAAAATCATTGCAGGCAGGCGGCAACATATCAAAGTCTAGTTGAATTAAATGAACAAAATCGTTATTGTATTAACAAGGTGAAAAATATAACCACACCTGTCCACAACTGGTTGGGGTGGAAACATTACCTCTAGAGTTTAGGGTCCATTATATTATATTTATAATGGTACTGTATTTAATAAAATGGTATTTAGTTACTTGCAAATATCCAACAGTGCTATTTTACTGATCTAAAATACATTGAAGAAATTAAAAAATAATACAACCGATTATTTGCAATACTGGCAAGGATTGATTATTTTGTTTAATATTTTGTAAATAATACATTTTAAATTATAGTCATTTTTTACCTAATATATTGATAAGCTTAAAATAACATGGGTAATGGCCGTTTGCACTAGTCCCGCTTAAAATTTTAACTGAGCTTAAATTATTAAACCCTTTGCACGGCGTTTTAAGCCTGGTTTTAGTATCCCTTAAAATGTAATAATTTAAACCGTGGATGATCCGAGGCTTTAGGGCCGCTTAACTCCTACGCATGCGCTTTTCCATCAAGTTGGTTTGTTTATGTCATATTTTTTAACGTAACCTATCTTTTCGTGAAATAAATATAGCCAGCGTGGTTGTCTCTGATATAGCCAATAATTAAAAATGGATATGTTATATGATATCGATATTGCACACGACGATGACATTGAAGTCTTGGATTTTATTGAATATGGAATACCAAGAGAAATATATCAAAGAAATAATTACTTTGATACGTTAGACGAATCGAGTTTCTACAAGAGATTTCGTCTATCCAGATTTTGTGTGTTAAATACTGTCTTACCATTAATTGAACAGCGTTTAGAATATCCATACGATAGGTAAAATTATAGACTAAAAATGTGTCTTATTTTATTTTGTTCATTTTGTAGTAATAATTGTGTATCACCGATGAACCAACTGCTGGTGGCTTTGAGATTTTATTCCACTGGTGGACATTTGCAAGCAATAGCAGACTTCGCTGGTATGCATTTATCAACAGTTTCAAGAACTATATTACGGGTATCGGAAGCTATAGGTGAACATTATAACAGGTTCATTAGTTTTCCCACTGAATTTGACATTAGAAATACTCAGCAAAAATTTTACAATATTGCCGCATTTCCTAGAGTAACTGGTGCAATTGATTGTACACATGTAAAAATTGAATCGCCTGGTAAGTATTACATATTTATTTTAACTAAAAAGAACCTAATGGCAAAACTTATAAATAAAACAGTTCCTAGTTATCGAACTTTAATTATAGAAATGTGTATTTTAGGTGGAGAAGATGGAGAAGTATATAGGAATAGAAAATCATACTTTTCTTTAAACGTGCAAGCAATATGTAATGCTGAATTAAAAATTTTAAATCTAGTTGCTAGATGGCCAGGTTCGGCTCATGATTTCAAAATTTTTAACAACAGTAACATTCATAGAGATTTCCAGAATCAGATGTATAGAAATGTTATAGAAAGGTTATTCGGAATTCTTAAAAGAAGATTTCCTGTTTTGGCATATGGCTGCCGTTTAAAAATCAGTACTGTGCTAACAATAATAGTAGCAACATGTATTTTACATAATATTGCAATATTAGAGGGTGACAATAATCCTCCTCCTTTACCAGATGAACTAGATGATCATATTCTAAATGAGTTGATTGAAAATGGGCAAATACCTGAGGTAAATAATTATGCAAATGACAATGCAGCTTTAGGATCTTTACTTAGAAGACAATTTATTAATAATTATTTTTCATAATTGTAAATAATCTAAGAATTATGTAGTTAAAAAATTAATATTGTTAAAATTGCTTTTTTTTTCAATAAACAAAATGGAAATACGAAGTGTTTCTATTACTTTTATTTACAAAATGGACCTTGTCATAAGTTATTTAATTTAAATAATAATCCTAAACCTAACTAAATGAATTTAATTTTGCCAGCTGGAGCTTCTTAATTTTAATGTCGAGCATCATGGACTCCTGCAAATTTAAGAGTTCCTCGTCTCTTTCAAATTTTCTGTTGAAAGCTTCTTCCTCCCGTTTGGCTTTAGAAATTATATTTTCTTTATCAAATTTTATCACATTTAATTGCAAATCGGATATTTCTATCTTTTTATTTGCCAAATCTTAATGAAATAAGGTAACAATGACACTTCCGTAAATAAACATGTTACCATCCTTTACGCTGCTATTCCTAAAATTCCTATTATAAAAACTTACAATGCTAAAATCCCTAAACATGCTGACTAATGTACAATCAACGAAGTACGTTCTCAAGCTTAGTTAAGCGAGACCCGGTGCAAAGACCTTTAAATTAAAGCTCGCTTAAAATTAAAGCAGGCTTTGCTAAACTCAATTTTTAAGCGGGACTGGTGCAAACGGGACTTAATCTTCTTTATATTGACCATTTCTTAAAATTTTCTTTCAAGTTCCGAGTTTCTGTTATATAATTAGAGTCCGGATCAGAATATTAAATTCCAGGAACAGATATATTCGCAACAGGAATTATCGCGTATTTTAATCCAAAATAAATCGGTATAAACTTCAGTCAATTAATTTAACTTTTGATGTTCCTATAAGACGAATCCACTCTTTTTTACACGTTTAAAACTAAATAACGCAATCCCTAGTACAACAAAGTAAATAAATAAGCAGATGAAAAGAAATAATTTTAGGTATTTAGCAGTAGCGGCTAGTAAAATTTAGCTATGCTTTGCTTAGTATTGGGGCATGGGACCCAAACAATACTTTAAGGCATAACTATCAGGACTAAATGAGGAAGTTTTGCAGAAAAAAAATTGCTATTGAAATTTGCAAAAAAAAATTGTGCTTCACCAGGTTATTTTTTAAATGATTTGTAAAACATTTTTTTCAGGTGAGGCACACAATTTTTTCAACTTTTTTTCGCAAAATTCAATCGCAATTTTTTTTTCTGCAAAACTTCTTCATTCAGTCCTGATAGTTCTGCCTTAAAGTATTGCTTGGGTCCCATGTTCCAATACTAAGATATGACAGCCTAAATTTCACCAGCCGTCACTGGTATCTAGTACAAGTACAATTCATTAGATGTTTACAATATAATTGGGAATATAATATTATACTTGCGTAAAAGTCTTTGCTACCTCCCGATTTCTACATTAAAGCACAAAATAATATCAATTTAAAAATAAGCAGATGTAGAAAATAAAAAGAGGATATTTTTATCTAGGTCAAGTTAAAAATTCTTTTCTGCACGACGTTCATTTATTTTATATACGTCTGTCACTTTCGAAACTTCCTAAAGAGAGACACAGTCAACGGAAGCTTTTTCTTAACTAGGCACCTTAAATACTCAAGGAAGACCATAAGTACGTACAATACTTTAATCAGAATTTAGCTCTCTTTTCGATGTTGTAATAATATTGTTACGTGTTTGCTATCCAACCAAACACCTATACTCGTAGATTCGTTGATTGAAAGTCCAGGTAACACTTAATCACTACTTTATTTACTAATTAACAATTAACAACAATAGATTACTTACTGTCTTAATTATCACACTTGAACACTTATAAGTCTCTTTCTTATTTCTTCTTTACTCGTTCACGTTCAACTTAAGACTGAGTCTCGGCCCACCGTGCGGCTTATTTATACATCTATTCACACGGTCTAGAGCATTCCAGAATATTCCCGGCCGTTCGCATACAATTCCAGTCTCATCTAACCAGTCTACACGGTCCAGTGGCATAACAATATATAGGGTGTGCCATTTAAAATAAGCAAGTTACCCTCATCTGGTTAAACCAGAAGTGATGAAATCTCAGCAAAATTAAAATCTGGGTCCCTATATGATATAATAATGACATTCCAAATTTCATATTTATATCTGTAATGGTTTAGTTGTTATGGCTTGTAGAAAGATAAGGGAATCACCCTGTATGGTCGGAAATTCTTCCTAAGGGAGTTTACAACCTTTATTTGGGTATTAAATTACTGTCGAATAAATTATTCGAAACGGGAAGCTCTAATATTTTTTTTTGCATTGTTAAATCGGCACATGGAAAATTAAAAATAATCCTTTTTAAAATCTTCAACTTTTTCGTATCTGTAGCCATTTCAGAGATATTGTGAAAAGATATAGCAGACATAAATAGATAACGGGAATAATATAACATTGACATTACTGATTTTTTTTTTTGTATTATATAACATGATCCAAAATTATTATTGTTGTTATAAAACGATTTAACTGACGTTTTAAGAACATCTCATACATTAATATTCCAGCACCGGTCGTTCATTACTCTAAATAGCCATTGTGTAAGTACTAAATATGTGCATACGTAATAACGATACCCATAAAGATTTATCATACTGATAACGTGATAACATATGAATTATTAATGATCAAAATTCAAATATTGCTGTTTTAATTAATCTGATATATCGCACACCCCTACATTAAATCCACTTTTGACACTGATGTTTTCCATGGGACGTCGATTTTATTTTTATAAAATAGGTATTTTCAACTGCTTAAAAATGGTAAATTTGTATACATAGTACACACAAAAGCTACTCTAACATTTAAAGGATCACTTTTTCAAATAGTCGTATCTTTTCGGCGAAAATTGATTCACATTTAATATTTCATAAATTTATTTATCAAGTTGGCTACTATCCATCCCAGCTTATTTTCGCATGATTTATTTGTTGTTATTATAAAGCTCGAACGAAGGTATCGGTTTCCAATGACGGCTTTTATGCAGACCATGGTAAAGAAAATTTTATTTTATTTTGAAATATTAATACGTAAACTAGTTTTATCGGAAAATGTATGACAAAAAATAAAAAAGGTATATTTTACCATTAGCCAAATTTGGGGGTGACATCACACTATGTTTTTCCTTATAATTCGTGAACGGCTGAAGATATCTAAATTCTGTAGACATTTGATTGTAGTGATGAATGTAACACTAACACACATGTATTTTTTACTAGCAATCACAAGAGTAAAAGTATATTATTAGTATTTGATGTAAATGTTCCCGAGTTAATCTCGGGTGCCTCTCATTAAAAATCCATTGGTATTGTGAGAAGGACCATTTAATGATGGCAGATGTAATCGACGCATACTTAAAATATGTCAACTTTTTCAGAGACTCCACATTTATGTCTTGTGTAGAAAAGTCTATTGCTTTGCCATTTAAAAATCATCTGCCACCCCGCAAACCGATGCCCCGGGAAATTCAAAAGAAAAAAAAGTTTTGAAAACATCCTTAAAAGGTCGAATAGATGTTAAATATGTCAAACATAAACTGACGAAACCAAAAAGTCCTTATAACTCGTGAAAGGAGATCAAATGGATGTTAAATATTATTTATTTAAATTATGGGTTAATGAGGGACGAGTTCGAGTTCGAGAGTTTTAGGCATATAATTAATCAATCGCAATACTTCCAATACATTTTATCATAGAAACTATTAAAACAACTACTCAGTCAGACCGAATAGTTGTTTTAATATTTTTTATGATAAAATGTATTGAAAGTGTTGTTTTTGATTCATTTATGCCTAACTTTTATACTAGTATATTCAGATAAGAATGTCAGTATAAAATATAAAATATAAAAATCTATAGCTATCATTATTATCATGTTAGGTTTGAAAGAATGCTTTTGTAACACCCAATAATTATTTTATTATTTTTTCTAGAAATGCAAAATATCATAATTTTAGAAAACCTAGTAAAGTTTTAACTTATTTGTTTTAGGTAGTGTACTTATTACTTATCATCAGCAAGCTCTTATTTCCTTATTTATCATTCGACCCCTATTATTCTTAAATAATATATATTTAGACTTATAACTAATTATGTTGCAACAGTAACACTTAAACTACTTAATATCTAATATTTACAGCTTAAAAATAGGGTATATACAAAAAATAAATCAACGCGTGAGGCAATTCTGATCTACAACACGGCCAATTTTTAAATTTAGAAAAAAGTGTATGTAATTTTTAATAAAATAAGTGGAAATGATTTTGAAAAAAACAAAAACGCACAGAAATGAAAGAAGAAAAAGAGGGTTAATTTTGAGATTGACCTATATTGGTTGCCGAAAAATTAATAACAACTTGTGTTTGATTCTGAATTGCGCATTATGTTCCCCAACTTATATCCGCAAATTAGTTGTCGATAATTTTTATTCTCTTCTAGAGACTCAATTTAAAACAATTTATAGAAGTGCCAAAAAGTATCGCAGAAATATCTAAATTTTTATTAGATTTAGTTGTTGTATTCATGGATGGGGATAATTTATCATATTTATGCAGTAACAACCAGATTTACAAGAAATGAATCACCTTGGGTGACTGATGATATGAAAATAATGATTACCAGAAAAGCTTTAGAAAACTTAAAAATAGAACTATATTGGCAGTGAAATATCTATAGATTCAAAATTATACAATTCAAGCCGCAAAATGAGAAAAAAATCATATCTGAACATACAATTAGCAGAGGGATGCCGGAACAAAACTGGAAATTTCTTACAGAAAATTACAGTCAAAAATGCTATGGGGTACGACAGTATTAATATACTTTTGCTGAAATTATGTTCCCTTACAAAATCCCATATCTCCCATATCTAGCATACAGTGGTGGCAGGTAAAATTTAGGTTATGCCATTTCTTACATGTTGGAGCGTAGAATCCAAGCGATGCATTAAACATCTATGTTTCGTCCTAGTGTAAAGTCAAAAATGTGCAATTAGTAACAGATGTTGTAAAGCATTACTTTAAAACAAATACAATTCTTATCTACAGGGTGTTAGAAGCATCACTTCACAACACAGATATTTGGTAAAGAACTACAGATTGTGCAACTTTTCTACCAGGTTACTTTCTCGAAACTGAACCTTGCGAGTTATTCTCTAACGAGTATGAGTATCTATTTTAATTATATATTTTCATTGTTGGAAACAAAAAAGATGTTTATTAATTATTATTATTGTATCCCTGCATCTAATAATTGTTGCATCAGTAATTATTATTTTAGAAATAAGTAGATATAACATAACACGACAAAAAAAAATTAGTTCTTGAAAATTGCCAGTTTAGTTGCAAATCTATTTTTCTATCCTAAGTATAAACAAGGAAACGGAACGAGGTACATAAAATGACCACCCTTTATATTCAAACAAAATTTAACTAAGCTGGCAAGTTAGGTAACTGCTAAACATATTCTCCATAAAAACGATTCCATTAAATAAAAATAGAAATAAAAAATGTAGACATCCAAAATTTGAATACAAAGTATATTTTGCTTTATATCAAGTAGCCATAAATGAAACAGGCGGCGAAAAGGAGGAAGAAGCTAGTAAAGGACTAAAGCACGCATTCTCCCCGTAGGCAGGAGAGTTAGTATTTGAATCCTGGCTGCATGGAGCTCGTTTCCGGCAGAAACTGCACAATGCAACTTCCGGGCCGATGACAATTGACTGACGCTCCACGCACTGGTAGCGACCACGTTGAAAGTACAGAGGATCGCAAAACTCTGGTGCCGTTCATCAAGTGACACAATGCCGAGCCGCCTGCCTGTTAGGCGTCCCAGCCACCCTTGATATAGTATACATGATTATTGTTGGGTTGATTATACACGGGGTATTTAGCCATTACTCGAAAATTTCTCTTATACAGGGTGGACCATTAATAATGGGCCATAGTTCAAGGATAGGTTCTTTGGACCAAAATATGAGGATATAACCAAATATGCTTTAGTAAAATGGTGCTGTGGAAAATGATACAGGGTGTCAAAGTTGAAACTATTTTTTGTTTTTTGCAATAACTCAACCTCATGACCGATCTTCACCAAATTTAGTATGGGAACATTTTTTAATCTAAAAAACAATAATTTATGTATCATATCACGTTAGACCATAGAGGGCGCCGCAGGAGCTGTATCTGATGATGCATTTTTTTTCATTTTTTTTTGACGAAACGTTGTGGTACTTCTGACTAGAAAATCTGATGAAGGTGTCATTTTCACGTAAAAAAGGTAGACTTGGTAGAACTTGATAACTCCAGCCGTTTTCAAGGAAACTGCCGTTAAAATTTTAACTTATAGACTCCATTTTTATCTTCTTTTTTATTTCAATCTTTGGTATCTTTAACAAATTTTTGTATTGTATGGTTTGTTTTATATACAATATTTTTATATTATGATTAGATATCGGAAGGTAGAGATAAATTGCATCAATTCCAGGGTTGACGCTAGGTGATGTAAATAAGTTCATTTATTTATTTATTTATTTATTACAAGTACAACCATTCAACAGATTGAATCTAATTACAGAATGGAAACACATGACAATACTTGAGATACAGAGGAATTTAATAATCAAGAATAATATACCTACGACATAGTTAGAAATAATAGAAATTTTATAAATTAAGAGTTTTCATTTTTTTTATTGAAGCTACAGTGAAAATATCAAGGCAGTCCTGTACGTCATTATATGCAGTACACATTCGATGGAATGGGGAGAACTTCTTTATATTTATTCTAGATGTGCTTAAACGACAAGTTGGATGTTCACGAGCGGATAATCTTGGCATATGAAAATTCAACATTGCAATGATTTGTGGACAATCTACAGAATTATGTAATATTTTGTGCAAAAGATTACTTATGTTTTTTCACGTCTATCTTATATCCTCTCAATAGAAAGTCTGATAAGCATGACAGAGTGAGAAAAAAACAATTAAAGGATAGATCCCATCTTTATGTTAACAATATTTCAAAAATTTTCTTTGGACTTTCTCTAAATTGTAAACATGGATATCATAGGAGGGACACCATATAATGGACATATTCAATTCTCTATTCACAAATGTAGAAAAAAGCAATTTTAATGTACAGATATTGTTGAAGTTGGCAGAGTTTCTAATAACAAACCCAAAGGCTCTCAAACAAGCAGAGGTGAGATTGTCCATATGATCCACAAATGAAAGTTTTTGATCGAACATTATACTCAGATCTCGAAATGTTTGGGGTCTAATTAGAATAGAATTATTTAACGAGTAATCAAAAATAATTGAAAAATAATTGGATCTGTTGTATTGGAAAAAGTCATTATCTTACATTTTGCTACATTTAGGGGTAATTTATTTGCAATGCACCAATAATTTATAGTTACTAAGTCATCTTGCAACTTTTTACAGTCATCGATGTTTCTGATATTATAATAGATTTACATGTCGTCTGCATATAATAAGCAGTTTACCTTAAAATTACAAACAATGTCATTAATAAAGATGTTAAAAATAAAGGGACACAGATTAGAATCCTGTGGAACACCAGATGTTCATCCGTGTGACAAAATATTTTACCTTGTGATTATTTTGGCGAGTTCGATAATATCCAACGTCAATAAGGAGGGCTGAAAGTTTGGTGAATGTAAAACTAATACATACAAGTACATATTTGTAACTAGAGAGCACAAGAGTAAAAGTATATTAATAATATTAATGCACCAGCTTAAACATTTGCCACTTTCGCAAGCATTAGTGGTTTTGTCCACGCTAATCCAGACGTATTTGTCATTCAGTCAAAATTAATTTCATATTTAATACTGTCACAACTCTGCATAAATATATTTTCTTAGTGTCGTTTCCGATGACACTTGAACATTGCTATATTGCCCAGTAATAGACTTTTTAAAAAATTGTCTAATATAGATAATCCACTATGATTATTTATAATATTATCACTCACCTTGTATGACTGTCTTCTTCGAGAAATCACTAATCCACAAGTTTCATTATGTGTTTACAATATAATATTATATCTACGTAAGTCGTCTCTGAAATTTATCGCTACCTCCCAATTTTTAATTATACACGGAATCCACGGTTTTACATTCGGTTCACGGGGCCCGCCCATCAACTTGGTCCGGTCCGGTTTTGAATCCGGTCGGCCTGGATGGAAGTACGCGCCACTGTCCTTCACACCACCGCACCAAGCCGATTTGTATATGTTATGGAATTAAGATATTATTTACTAGATTTTTTTTCATTCACTTTTTGCTTTTTGTACAGTACATGAAGCGTAACAAGAGGCGAATTTATTTGCTTCTGGTTTCAACTAAAGCGTTCAGTAAAAGCTCATTGTGATTGATTAAATCCCCAAATTTTTCTCCTGGAATTGGTGTTTGCTTAGAGTTGAAACAGATAAAATCACCTGGAGAAGTAGATGCTGGACAGATTATATTATGATGAATTACTGAAGAGAATGCTAGTATTCAAGACTCCATGTGTCTGTCATCAAATGACGTTTTGCTTACCTGTAAAGTTCTAAAGATAAAATGTTTTAATAATTTGTCAAATTTAAAAATATTCGTCAAATTATTTTTGACATGTTATTTATTTTAAATTTATTTAAATCTGAAATTCTGCATTTCTGCAACAAAACTGGCCATGTTTATATAACTCTTTTCCTTATTTTTAAAAATTTGTATTTTAACAAATTTAACCTCCTTCTGTAAACACTTCTGTGCTGAAAAAAAAGTTACATTGTATGCGTGGTTATAAATGGGGAAGCTATATATACAGACATTCCAGATTTGATTTAGATTATTTTGTTGTCGAACGTCGATGGGTTTTGACTTGCTCTTGCATGTATTCATTGTTTGGACGGGGCGCGGCCGTATGTTAAATGTAGGTGTCAAATGTGGATGTAAATGAAACAGCTAAAGCTACTGGTATACGTTTTTAGTTTACTGATTACTACTACAAAAACTACTGCACTTTCCAATTTTTAAAAACTTTTTTGTTACTTTATTATTGGTCATATACAGGGTGAAATAAACCGAAGAAAAAAACATAGAATCTGGGAGGGTATGTAAACAGTTCTCTCATATTTTTGGTAACTTTCAGGAAAATAAAGAAAGTAATAAAAGTATCCTTAAAACCCAACGTTCCTAATTACAGCGAATAACCGTATTATTTGTCCGATAAATAAGCGATCGTAATCGTATTTACGTAATCCATACCTACAGAGCAACAAAAAATTCACATGTTTCTGAATAATGTTGAAATGCAATCAGTCTTACGCATGTATACGGACGTATACGGGAACTATCGAATAAAAACTATCGAATAATTCGATAGTTGGTACTTATTCTAATAATTCGATAGTTCAATTACAAATGAATGAATTTAAAAAATGTTGGATTTAGGAATCCATGAAATTCCCGGAATATTTTCGAAATCCCGGAATATTTTCGGGAATCCGCCGGAATACGAGACATATTTACGTATACGCATGCGTCCATGCTTCAATCAAAACACATATTATGTGGTTACATGTTGTAGTTATGTTCGTGTTGTGTTCGATTATGATATTAAGTTGACAGGTATTTAATACTTAATCATTTGTTATTGTAATTTAAGCAACCGAAAATTCTCTAGAAACGATAATTGCGTAAGTGATCTTACACACAGGATCACACATTTTAAATCTCGTCCCTCGACTTGTCGCGAAATAAGTTGCTTTTTCAATTATTGGAACTCACAAAAACTACTAAAATCTCGACTAAAATAGTCTAAAATATTTAGCGAAATATTTTGAAAAGGAGATTTAAACTTTAGTGTGGTTAAAAAAATATGTGCAACATTTCTTGATGTCATAGCTAGAGAAGTTTCGTATTTTGTGACGATGCATTTACAGATTGTCTCAATTTATCTGCGAAATTCACAACGAAAATTCCTTTGGTAATTTTTCCATAGTCAAAGCATATGGTGACCGAGTTAAACTAGAAACAGTTTGATTTCAATGTTCTCTTATTCTTTTGGGTATTATAGCTCATACAGTCGTAAAATTGAAAATCTCGCCGAAAATATGAATCGATTAGATGAAATTATAATCGAGGTAGGGAAAAAATATAACACATTTTCCAACGTATTTAAAGCATATATTGACCAATTCTGATTTTAACAACATAATGTCTATGTCAAAATTTGACTAAATGAGACATTGAGGAATTGGAAAATTTTGTGCACAATATTTAGGTACGCTTGAAAGAGATGAAATAAAAACAATTTTTGGAGTTTTTTCTAAGAATATTCCCATTTTCAAAATTCCAATTGGTCACCAAAAATTATTAGCTTTTTTAAAAGAAGAATCTCGAAAAAAAATATCTGTTAGAAAGAGAAACTCTCAGACAATATCTATGATACGAGCAAAAGTTCCTCGAAAAGTTCTCTAATAAATGACTTAAGCAGGAAGAAGATGAATAAATTGCTACAGATGAACCGATTTCAGACACGATTATTGACGATGAAAACCAAACTACTGATTTCCTGTATGATTCTGAAATTGAGAATCAAAATAATATATCATTGCTAACTTCGTGTCATGAATTAAATCTGAAAGATTACTCTAAGAAAAATTCAGGCAAAAGCACCATAAAAAAAAGACTGAGACTCAGATTCATATCTGAAATTCATATCTGAATTCATATCTGAAAGTAAAAATAAATAGTGCAAAAATACTGACTAAGAAAATCCTTTCTTTCTTCGCTATGATCTGAATTAGACATAATGGACACAGACACGTCAAATGCTAGTACAGATGATCTTATCGATGCAAGAAGAGTCTGAAACTGCAAAAAATGATACTGAAGAAATCGTACTAGAAGTTGAAAAATATTATTCTGTATATTTTGATAACCAATAACCAATGGTACCTGGGCAGGATTTTGCAAATAAACGATGATAGGTGTTTTATTAAATTTTTGTAGCAATATTTGGACAATTTTGTATGGCCACACAATGATGATTCAGTTTTGTTAACAGAAAATTTATTTCCTATGGTCCAAAATGGGCCTTTCGACATAAAAGGGCAGATCATCTCTCCATTAATAAAATATACAAGAAAATTAAATGTCCGAAATTGGCATAATTAAGTAAATAAATTTTACTTATAGATCATACTTTTTATGAAACAAATAAATATTTCAAATTATACCTACCATGGCATGATTTTAGTCGAGATTTTAGTAGCAACAACTTATTTCACTAGTTAACTAGGCCCCAATTGGGCCATCTTTCCTTAGGAATCTATAATTTAGTATAAACTTTCGTTGACACCTACCGAGTTAGATGAGCTATATGTCATCATATTTTCATTATATAGCTATATTTTCGATGCATACTTTAGACAGAGTGGTTTGAAATATTTCGGAATCTTCTGGAATACCCGGAATCTTTCAGAATACCCGTATTCCCGCGGAATACCCAGATTCTCTCGGAATACTTCGGAATCTCCCGGAATACCTAGAGATTCCGAAAATGGGAATAAAAGTAAATTTTTTTAGGTAGTGGATGACCCCTCGGAGACGGTATTTTATTCATATATGAGACACATTTTATTATGTGATATGATAAACAGTGTAATCAACAAAATAAACAAAACAAACTGCCAACTAACTGATTGTGATATGTGACTGATACAAGGCTGTCGGTTTTGATTCTAAAGACCCATTTTTCATGAGAGGTGAAACGCAGCAGCATTAATTTTCAACTTAACAATATCATTCAGATGATGTTTTCTAGAAAAATTCAAATTAAATTAATTTATTCGAATGAATTCATTCGACAGTTGGAATCATTCATTCAGTAATTATTCGATAGTTCAAATCATTCGATAGTGCCCATCACTAATTTTAAGGCAATGTTTCAGTACCTACTCATCTTAGTAGAAGAAATTCTCTCACTTGGAAATAAAAGACGTTCTGTTTGTTAATCACACAAATCAACTAAACTTAAATGAAACCACCACTCAAAAAAAATTAAAACAAAAATCCTACTTTAGTCTGTAAATCAGGAGGCAGATGTCATTAGAACTTACATCATTTGGAAAAGTCTGTTTGGCAGTTGTATGGCGCTATGTGTTGGTGATGAGGTTAAGGTAAAGAATGTCAAAATGTTCAATGACTTTCACTGGCGGATTTAGGGGCCTCAAAGTGTTTGTTTTGCTTCAAAATTATAACAACAAAATGCTCAATTTAAAAAAAAATATTTCGATATTTTTCGTTAGTCTGGCAACGTTGCATAATACATATTCCATAAGGATGAAAAAAAGACATGAGCGTTTAAGGCGTGTACCGTAATTTGACAGATGCTGCCGATAACTATGGCTATGGTTGTTCCAGATAAGAGAAATGCTCAGTTGAATTACGATTATATAGTAATGTACTATGTATATAGCTACAAACATTTGAAAATATGAAGATGTATGTACTGACATTGTTGGTTGCAGTTCATGATCCACAAAAAATACCGTTAAAAACATTAATTCCAATTAAAAGAACCCTCGAACGTGCTCGAATAAAATCAAGTTTAATACTTAACTTCACATGTAGTTTACCGCAAACAATGGAACTTTTTGATTAGTTGCTCTGGTTCATACCAATCGTTACCATTTTCAAGAAATCGCGTGTCGGTATTC